>JAVXUO010002275.1:0-450553 GCA_033065855.1 Escallonia rubra | reverse complement strand
AAACGAGGCTGAGGCCCGGGTGCCGCAAATGTCGCAGGCCATGTTCTGGTAAGGGTTCAAGAAAGTGCAGGCCTTGCAGGCCCATTTGGGCCTTGATGGTGAAGGTGGTGATGTGGGTGGGTTTGGTGAGGTGGAGAAGCAGATTTGGCAGGTGGGTTTTTGGGATTGAGGGTTGATGAAGGTGCATGTTGAGCAGGTCCAAGACATTGAGAAAGTTGGGGTTTTTCTAGGGTTTGTGTGGGGAAGAAATAGAGGGGTTGCGTTTTTGTAGGACATAATCATTTCAAACACCCATATGAAGGTGCATCATTTGGATCTTGTTTAAGGGCTTCAAACCTTCGTCCTTTTTCTTTTTTCCCTCTCTTTTATAAATTCTGGTTGGTAGGACCGTAAATAAGTCGAACTTTTTGTATCGTTAAATTATGATCAAGTTCTCAAAACCGACCAATCTCTAACGACGTTCTATGCAAAAAAAGGTGAGTCCGACCGACCTGACACGTAACTTTGATTGTTTTGTTGTATTAATAAAAGTTAACTAATCATCACGTAACACTCTTAAAAATGTATAGGTACATAATACGGCTTATCATTATGCATCTCAAGATTTGAATTCTCGATTGTTGGTAGAGTTGAAGAGAAGATGCGAGTGCTTGCGTGAATTTTGAAATCATTTTGCGCTATAAAGGTAAATTATCTTTCCTTCTAGAAATGGAGATGATCAATAGTAATGGTTGTTGGCCCTCCTAAATCATTGAAGTGCAGCTCGTTGATCTTCCCCTAGGGGATTATATACTTACAAACATCAACATGAAGCAAACTATAGATTCCAAAATTTGGAAGCCTTTGTCATTTAATCAATTACCATACACCTAAGGCAGGCAACCAGCAATGAAAGAATATGACAGCAAAGGGCCAATTGTTCGTACACAAATAATGGCTTCTACAATCTCACAAGGAGAAAAAAGAACTTCTGAATGAACATGATATGCTCCTCCTCCCATTATTAATGGCTCAAAATCACCCTCTTCTCTTACAGTGGTGCTTATGTTGATAATTCACTGGCAGAATATAATACAAACCCCTTTCAGGAGTTCTACTTGGATACAACATCTGTACAAAGGGGTCACCGGAGATCGACAACACATCCGACGAATAAGCATCGATGGTGTGAGTACTCTTCTGCAGAACGAAAACATCGGGTTACAACGAAATGACCCAGAAGCAAAATGGAAACAAAATGAGAAACCACTTACTTCAAGAACATACGTGGTAATACATGTCTGAACCTTTGTTTTGGTTCATAGAAAGAATGAATGGCACAATAGAGCAAAAGTGGCACCCAACAGAACACGCAAACCTTCGTGGAATGAACTTATACGGGTGCCACGGATGTTGATGAATCTTGCTGTACCTGCACCACTGGTGTGTGTTGCGTTCACAGCCGTGCTACTTTTATTGCTTACCTTCTTACTGCACTCACGAAACGCACATTTGTTATCAGAGGTCATTATCGAAACATTTAAATGTTCATCATAGTATTCTTCATTCCATGAATCATTGGGAAATAAGAGGTAGGGCCAAGTGAGAATGCTATTGAAAAAGCACAGAATCTCTGCTCACCTTCCAGCAAAAACACAACTCCCGTGACCTGCAAATGGTTCCCAACAGAAGAAAACAAATTTCGCATTAAAATTCATTCTGAGCAGCAGATATACAAAAAACAAGTGGAGCCCCAAGTTACCGTGATATGTACATTGCGACATCAAATAATTGATAACAGCAATTCCAAAACATACAAGTGCCATTGTTGTCTCCAGGTGTCTAAATTTGAATTCAAGTTGCCAGAATTTGCCAAAAGAACCAGATAATCAATTATTTTATTTCCACCACATATTTGTGAAGTTCTTTGCAAATAAAGAAGACGCAATGTGCTTCTGTAGTTATGTTAAAGTGAAATCACATAACCATTCTGTGCCTGCAAAGGGCATCCTGCTCATTAGGGGTATGTCTACTGTATGACTTGGAGGCATGACAAGAGGCATCACAGCAATGCCAAAGGCAGTAACACTAGATGGACTATACTGCTATACACCCCCCCCAACCCCTCATTGCCACACACCAAAGTGATTTTGTCATTTCTTCTCGAAATCTTTGCACCATATCCCCAATAATAACTACCATGTTTTAACCTAATACTTCCAACTTTGATCCCTACTTAAAACTTTTGACCTCTTGCTCATTTAGAGATGCATTTTAGAAAGTAGGTCTCCTTCAACAGGACATGATGAAAAGGAGACAGTGTCTCTTTTAAAGGAAGGCCAAGAATAGTACAAACTGTAGATACAAATATGTACCCAACTAAAATGCTTGAAATGAGAGGTGAAATCATGTCAAATGGGACTAAAGATGGAACACTTACTTGGGTCGGTGGTGGTGATCATTGCCACACCCTTGAAGTCACAAGAACCACCAGACCTCCCTTCCTTCTGATAATAGCTATCAAATGCATAAGAAGCATGATTCTTCACATTATTAGGCTGGTAACAACTCTCTCCCGGCTGAATCTCCGAGCAATTCGCTCTGCCCGGTCCGCACGCCCAATCCAACGCCGTTTGCAATGTCCTTCCATCCACCCCATCCATAGCTATACAATACGTCTGATTAGTCGTATCATTTGCCAAAAATGTACCACTGCCAGAAACATGTAACAAGTACACCGGCGTTGAATTCCCATAAAACAACCCCCAATTCGCCTCGGACACTGGCGGTGACCTCAAATCCTCATTGAACAACTCATACAAATACACGCTAGAAGTAATCTCCGGATGAAAAGGCGTCCCACTCCGATCAAAAACATGCTTAATCAGATTCGAGTTGTACGTATCGGCATTATCCACAGTAGCATAAGGCTCTTTAGAGTCACCCCTAGAAGGCCACCCACTTTCAGTAACAAGAACCAACACGTCGCTGATATTTAGATTCTTCATCGAGAAATAAACCGAATCAATCATGGCATCAAAAACATTGGTGTAATGCAGCAACGTATTAGGGTCGACCATTTCCTTAGAAGGTGTCAATGGTTTAAACAAAGAGTTATCAAGGGGCACAACACCCTTGTTCTGCATAAACACATAGTAAGGATACAAATTCATCATTAGAGGCGATTGTGTCCTCGACAAAAACCGAAGTAAATCTTGAATAACTGGCACTAGGGTCTGATTAAAATATGCCTGTGATGGTGGAAATGGGTCGAGAATTAGAGAAGCAGCATGTGGAGTTGAAATCTTGATCTGGTTATGCAAATTTGAGGCCACCAAAGCACTGTAAAGTGACTCAATGGCCGGCAAAAGCAAAGGGGCCGAAGAGGGCACGGTGGTCAACACCTCATCACCGACGGCCACGGCTATGATTAGGGTTTCTGGGTAGTGCGCCGCCACATTCCGGCCAATCCAGGTGGCGGCGGTGGCGTTGGACGCTCCAATTGCCAAAAGCTGGTTGTTGGGTACGCTTATAATAACCCTAATCTTGGTTTTCTTCAGGGCGTTGAGAATTTCACCGTCAGCGTCGTATAGCCGGACGTGGGTGATTTTCTGTAGCTGTAAGAAGGCCACTAAGTCTGCTGGTGACAGGAAATTTGATACATCAGTGCCTATGTTCACTCCCACATATGGCTCTTCCCTTTCTTGCTGGTCCTTAATATCTGCAAAAAATATTTATCAAACTCCACAAAGGTTAGTAATTGCACACATATTTCTTAAAGAACTGGGATTCTTGAAGAGGGTTTTGAGCTTCACCTGGAATGGAGGAGGAGAGTGTTGTGGAGAGGAGGAAGGTGAGGAGGAGGAGAGACAAAAGGGTGATTATGGAATTTGGAAAAATAAGCTTGAGCTCTACTTGGTTCTTCATATCCTGGTTGAGAAAAGAAAAGCCCTTGCATTATCTTTCAAATTCTTGGTTGTTCAAGGGGTGGTTTTGGCTCGGGAGATCTGGAGATATAAGAGGGAAGGAAGATGAACACATTGATGGATTTGAAGCAGCTCAGTTGCAGAGGAAGTAGATTGATGCTGAAGTGTTAAATTTGATTTGGGTGTAGAATGACTGTAATGGCCCTGTGGACCGACAGTGAGTGGTCTTGCACTTGTTTTTTTTTTTTTTGATAATTACAAGAATTGCATTGATAAAAGAGATTATAAGAGTTTGTCAGAGGCAGTCATATAAGGCTTTACAAGTACGAACATAGCAATACAAGCCATAGGAAAACACAAATAAAGACAAGTACAACAAAACCAGTGGCACCAGAATAGAAGAGTTCTAGCAAATATATGAGTAAATAAAAGAGAAAGAGAGAGATAACTCATGGCAGCATATGCGCAGTAACCCAGTCCTGATAGACGTTGATGCGGGCTTGACATGCAAAAGCTGCTAGGGATCTTGCATCTTTAAGTTGCAAGACTGTAACTCTGTCAATACTGCAAAAGTGTAAAGAAGCTGCAAAATGACAGATATCATAGAATATCGGTGCCACCCTATCGGATATATCATCAGTGTCCGTCATTTGGTGGGTTGTGAAGATTAGGCAGCAAAAATTTCATCCTTTTGGCACTTTCCACTGAGGAGGAAGCTTACGGCACTTTCTTGTTTTGTATGATGGTTTGGTGCCAGAAAGTTTGAAAAGTAAGCACAATGTAGCAGGGACTTTTTTGGTAGTTTCTGTTTGGTTGGGGGTAGGTTTGTACTGGTAGAGCTGAATGCTGCCTTTGGATACTTGGAGATGGTTCTTGGATTCCAGGCTGGTTATCTGATGGTGTACTTATATTCCATGGCTCTTGTGAGTCCTGCCAAGATTCAATGGTACACTAATTAACAGTAAAAACTAGAAATTCCATCTGTTTTTTAAGGAAAAATAAGTAATTAAAAATAAGAGCTTAGATGAGAGTTACATTGATTATCACCGAAAATATTATGTGATAACTTATCGTAGTTAGTCACCTCGTACTCCTTTAACCATGGTCCTCCCACTAATCCCGAAACGAAAGCAACAATTTCTAGGTTTTCATCCATTAGAACTCATCATCGTTATACGGTCCAATTCTCATCTTAAATGCTTAATCAAATCCACATACTTCACATTCTTGTGATTTGGGGTTTGTGGTCTTGGTCATGGCAGATTTGTGGTGCTCTTTGTGGAAGCCGGAAGGTATAGTGAGTTTGAGGTGGTGGCGTGTTTCTGGTGCTTTTAGTGATGGGGTTTTTATGGTGGTCTTGGTGGAGGTTATGGCAAGTTGGAAGCGAGTCTTTTGTGGTTTTGTTGGAGGTTGCAACAGATTTATGGTGGTCTTGGTGGTGGTGATGGTGTGTTGAGGTTGTGGCTATGAGCAGAGGGTGGGGTTTGTGGTGGCAAGCTTGTATAGGTCTTGGTGGTGGCAATTGTGTGGAAGGTTAAGTGGGTCAAGTGGGGAGTTTAGTGGAGGTGATGATGGTGATGGTGGGTTTTGGGGGGAAGATGGGAGGAGGTGATAACGGTCGTCGTGGTGGTGGTCACAAAAAGTGGTGATGGGTTTTAAAAAAAAATGGCTGTGCATAGGGATTTTGACGCGAAATGCCCATTTTACCCTAAAAAATCTAACAAATTTTGATTGAATCTAGATTTCAACCATCAAATGGTGTTTGATGCACGAAACTGGAAGTTTAGGTTTGTGAGAACTAAAAAAAAAAAAGTGCGGGATGTTTCATGTTCTTTTTACTTTTAACCAAAAAAGTGGCAAATCTTTTACACCTTTATGCACCATCAAGGTAAAAGTAATGGTGTACTCCATAATTTCGAATAGTTGCACCACTTAATTCATAATTGTCTAGTACATTATCTTTTTTTGTCTTCATTTTCTTTGACTGGATTCAAGTATACAATTAGGTCAACTCAAACCCGACTCGCATAATTTAAACCAGCTTTGTACTCAAGCGTCAACTCAAACTCTACTCATTCATGTTATTACAACCCAAGACAAGCTTTTCAAGGGATATGGGTGTAAATGGACGTTTCACACTCAAGAAGTACGGGCTCTCCTCCTCCTACTAGTGTAGGGCATATGTGCTTGAATCATTCTTTAACGAGTTAAGCTTTGTATAGAGGAGCCGAGCTCTATGAAAAGCTCCTCATGGTTAAGGCCAACTTTGATTTCACATTCGCAGCTTATAAGTCATCGACGCAATACGTTGCGCAACATTATACAACACTCATTAACCATTACAGGCGATATGTAAAATACACTCTTGAGCTTTGTCAATAAAATTATTTGTTGGTAATTTGAAATAAAGTGAAGATCGAATTATGGTTACATAAACACAGAGTTTTTTTTCCCCTAAATAACAAACTTTTAATACTTAATTACTTATTTACCTCATTTTGAATCTTATTTACCTATCTACCATACTTTTGAAAATCGTGGATCCAAACAGAAATTTGAAGGAAGAAAACGTGGTTATATTATAGAAAACGTGATTTAAAACTACGTTTTCTTTCTTAAAATTTCTGTTTGGAATCACGATTTTCAAAAGCGTTGTAGATAGGTAAATAAGATTCAAAATGAGGCAAATAAGTATTAAAAGTATGTTATTTAGGGCAAAAATTCCATAAACACAAGTGAGAGTTGAGTTACGAGAAGCACCAAAAGCAAGGACAGATATTTGCTCAACAGTGACTTTCGAGAGAGAGCGCAGTTCATGCACTTGCATCACACATTTGGATCACTATAGTTATTAGTTTGACCTGGCTACAGTTTTACAGTATTTGATAGGGCCATGTAGCTGAGCCATGGACAGACTTTTGCCATGACAAGCTGTGATGGTTTATTGAGTACAGGATTATGCAGCAATTTGAAACTTATTCTCTCACGCTAGGTCATTTTGGTAAAAGTTGTATGAAATCACGTCCTTTGGAGTTGAATCTCATTTTAATTTTGAGCTATGCTTGAAAAAATAAAAACCGTAAACGATAAAATCGAAAACCCGTTTTACTCTTATTTGCAGAGAAAACGATGATCGACATTTCTTACAATCGCAATGCCGTCGTGCCCAGGCCAATTTCCTAGGCCAGACACCATCTCCAGCTAAAACCAAAGCTTTACCCCATCACTTGAACGGAGGGGTTTGGCTTGCCAACTGTTGAATGCCCTTGCTTGGGTATGACCACCACCGCCGCACCACCTCCCACACCCAACGGAACCCATCTCTACCAACATAAGGCCATATGAACCAATCCCCATCTTGCAAAAAAATTACCAACTATATATGTTGGAGTAAGGACTAGAGTAGATGCGTTGTATTGTTGGTTCTAACTAATAATGCCTTCACAAGTATATTATTATTGATTTAGTGAGATATCAGAAAAATATAACTATTAAGCTGCGGAAGACGTAAAATTCTTGCTTAAACTACTCGGAAATCGTGATCGCAATGCACGATTGTTGTTTTCCATTTTCAGATCTTTGTCAATTTTTTGCAATTTGGTATAAAAGACATAAATAAAATGTAATAACGTGTTTCTAAATGTGTTTTCTAATCTAAAAACGTGATTTGAAACCATGATTTTCAAAACTACCTTATGTGACTAGATAAATTTCAAATGGTTGCCGACCGGTAAATAATCGTATAGATAGCAACTTTTGGGTAAAAATAAAAAACTCGTGGTTGCAATTATTTTTTGTGACTTTAATATATGGTTATTTCGATCTAATTCAGAGGTAAATGGTTAGAAATACTAAATGTATGTATAAACTTTTTTGTGACCCGACAGAGACAAAAACCTCATATACTAGACTAGCCCTTAAGTCCAACCATCTCAACTGGGACGTTCAACTACAAGAGCAAGTGGTAACCACAAACTACTACTAGCAAACTTTTTAGTGTTCATAGAGGATCTGTGTACTAGCAAACTTTTTAGTGTTCATAGAGGATCTGTGGGATGATTCTTGGAATTGCCAAATCGAATCCTAAAATGGTTTTAAGGCTCCTCCTACTGCTTTTGAGAGCATCCTTTGTGTCTACTTTGGTCTGTTGGGTGTGATTAGTGGTTCTTCCTCCTTGTATTGAGACAATCTGGTTCGGAGTTGGTAAGTGATAGCAGAAGGATGTAAATTGCGATGTCAAAGAATTTGGTTGTGCGTTGCGCCTTTCTCGACGGTTGTGCGATTCCCAGTGGTCTGCTCTATTGTTGTCACTTTGTGCGTTGTAGTTTATTACTGTTTATGTTCTATTCCTTTGGTTTATGTTGCCACTTTGTGCATTGTAGTTTATTATTCTTGTTTACTTTTTTACTCTTGCAGTCATGTATACTGAGTCACGAGAGTGTCGCGACCTAATCTTGATGAGCTTTAGAACAGAACGACTTGTAACTTTAAATTATCAATGCAATTTGCCTATTCTACCAAAAAATGAAATATATAATAACGGCAAATAACTACGAGGCTTCCCTTTTCTAACTATGAATGTTGATCATGGTTCGTATTTAACAAGATGATACAACTGTAGTTTCAATTTGTCTTGCCTTTTTAACTAACATTAGAAGTGTGATGGCTTTAACGATAAAAAAATTATCACTAAAAGTACCTTGTTTATGTTATTATAATCGACAGTAACATTCTTTTGTCACTATAACGGAATTAGTGACATCTTGCGTTAGAGCAGAATGGTTGTACAGCTGATAATCTGTATCCTTTCTAATGACACTTTTGCACAACTGATAGCAAACTAATGACATTCTGTGGCAACTGAGAGCAAACTAAGGACATTCTGCGGCATCTATTGCTCTTCGGTTTCCATTAACACGATAAATCACGAGTTCAGCAAGCCATTCTTGAAGTTGAAGAGGATTATTCTCGACTGAATTAAGTAAAGGTAAGGAGTACGAGAATTTGTATTCACTACGAGAATGATGATTTACAATACAGTGTAGCCTCTCAAAGCAGAAAAAAAGGAAGCAGACTAAAAGGCGAAAACATATCTCTACATTTCATCCAAATGAATTCCCTCAATTTACTTGCCAGGTGCTTATAGATTTTCATTTCAACTAGCTCTGACCAATTTACGCTTTCACTTTCCACTTTCACACGGCAAAAAACTCTACTCAAAAAGAGCTACAAAACACCCAATGTGCATTACAGAGGCGTTTGTGCTCTCAATGTACATCATGGGGAGGTGCAATTAGCCAACCTGCATGAGCTAAGCTTCAAAATTGATCATCTGAGTGCATTCACGAAAGCCATCAACGAATCGACGTCCCTCTTTTCAGAAGGGTACTTGATTGGTCGAGAAGAGTGCTTGGGGAAGAAGAGAATCGTCGGAAAGCTCCCCAGCTGCAATTCTTGTTGTGCGAACGACTTCTGATCACCATCTGCCCTGAACTTCCCCACCTTCACGCCACTACCTTCTAACTGTGCAGCTAATTCAACATATGATCCTTCCATTGCCTGTTCAGTATACAAGTAAAAGTTTGTTAAGCACGATTTCTTACCACGTGTAATTACGGACAACTAGAACGAATATATTAGTGACAAAAACATTACCTGGCAAAAGCGGCACCAAGGCGCATAGAGCACAACTAGCCAAGGCTCTTTGCGCTCCTCCATTTTCACCAGATTTTCTATCCCTGGACGGCTCAAGGTTACCACACTCTGGGTGGTGAAGATGTCCGGTTCAGTGGCACTTCCGTTTGCATGGACAGCCCCGTTTCCAGTGCCATTAACGTTTTCGTCCTTGATATTTCCTTTATGTAGGCCGCATTCCTTAGCCGTGGCATCCTCCCACCACCATCTTCCTTCTCTCTCATGTTGTCCTGGTAGCACGGGCCTTGTGCATGGCTCACAACCAATTGAAATATATCCTTGTGCATGCAATGTGTTCACCGGCACATTCATGGCCCGAAGAAAGTTCCATATATCGGTCCCCTCCACATTTGCTACCGGGTTCCACTTAACCAAACTGCCGGCACCACCATCCAACCCCTCAAAAGACGGATCCACTTGGACAACAGGAATTTCAGACCTAGTGCCGGGTGACTGATCTTTCCTTTGCCCTGTAATCCATGCACGCAAACCCTTAAGGGCCCTCCTCAGGGGCCTCACTTTCCTCACACGGCAGCACTCCTGGTGACCATCTTCATAGAAAGAGAACAGCCCCTTACTCCTTACTAAGGCCTGAACTTCAACAGCATCTGGAAACATGTACTCGATGCGAATGCCATAGTGTTTCTCAACTGTGTCAAAGAATTTATATGTTTCCGGATTCAGCCTCCCGGTATCCAGGCTGAAGACTCTATACGGCCGACCCGTTAGATGAGCATACTCGATTAAAGCTACATCTTCGGCCCCACTGCAAAAGAAAGAAGGTAAATAATTCGTTATCTAACTGCTCACAGAGCATATATGTGAATAATATGGTCGTTGATTAAGGCCTCCTGATGGATTCTACGTAAGTAAAAAGTGACAAAGTTGATTAAAAGGCAGTAATAATCAGGTGGGGTAGCATAGGTAGTGGAAACATCTGATTACCCTTTGGCTGCCAACAACCCATAGAGGAGCACTGTTCATTTTGGTGGCCACTCTCAATGCTCTCGTCCTATGGGTAGCTCAACTCAGCATAAACTATCTTGTCAGGACCATTAGTCTTTGATCCAAAGCTAATTGCTACAGTAGTATGCCAACAGTTCTCTAATCATAGCAAGAGATGAAAAGGGTTGTAAATGATGTGGAATCGTTCTCATTATATACATATAACACAGTTTAAACATAAATTATAGCATAAATAGGATGAAACAGGTCAAAGAATTTGCCGCAATTGATTAGGGGTTTACACAAAGAAAGGGGCTTTACAGGATTCATAGACTAAAAACTTTTATCCACACCATGCACAGGAATTTCAACTGATTAAACAGCAATTTCTGTTTCATGAGTAAGTAATTCATGCAAGATCAACACCCTATAAAATACCTGACAGTAATACAGCATCAATTTTCAAAGTAAATAACAAGTCTTATGAATGCTGTTTGTTTCCATTTAATTAGTAAGACAGCCGGGACTTGGTAGTAGTATTAGACAAAAGGGTTGGTTCACCAATCAAAGCTCAAACAGAAGAAATTACATCCATCAAGTAACTCACTGACCATATTGCAAGCCTAAAGATACTTGTCACTACTAATTCTAATCAACCTAAGACGTTTGGTCAACTTCAAGAACTTCATTACTAACACGACAGGGGCGCGTTACGCAACCTAGGCAGGGCTTTTGTTGCGTGTTAAATTGGTGTCAGGCAAATGTAATTATCATTCAGTGTTAAAACATAATCAGCAGAACGTGTTTATGGAAACATAATATGTGAGAAAGATCCTCTATACCAACCAAAGAATATTCTGATATCTTCAATCATCACATTAAATCATGAATCTGGAGAAGAAGAAAGGTACCTGAAAGCAATGGCTATATCATTCCCAAATTTCTCAAGGGCTTTGTCTATGACTTCCAAAGGGGAAGCATTTTCAAGATTCTTAGCTAATCTCTCATAGTCTTCCACCCCCACCTTCTCCGCCTCCACTTCTGCAAATTCACCACAACATCAGGGGCAATCTCGTCAATACACATCTTGCTCCAAGCAACAAACTTTTTTAACACTAATTGTACTAAAACTAATAATTACTGGCACGGATCACAAAATAACCAAAAATTACGTACCAGGAGCAACGATGGTTGCTGCTGCAGGAACCATGGAATTGTTCTTCTTTGGCTCAGCATGTAATGGCCTCACCTCGCCCCTCCTCCGTGAAACGTTCACACCCGTTGACGACAAATCGCGCCGATCCAACGGCTGGAAATTACCCAACTGCAAAACTGCAAACCCACAACAACAAAAACATCAATAAAAATCCAAAAAACTCATACAACCCATTTCGAATCAAAATGGTGCGAAAAAATTCATGGCTCGCCCAGTGCACAAGGTTCCTGCTGCGGCAGGCCTGTTTCCGTGTTTCGAACCCTTGAAAACACAAATGAAAGTACTGTATGGAGAAAGAAAGTACCTTTGGACGGTTCATACGAAGGATTAGACCGCGAAGGGAAGGAACCGGTGATCGCATTGGAGGAAGTAACAGCTAACGCCATTGCAATGCTTCTTGAACAGAATCTCGACGATATGAGCAAGCAATACAATCTTGGTGTTCGTGGGTATTCTGTGAATTTGATTGACCTGATGAACAAGAATTAGAGCAGTGTGATTTTTTTATATAGAAGAAGGAAGAGAGGAGCACATGGAGGGCGGCCATTTTGGGTTCATTGAACCTGGACGGGATTCGGGCTCGGGCTCGTTATGTGTAAACGCTTTGTGATGGGCTGACGTGGCGAGAACTCGATGAATGGAGGTCAAATTTTATGTTTCCTCAGCACTTTCGTCATGTGGCGGGCCGAAATAAAAAAAGAATATTTTAAAATTTTAGAAAAATAAGAAAGAGAGAGGAAAATGGAAAAATGGAGTCTCGTGGCTGAGGGAAGGAGTTCATTTCTCACCATGTTCTTGGAATCTTCCCTTTTGGGTCTTTTCCTTTTTTCCCATTTTGGAAATGGGCTAATTACACTTATATCCCTGAGGTTTGGGTATAATTACAGCCAAGGACAACGAGTTTCAAAATGTAACATTCCGTGACCAAACACTTTTAAAATGTATCAGCCGTGTCCATCCGTTAGGGTTCCATCCAAAAATTGTACTTTTTGTATGATGTCATCAATATGTATTTTTAAAATGACGATACTACCCCTTGTACTGTATATATTGAAAAATATTTGTTTATTATATTTGATTTATTTATCAATTTTAGTTTTAGGATATTCTTGAAACCCTAATTTACAAATTTGGATATTCTTGAAACCCTAATTTGAAAATTAGGATTTTCTTGAAACCCTAATTTACAAATTAGGATTTTCTTGAAACCCTAATTTGCAAATTAGGATTTTCTTGAAACTTTAATTTGCAAATTAGGGTTTTATGTTCTCTCTCCCATTGCCTGTGAATCTGAAGTCCTCGCCGGCCGTCGCCTCCCTCCCCCGTCCAAATGATTTAATTAGGGTTTCAAAATCAACCCTAATTTAAAAGTTAGGGTTTTGAAACCTTAAAATTAGGGTTTCAGAAACCTAATTTTGAAATTAGGGTTTCAGAACCCTAATTTTGAAATTAGGGTTTATCCACATCTGGAATCTTGCCGCCGGCAGCCCCATCTCCCTCCCTCGACCCATGTCGCCGGTAACCCAAGCCCCCTCCTTTCCCCCAAACCCACGTCGTCGCTGCCCTTCCCTCAGCCCCTCATCGTCGCCGCCGTGACAGATCTCCACCTTCTCCGCAGATCTCCCATAGTTGCAGATCTCCACCGTCGCTGCTGTTCTAGCAGTTGCTGATCCGGGGTAGGCGGTGACGGGGAAGGGGGAGGTAGGCAGTGACGGGGTGACGAGGAAAGGGGAGGCAGATGGGGTGCGGCGCCGGGGAAGGGGAGGAAGAAGGGGCTGGTGGGTGACGGGGAAGGGGGAGGCATGTGGGGTGCGGCGCCGGGGAAGGGGAGGAAGAATGGGTGGGTGGGTGACGGGGAAGGGGGAGGCAGGGGTGGGTGGGTGACGGGGAATGGGGATGCAGATGAGGGGGTGGGGGTGGGGGTGGGGGGGTAAAGTAAAGATGAAATAAAGTTTTTTTTAATGAAGTAATGGCATTAAAAAAAAAATAAGGTTCTAACTCAGGGGCAATACAGTCTTTTCATTAAAACCGTTAAGATTTTTAGGGTTCCGTTTGTCGATGGACATAAGTGTTACATTTTGAAACTTTGTGTCCTTGAGTGTAATTACCCCCAAACCTCAGGGACATAGGTGTAATTAGCCCTTTGGAAATTATTAATTTCTATCCTATTTTGTTTGGGTGGGGAGGAAGTTTTTTTTGATAAGCATGCTTTCATTTTCGCTGCCTGCAGAACTGAACTGACTGACGGTCTTTAATATCGTTTAGTAAGGCGTCAAAACAGAATGCTTATTTAGAGAACTCTAACGATAAGCATTCTAGCACGAGATTTTCTAAACGATATTGCAGAGCTTGTTCACTTCAAATGTGTAGTGAGCAAGGTAAGTTTAAAGTGTATTGTTGATGTCTTGAACGATAGTTATATTTCAAACCTCAATACACGAGCAAAGTTTGGAAACTTATTTTTTATATAGTAAAACTTATGATTTTAAAACGCATTGTTGTTTTCAGCGCGTTTTATTCAGTCGTGATTGAACCTTTAACTAGATAAATAATTAATTATATGAAATATAGTTTGATTACGTTTTGAAAAACCAGCATTTTACTCTAGAATCGCGCATTGAGAATGAGTTACGTGTCTCTCTCGGTTCCAGTGAACTTCACTCATTTGACGTTTTGTAAATTCTGAATTAAGTACACGTAGATACTGACGCCATTCATTACTTTTACAATATCTTGACTTGTCAAATCATAATATTTCCTCCATCCTAAAAGAAAATTGCTCCATTATGACTTACCAAGCATGTTAAGAATATAAATCATTTCCCATTCTATCCCAAGAGATATCAGTAACGGGGGAGGAAGTGATTATGAGAGAGAAAATGAGTTGGTGAAGGATTAAATGTGGAACGAGACATAAAACAGAAAAATTATAAAAAGGGTAAACATGAAAATATACATGCGGAATCTCTCTTTTTTGGACAGTGATCTTTCTTTTTCTTTTCTTTTTTTTGGAAAAAAATTAAAAAGAAAATATGATCAATTCTTTTTGAGACGAAGACATAATTCTTTTCCTCGACCAATCATGTAAGATTTCGTAAAAAATCAAAGGAAACAAAAATTAGTGAAAGGAACGGATGATCGTTTAGTAAAACACATATTATTGTAGTCCACAATAATTGAAGTGAGGAAAAGAGCAGACAAATTGTGGCCTCAGCAAGGTTGGCCCACCCCAAGTCCTTCCCTTTGTACATGCAGCTGATATAGAAATTGAGAGGCAGGGCTGTGGCCTGTGGCCGGTGGCTGCCAGATTACGGCCAGAGACGGACCACTAATTAAATATTCTCGGCCTCAAGGATCACATCTGCTGGCTTTACCTGCAATTAGGGATGGCAATGGGGCGGGTCGGATGCGGATCTTCTAAAATCCGAACCCGCCCCGCTAGTCATGGAACTTCGCCCCGCCCCTCCACCGGGTTATTTATGTGAAATACCATAACCGATCCTATGAGAATGTGGAAAACCCGCACCCGCCCCGCTCTCGCTGAATCGATTGTACCCCTCACCCTTGAAACACGAGCCTTCGGCAGAGAAGAAGGCAGCAAAGCCGGCGTAACCTTCGACAGAGAAGAAGGCAGCGGCGCCGGCATAGCCTTCGGTGGAGCCGTCGCAAGCTCGACGGCAGCGGCGCCGGCGTAGCCTTCGGTGGAGCTGTCGCAAGCTCGACGGCAGAGGCACCGGCGTAGCCATCGGCAGAGAAGAAGGCAGCGGCGCAGGCGTAGCCTTCGGTGGAGCCGTCGCAAGCTCGTCGCCGTGCGGTGGAGAGTGGGCTGAGTCGGTGGCTGAGTCGGTGGCTGAGTCGGTGGCTGAGTGAGAGTGAGAGTGAGAGAGACAGAGAGAAGGTTGGGACAGTGAGAGAGCCAGAGAGAAGGTTGGGACAGTGAGAGAGCCATAGAGAAGGTTGGGACAGATCGTGAGAGTGAGAGAGCCAGAGAGAAGGTTGGGACAGATCTAGGGTTTGGGAGGAAAAGAACATATATATAGTACAGGATGGATGGCTAAGATCAAATGCTATATTAGGGTAAGTATACCGGGGTGGGGCGGGGCGGGTCGCAGGGCGGTTGGGCAAAATACCATACCCGCCCCTAACCCGCTACGGGTTTTTTTTTAAAATACCATACCCGCCCTGTAGTCCGATCAAAGTAAAAAAACCCGCTCCTAACGGGGCGGAGCGGGGCGGATATCCGCCGGATCGGATTTAAATTGCCATCCCTACCTGCAATTTGGCCTTTGCTTTCTTTGTGCTTGTGGCTGACACAAACTCTACCTATGGAGCTCTACTGATGGCGATGGAGCTCAACTTACGGTCCTTGTGCACGTCCATGGATGAATAGCAGATTGGTGCTCCAAAAGGCCCAGTGAGTTGGGCCTCCGGGCAAGAAATATGGACCGTTCTCGATGAGTTTTAACGATGGTCTCCAATCACCGAGAGATTTCGTAGGTCCTATGGCATGATGGCTTTGAGCCCATGGAAACTTCCCCAAAGCCTTTCGGCTTTAATGCCTTGCTTTGCTGGGAAAGAACCCTAGCCCTGGTCCACAAAGGGCCGGCCAAACTTTCAAGTTCAACCCACCCATTTTGAATTCACATCGATGTAATAAAAGTAAAGGGTCCGCCAACAATGACGGAACGTCCTAAATAATCGATTTGTTTGCTTTAGCGTAGTCTCATTAAAACTTTCCTAATGACAACTTTTAACGTTACCAAATATTCTTTTTTTTTCTTCAAATATTTTTAAGATAAAGACACATGTAATTGATACCCGCCCAAGAGTGGGACCCAAGTCCAAGTAGCCTCGTTAAATGGTGTCTTCCCGAGTCCAAGCTATAGAAGATGAGGATATCTGAAGGAAAGCCCATTCGTATAATACTAAGTTGCTTAAGATTAGTTGTAAGATCGTTTGCGAGCTAGCCATTATTAGTTTTATGAAGAGAACAACCCACCCCTCTTTGTCAATCGTCTCTCTCTCGAAGGGTTTCTGCAAAGGCTGTAAATTTGCTAGTGGCGTACGGAATACACCGGTCATCACTATTTGCAGTGCTTCTCGTTGGTATGCACATATCGTTGGAGGATTAAACATCGTAGGCAAGTTAACCCTGGTTAATGGATTTCAGGCTAGCATTCAGAAACAAGGGGAGATGAGGTGTAAGTTTGACGGCTGACTGTGCCGATTTTCCGGTTAGTGGTGGTGAGGCAATTAAAAAAGAGGGAGCGGTGAAAGAGAAAGACAAGGAATGAAAGCAATTATGCTATTTGGCCAAAATGGCAAATTGAAAAGCCAAAAAGACCATGCTTGTCAGTTTATGAGGACAAAAACATGCTTGTTTGCACGTGTGAACGAGCTCATTGCATCGTTACCCTAGGTTTATATGAGATTCATATTTCTTGTATCATTGTATTCTCTTGCAAGTCTCATGTACCATATATCACTTTCAAGAACTATTCTTCTACTCCTGGGAAGTTAAATGGAATTTCGTAAGCCAAAAACGTTCAAGTCCTTGAACAATTTATCCATCGATTTGCTTATCCAGTGAACCTATCGGAGCCCGCTTCTGAACTATCCCGAACACTAATTTCAAACCACTATAAAGTCCAATTTGCGACACGAATTGAGACACGAGTCACGAGGTACATTGGTCGAGGTTTCGTGATTACCTTATCACACGCGAATCGAATCTTGACATAAGAGGAACTTCATAAGTCATTGCATACGTCCAATTAACCCACCAACAAGCCTTGCGAAAAGTGGCCACCTTCCCAGCCACAACTTTTACGCCCACTACATTTGGGCCTCGGCCCCATCATCTTTAAAGCTTCCAAATGGGCCCAAAGCCTGCCGGTGTGAACCTGGACGCAGACGTGGCCAGCAGAGAGTGTTCCATAAAGTTTGTCACTGCCCAGTGTCCCGCAATAAGCGCATTTCTAGAGGGTTCGCAACGGTTGCTCACTGATCACTCTCTCGGGTAAAGCCCTCTGTTCGCTCTTTCAACTCCTGAATTAGGGTTTATCGTAGCTTGAATTTGACGATAACTGGACATGTATGAACAGCTTTTAACTGTGAATGTGAATGCTTTCGGTTTTTTTTTTTTTAGTTAATGATGATCTGCAGATTTTGTCAGTAAGATATGATTTTGCTGATCTGTGCTTGTTTTAGAGTTTTCGTGGCGATAATATTAGTCATCTGGACAACTGTTGGAGATGTGTTTAAGGAAACCGTGTGTGTGCAATATGTAGTTTTGGTAACTTTGAGTGTGGAGATGATGAATTTGTTCACTGAAAGTGAACTAATCCGCTCCAAACTTGCGGTATTCATGTGAGCGGAGGGTGCCGATTTTTGGACTGGATTTTAATGGATGAAAACTGTTTGATTGAATTACTGTATCTGTTTGCTGACAACGTAGAATGGATCGACGAGTGTGTGTGGAATCTCTCATATGTCATAACATCAATTGAGCAACAACTGTTTGGGTCCTCTGTATATATACATGCATGTACACAAGTCGCGAGCACATGAGAATATGAAGTCCTTCTGGTGTTGCTAATATCTTTTGTCTACCACGCTGGGACCTAGTGGTGAACTGATTGTTGAATTGCAGTTTTATGCGTACTTAGATACTTCTGTACACTATGCATGGTGAACTATGTCCAATTGCTAATTTTTTCTTTTCTCCTGATATCAGTGTGTTACTCAAGTCAGAATTCTATCATGGCTGAGGCTCCGCCTGTTGTTCCAAGCGAGGAGTTGTTGGAATGGCCAAAGAAAGATAAGCGGAGATTCTTACATGCTGTGTATCGTGTTGGTGACCTTGATCGCACCATCAAGTATGCTTAGCATCCATTCTAATAGTCAAAATAAGGAAAACTGAAAAGGACAAAACGATAATAAGAAGTGGAACCGACTTTGATAACATTGTAGGTTCATTATCTGTTTTCCTCTCTTTCTAACTTTCTGCTTATCAGATTCTACACAGAAGGTTTTGGGATGAAACTGTTGAGGAAGAGAGACATTCCAGAGGAAAAATACTCAAATGCATTTCTTGGGTTTGGTCCGGAAGAGTCTAACTTTGTGGTGGAGCTGACATACAGTATGTTAATATTATCTTTTGCTGTTTAATTTTTGCTTTAATTTTGTTCGTCTTTTTGCTCAAAACTGGTGAGTGTGTGGTTCTTTTACTAGTGGTTCACTGGACACCCAACTGCAGACTCATTGTAACTTGCTTACTTGTTCTAGCAACCCTAGTTGGTTGTCCTTTGTCTATTGTTTGCCAAATTTTGTTAGAGGTGGCCACTTCTCTCTCTCAAAAATTATCTTTGCCTTTTTGAAAGAAAGAGGAATATCTGGTATTAGGCCTTTGCACTTCCTCCTCAGTCATCATCCACTCTAACCAAAGGTTAACCTTTTATTATGCTTAAATTGCCTCAGCAAATAATAGTTTTAAGTACACTACGAGTAAGATAAGTTTGAAACGTCTAGCGTTTCTCCTAAATTCATCCCAAGAAAAGTCAAACTTATATAGGTTGATAAGCATGTTTTGGAGAAATGTGTTGTAACATTTAGAAGGTCACTAATTATGGGGGTGGGTGTATTTGGTTGCTTCCACTAGCGAAATCAATTTGTGACATACTACCATGAAAAGGTTTTGAAAAAGAGACATGCACTCCATGTTCTCCTGTTGGCTGTTGCAAGCTGAATAAGAGCACACAGCAAGTGAGCCCATGTATTCTCTGGTACATAATGGAGGTGAAGCACAACCGTCTTTGTCGTGTAGTTGGTGTTTCCATACTCCTTAAAGCACCTTTATATGTGAACATTAGGGATATAGCCTGGAATAGGACTCTTATATTTTTTAGTTGTTAATATATTGTTTTTCTTTAGTATAAGTTATATAGTTGTTAGTTGTTATAATTATTGCTTAAATATGTTTAATATCGTTTTGATAAGGATTTATGGACTTCTTTTTTTTTTTTTTTGTGGTGGCTTCCACAGACTATGGAGTGGATAAGTATGATATTGGAACAGGTTTTGGTCATTTTGCTATTGCGACTCCTGATGTAAGAGTTCTATTGGCTGAATATATATAGCACATGATTTGGTATTTATGCGGTTTCTTATATTTGGCTTCACTCTTGTACTTGCAGGTCTACAAGTTCGTTGAAAATGCAAGGGCTAAGGGTGGAAATGTCACTAGGGAACCTGGTCCAGTTAAAGGAGGATCAAGTGTAATTGCTTTTGTGAAAGATCCTGACGGCTACATTTTTGAAATCATCCAACGTGGTTCAACTCCAGAACCACTCTGTCAAGTGATGCTTCGTGTGGGTGATATAGAACGCTCTATCAAGTTCTATGAAAAGGTATATTCTTTCTTAATTGAACATTTGTGTGCATGATTTTTCCAGCTGAGTGACTTCATTTTCAGAAGTTACAACATCTATTAAGCATTTGGAATGTAAAGCAAGAGAAAAAGGTCTTTTTGTCGGTAAATTTTTAACAGCTCTTATGCAAAGCCTTTGAAGCTGCAAAGTATAATATAGAGTTGCAAAATTCGAATCAATGTCTTCAAGAAGTTCTTTGAAACTAGTTTGGGTCGGTGCTCGCCCCATTCTAAACTACTCTTGAATTATTTCTAAATGCAAATCAGAGCCTTTTAAGTACATTTTTCCTTGTGACTCGCTCAGTTGGCTTGGCACAGCTTACGCTTCATGATCGGGTCATCCAACGTCGTCGTGACTATGGCCAGAGCTTAGTTGCAAGAATTGTTCACAGGATTCTTAACATGGGAACTTCTAGGAGCGCTCCTTCTACTAGCTTGTGACAAGTTGATTCTTGTCAGTTCACGGGTGAATCTTTAGCTTTGCCAAGAACATGGCTTTTTGATTATTCGCCATAACCTCCTTTGCCCTTTGTTTGGGTTACTAACCTTCTTCGTCCCTGCTCCCGCTCTGGCCCATTCTTATGAAAGCAAATTTTCCTTTGGTAGAGTACTCAGCTTTTAAGTGCGCTAGTACTTCATTTCTTAGTGAGGTTCAATAACTGGTCCCCTAATATGGGTGAGCGGGGACTTCAAGCATCCGAAATACGCCCCCCTTTCCACTCTTCAAGTCAAGGCAATTGAGCGAGATTTACTAACCTTCTTCGTCCCTGCTCCCGCTCTGGCCCACCCTCGCTTACTGCAAGTAAGGTCCAAAGAATCTCAATTGGTTATCTCAACTTCTTCTCCGTTGGTACCACTGCTGCCTTATTGCTCATATCTTATTCTGCTGCTCGTTAACCCCAAGCCTTTTGAAATTCTATTCTAATGCTCGTGTTGTTATATAGTTGACCACAATTTCAACCATGTAGCATAGCTGGCCTCACTGCTGTCCTATGAAACTGGTACTACTTGATAGGAGGCTAGGAGCACTTCTCTGCTGAACATTCGGCTTCTATTAGGTTGTTGTCCAGCAGTTTCTTTAAGTTTCTATAAGCCCTGTACTTGCGTAGATTGTCCGATATTTTCATTAAGCTCTTGTCAATGAATATCAAGCCGCACCTAAAGTCCTCTGGGTCAGTGGATCTGGTTAATTTCTGCTATCCATTAGAAATCTGTTAAGATGAAATGCAGTTCAGAAATAACCAAATGACCAAGTGCACATACCTAGGTAGCATTGACACGGTGTCGGTGTCGGACACCGACACCGGACACCGCAATTTCCAAAAAATCAGATTTTGGACACCGCAGGACACCGCTATTTTTTAATATATTTTTTATTATATATATATATATATATATATATATTTAATAAATATCAAATATATTCCACAATCTAAAATAACAAACAATAATGAAAAACTATCAAAACAAGGAATTCAAATACAAGTCATAATTTATTTGGTCAATATTTATTTAGTCCAATGTACTGGAAATGCAACGACAAAGGGAGAAAAGAAAAAAAAGAAAAGAAAGAAACTAGAGGACAAAGGGAGAAAAGAAAAAAGAACAGGAAAGAAACGAGAGGGAGTGAGGGAAAGTAGACGAGATGAGGATAAGAGAAGAAAGAGACCTGTGGGTCAGCGACGGTGGCGGAGGACCTCTGGTGACGACGGCGAGACTCTGGCGACGACGGCAAGACCTCTGGCGACGGCGACAACGGCAACAACTGGCTTCTCTTCCTTCGGCGACTGTAGCCGTCAGATCCGTTGGCTTCGGATCTTCGTCGACTGAGCAACGACAACCTTGATGTGGTCGGCAGACAGCAACCGTCAGGTGAGAGAGAAGAAGACGGTAATAGTTCAAAAAATTTGAAATTGGCCCCAAACGGTTCGACACTGCTCCATGCCGTGTCTGACACTCGTCGATGAAGTGTCTGACACGGTGTCGGAAATTAAAAAAAAAATAAAAAAATTCCGACACCGATTAGCCGTGTCCAACACGTGTCGGCCGGTGTCCGGAGGGTGTCGGGGTGTCGTCCGTTTAGGACACCATACCTCCACCTAGGAGAGGTGTCCGTGCTACCTAGGCACATACCTATTATGAGTGCACAAAACAATTTTGAATTTCAAATGCATTCGTGGTGGCCATTTGTGCTAGGCAGTAACTGCAACTCAACCATTCATCTTGATTCTTATGCATTTTAAATTTTATTATTACTAGTAGCATTTTTAAGAATCTACATCCATACGTATATATAGGATTCTGTATATTTATGGACTTCTATTACAACTGCGTTTCCATTCATGCAGGCACTAGGGATGAAACTCTGTAGGAAGATTGATAGACCGGAACAGAAGGTAAGGCATCATTGCTTTGTAGATTTTCTACTTGGGTTTTAGGTGCCAATATTATTACCGAGGGTATATTTCTATACAGTACACTCTGGCCATGATGGGGTTTGCTGATGAATATGACACAACTGTTCTTGAATTGACTTATAATTACGGTGTGACGGAATATACCAAAGGAAATGCATATGCCCAGGTGAGCTTAATGTATTTTTTTTTGGGAAGCCTTAAAGTAAGTTCTACTTTTGGCTCTAATAAGGATGCAATAATTTTTACAGGTTGCAATAAGCACTGATGACGTATACAAGAGTGCTGAAGTTGTCAATCATGTCACCCAAGAACTTGGAGGAAAGATAACTCGGCAACCAGGACCAATTCCTGGGCTTAACACTAAGATTACCTCTTTTCTAGACCCAGATGGCTGGAAAACAGTAAGTTGTCTCTTGAATGGATGATTTTCAAGTCTGAAAGTTACATACTGATAATAACAGTGGATGAGTTTGTTCATATAATGGAGTAAGTAGAAATCAAAACATGCAGTCCTGAAATGAATATGAGAAATGCTGTATGACACATGCTTTATGGTAAAACTGTGCGCGCTTATGGCCTCAATCGTTAAGTACCTCCAATGACCTCTCGATACATTTTAAATTTGTGTCCTCCTATTAAATCACCTTTTTCTGTTGCCAAGAAAGTTGAGCATAAATTGGACTTGCGGCTTGCCTGTTTTTACAAGCTGAGCCAGTGATTGTTTTGCTGTTTGTTTGTAGGTTCTTGTTGACAATGAAGATTTTCTGAAGGAACTTGGGAAAGCCTAATTATGTGTCAGAAAGCTTATGGGTGGTGCAGCATATAAATCCACTATTGCCTATAACATGAATAAATCAGTGTATTCCAGCAGTCAGTCAATCCCAAGTTTTATGTAGTCGCTATGCGCACCGTTTCAAGTACTTCAGTGGGATCATATTCTGTTTGGTATGTATTGTAGCAGTAACAATAACAAAACAACTTATATGCCTATGTTGTCTTGTAAGAAGTCGATGGTGATATCCTCGTGTGATTTGCACAGTAGTGTCGGTTTTTCACGGCTGCTGTAGCATCTTACAACCAATCTTTTATGGTGCAGAACTTCAAAATTAATTGAATGACCTCTGGGCAAACCATTTGAAATGCTTTTTGGGTATATTGCAGAGGGAATCGGTCATATTAGTTGTTTCTTTTGAAGAAAACATTATCTGTACAAGTGAGTGGAGTCTGTGAAATTAACAGCCTCTTGAATTTCAAGCTTTAGGTCACTGCTATGACATTCCCTCGTGCTCTTTTGGCTAACGGAAATGAGTTAGGAGTACGTTCATTCATTACCTACCAGAAACATGCCTTGACCTTCGTTGAGCTACGACTCTTTTCATACATTTTTCTTTGGTCTTAAGGAATAAGAATTTCATTACCCTGAGACTTCCCAAACTGGTTCTAATTTCTCTCGGATGGAGTCACCTTCTTAGCTCAGGCAATGTTACTTTTGAAGCCCTAACTCCAAGGATATTTATCGAGCATCTATCCAGCTACTTTGTAGTCACAGCTGTGAGTAACCCAACTTTCAGAGTAAATGTCTGCCTTCTTGTACACTGGTGTTAGGGGACTTGACCGGTTGTTTCTTGTGCACCCTTCTCTCTTAAAAGTCGGTCTTTCTGTGACCTATGTGCTTCTCTTTGAAAAACTTAGACCAAAGAGACGTTTCTGAATGTACGCTTATAATATTTGTTTTCTGTTTTTCATTTTCATGATTTTCATGATTTTCATTTTTCAGTTTGAAAATCCGTTCCTTTACTTTTATCATTTTTACCAAAAAAAAATTAGCTATTTTTTCTAATATTGGGTTAAGTTTGGGTGAAAAAAGATGAAAACACCGGTGTTTTCAGATTTTTGTGACTATCTGAGTAATTTTATCCAAAACGAAAAGAGAAAATGGTAAAAATACGCAAAAAAAATAATTTTTTTCATCATCATTGCTAAAACAGAAAACTAATTTCGTAAACGTACGGGGCAGTTTCCCGGTATGGTGTTTTCCCTTTTCCCCCCTTCCTAACTATCTTACCTCCCCTCAGAATTTATACTGTACAAGAATGGACTTGCTAATTCTGCAGAACAATCAGTTACAAATCCTCTTTCTTTCATGTGTCCCGGGGTCATCATCACTAATCGCCATGAAATCAAATATGGAAAAGAAGTGTAACAGAGAAGTTCCAAGAATTGTGATGGATCGGACATCGGCACTTTCGAGCATCACATATTACAAACGTCATGAGCTCTCGTTGTAGAGTTTGAAGTTTTCTCCTATAGTGAACATATAAGATAATGTTGATGTGATGAGTCAACATACGAGTCCGACATCGAGGTGTAGAGCTGTTGGGAGTCCGACATCGAGGTGTAGAGCTGTTGGGAGTCGGGAGTCATCGGCATTCAACCGGGTCATATCCCTTTGTACAAAGAAACATTTCAGAGGTAATTGCCAGTTGATACAATTTTTAAGTACTGAAGAAAAGGGCAGCCCTTCGCCCTATATAAGCACAAAAGGTCATCCTACAGTACCATTTATAAGTTATACGGCAGTATGAAGAAATCAATTGGGTGTACATTCTTCCTAAGATGCCAAGACACCTCCATTAGAAGGAAGGTGAAAAGAATAAGGAAACAATGAAAGACCAAAAGGGCAGCCCCTTCGGCTTCTATAATCACTCTAAGCAAGATGCTTATATCACGAAAAGCTCTAGCCATTTTCTGTCCACGGCAGCTTCGCCAGGATCAGATGTATGTACACAGGGTTTTTGTGTTTCTTGCAGCTTGGTCGACCACAAAAGAATTGGTGAGCGACTTTGGCTTGCACATACCTATAGATCTGTGTCCATAGGATAGCAACCAAGGACTCGAAGAAATCTTGCAAATTCCTGCAGCAAATAAAAAGTCCATATAGTTATCATTCAAGCATATACTTGCAAGCAGACAGAAAAGCAGAGGCGGGCTAGAACTGTACTCAGCAGTCCACATCCCGTAAAAATCGAGTCTTTGTTCTATGGGGAATGGGACTACAAGAACTCATAACATGCAAAAGGAGAGCTTTTTTGGCTGCCGGGGTTGGGAGATTGGTTAGAGAACAGAGTTGGGGGAGGCACTTGTGGAAGTGATGAACATTTTAGAATCGTTTCCAATAGTGCCATCCCGATGAACCATAAACTCTGCCGTTCTTAATTGCAGCGTCTTAGTAAGAAATCAAGTCACAGATGTAGGCAGCGAGTGTAGGGCTGCTCATTTGATAGCACAAGTTAGTAGTACATGTCCTCAACTGGGAATCAAGTAAGTGACTAGATCTAGTTTACCCAAAGTCGTAATCTCAAAAACACAAGCAGGACATGAAAAGATCAAACAAAAACTTCTGATAGGTTAACAAGAAGAGAAAAAAAAAATCAGTTGGCGACCGACTGCTGACTGCAAGAGTGTCTTAATTTTCCCGACTTAATGGACTGACCTGCAGATGCCCCAGAGCATATTGGGCACGAGGCTCCGCCATAGAAGCTTCAAAGTCGATGTAAAAAAGATAGTCAAAGTACCTGCCACCAGAATCCAGTCATTTTAACACATCTAATGGGATAGTGTTTATACTCCTTTGAGATTATGTTCTTCAAAAAATTTCAGGCATAATTTGCAGGGTCATCCATTTATTTACCAAGCTAACTGCGAAAACAAAAAGGAGTAGCATATCTATCTTGCAAGCTTATTCAAACCAAATAATAAGAAGGTATGAGGGTCAGAATGATTATTTTCTAAAAGTTGTCTGACCCACCAATTACAACATCTCCTATCCATGTTATCGGATTGTCAACATTTCAGCATATGAAAATAGCACAAGTGTGAAATAGAGGCACAGACAAATGATTCTGAAATAGGTGTTTGAGGAGAAATCACTAACTATTTCACCATAAGGGTCATCGATATCATACAGAATAATTCATCAACACATGCTATGAGTTGCATGGATCTGAAAATCAACTTCTGCATCCAATTGAAACGCTGTATACTCTCCTTACAGGAATGAAGACTAATACAAATGAAAAATAAAATATGTTGCTAAGGCAATCTTGTCAACAGTAAGAATGCAGCTCATCTTTATCAGACATGAAGTAGGCTACAAGCTACAAAAAAATATGACGACAGATAGGAACTTAAAGGTATATATTCACGCGCGTGCATTAGAACATGATCTGTCCATTCATTTACACTTTAAACCTGGAAGTGATTTGTTTGCTTAGCTGTAGTTTCTTCTTGTAGTTTAGGTGAGCACTTATTCTTCTTTTAGCATGATCAAGTAAAAGATATGCCACACTGCATCAACTACTCCTTCAAACTTTTGTTGCAAATAAAGTTTTCATTTCCAACTCCGCCTTTGCAAATCTATTCTAAGAGAAAACAGCACTCACTTGGCACTCCCCTTGTTAAGGTCATCAACAATCCTTAATGGACGCTTTCTCTGTGGTCGGCTCTCAATCTGAATGTAAAATAGAAGACATAAGTCAAAGCCTTCTCTCGTACAAAGAATATCAGTGAACAATTTGACATCAATAACAGAACCAATGTTTTCTGTGACGTTACCTTTGACAAATTAATGCCCCTCAAAGCAAACACTGCCAAGGCTTTGAATAGTACCCCAGGACCTTCTTCTAGACTGAAGACAACGCTTGTCTTGAAAATAAAAGAAGAGCAAAATCTGTCTTTATCTGCTTCAAAAATTGATAGAGTACATTTGGCCAAGACGAAAACCACACTACCTTATGGTGCCTGACAGTTCCTGGTATCACAGGTTCCCTTGCTAGTATCAGAAAGCGGGTAATATTATCAGAATCATCCTGTCCAGTGCATTTTAATAAGAAAGAATCAAGTAAAGACTTTAAAACCACAAGCTTAAATGAATTACAAATGAAAAAAAGCAAAATCACATTTCATAAAAGGATGAGGCATCATGTGTGTCCACATTAGTTCCCTTCTCTTTGCTATTAGAAACTCATAACCGGTAACATAAAAGGATATTAGAGCAACTGGTAACTTAACATGATATTAGAGCTCTTGGGTTCAATTCTTCCCGTTTGCATATTTCGTCCACCCTTTATGATAGCACAATTTGCACTCCGTTTATTTGTGCATTTGGTGAGGGTGCACCTTTGTTTGTATCTCATTAATTGATTTGTCCCTCCATGTGCAATCGGGGTTCACATGAGGGAGAGTGTTAAGCATGATAAAATTGTTGGGTCCATTATCTAAAAGCTTAATTTTTTAAACCAGATGGTAACTTAACAATACATATGGATCGATCCACGTCTACTACTGGAGATATAAAGATCTGCACTCAATAAAAATACACAGCTTGATCACCCATTTTGAACTCCAGATGTCCTGCTAACATTAGTAGTCAACTATCAGCCGCAGCAGACAGATTTACGCTGTTCGCTATTAAATTGGTGAAACTTTTAAGGCATCAATAAAGCTCTCCGTTCTGTGAGGTGCGAGGTAGATTCTCTCTAACGTTAGATGTCAATTGGCCAGCTATACTTGAACTCACACCTCTTTTCAACGTAAATCAGCTCAACCTGGAATACTATAAGAGTTACAAGCCCGGTAGTACCTTGGTGGAAAGTTATTTGGTTTCCTGGACAAATACCAAAATGTGCTTTTATCTTATGGTTGTTGTGCCAGAGGAAACTGAGAACTAAAGATAAGCTTAAAGCTTGGAATGTGCTGAATGAGGATCAATGCAATCTATGCTCTAAAGCTCAGGAAAACATAGAGCATCTCTTTGGAAATTGTAAGCTGGTACATGAAATATGGTCTCAGGTGTGGAGAAAGTTACAAATACACCAAATCAACTTCACAACGTGGACTGCAATATTGCAGCATGCCTGCCACAGCTTCAGGGGAAAAAGCTTTAGGGCTAGATTAAGCAAATTAGTCTTGGCTGTTACAATATACAGCATATGGGGAGAGCGTAATCAGAGAATTTTCATAGGGGAACAACAACGAAGCTCTGAAATAATTGCTAAAATCCAAAAATGGGTGTTCTATAGAGTATTGAGCTGGAAAAGAGCGGTGGCATCTAAGACAAACAAGGAATTATGCAGAAACTGGGAGCTGCCAATGACAGTACTGCTCAATTGAGTTTTTGTTTTTAATGTAATTTGATTTACAGATAAAGAGAAATATTGTAATTGAGTAGAAAGAATGTAAGATGATGTTGGATTTCATTTGTAATAAAAGGACGTTTTTACCAAAAAAAATCAGCAGATACTCGCAAAGGTAGATTTCATGATGATGAGATATTCCAATTTAAAGGGCCATGTCATAGACCACCTTGATCTGTGACAAAGATAGACAAAATCCTACCTGGATTCTTTCAGCAAGAATGTCAAGACCATATATTTCTGCAGCACGAGCACTTGCAACTGCTCCAGTATCTCTCAGGCCATTAGAGGCTACAAACTGTTTCATAGTGTACCTCAAAGTAAATCTAAAACTTGCAACAAGAACCTCGACAAATTAAAAATTACCTGAGCAGCACCAGCAGTATCATCAGCAGAAACTCGGACAATACCTAACTTGCTTAGGGCAATCTCACATTGATCAAGTGCCTGAAAGGAAGGTAGAAGTTTATTTTCAGAAGGAATAATTCAGAGAAATTTATAAGATTATTTCGCAACACGACGCTATATATAATTAGTTAATGCATTTTAACTATGTTGCATGGACTCTTCAAAATGCGTGAAGTACACGGGTCGGACACTCGACACTTGGGCATGGGTTACTATGAACGCTATCTGATAGCATTACTTTTAATTTGTTATTGCTTTGAGATGAGACAAGTTCTCAATTAGAATCACATGCGTCACATAAAACACCATTTTACCTTAGAAATAAATAAAAATAACAATAAATAGAAAATATTTTGCCGTGTCCCCGTGTCTTGTTTTGCCGTGTCCCCGTGTCTTGTTTTGCAAAAAATAAAGTGTTAAGTGACTGAGAGGAACGAAAGCAATGATACCTTCACGCAAATCCTCAAGTACTTTTTAGTCTTCGTCTTACTACTATAGCTATGCCAAAAATCAGACGAGTCCGACACTTGGACACCAATTAACAATACTTCCTCTTCGGATATCACCGTTCTTACTGCTTACCTATTCTAACGTTGTAAAACACCGTTGCATCTCTTAGAATGAACCTAAAGCAGACATCAGCAAGTGCTGCTAATTTTTTCGTCTACACATTAATAAGAACAGGTTGCATACCAACTTTAACTGATAAGAAGAGAAACACATGCTTAGTGCATAGATATATTAAAGCAAAATGTTCAACCTGAGGGTGGCTCAGAACACGCTCTAGCTCCTCTTTTCGAACACCGGGCAACCCTAAAAGGCAGTGATTGACAACCAACTGCACTTCCCCTACTATGTGGAGCCTATGACGGAGGAGTAAGTCATAATTGCGGTGGATGCTTCCACCCACAGAATTTTCTATGGGAAGTACTGCTTTATCCACTAACCACAATTCAACTGCCTGTACAATAAGATTGTTACTGTAGTCATCCTCATGCAATGGGTCATAATGAAGAAAATCAAGATATATATCAACAAAAAGACTAACCTTGAATGCAGCCTCAAACTGGTCACATGGGACAGTTTCACACTTTGGGTACGCTTTAAGTGCAGCAGCCTCACTATATGCACCTGGCAACCCCTACACTAAGCCACAAAATTAATATAATAGTAGTAATGAAATTGATAGCAACAAAACACTTTCTAGCGCTTGCACAGAAGTGTCTATTTTTAGTGACAAAAGTGGATAATCATTCGCCTTAAATAAAGCGGGTATACGTTGGTTCAGAAGAGAGTATTACCTGATAAGCAATGCGCACATTTGACCCAGCACTAGGAGAAGAAGAGAGATCAGTTGCAGACAAGGGCCCTGTATTTTATGCATTAACTGAAATTAGGACGTTGTACATTAAGAAAACTGGAAGAAATAAATGATTTTGCAGAGGAAAGGGGGAAGCATTTGGTCATAATGATGTTCAACATGCATCATAATCTGGACTGAAACATTATATCATTAAATTAGAACTTCACGGAAAGACAGTATCATTTGGCGGAAAAATAATTAACTAAACGATTCCCTGTGAAGTCCAGGAAATGACCCCATTTAGATAGGGATTTGGCAAGTATAAAGAAAGGCTATTTAAGCAGATTGGGAGAACGAGGACCCCAACAGAATAAACATATTAATAGGACCCTTGTGCATGAAGGAGCCTTAACAGTAATAAGAGCTTAATAATCAATGCAGTAAGCTCTCAAATTCTGAATGAGGACCCCAACAGAGCTAGAGAGCTTAGTAACGGGTGGATTCGAGATATAACCCGGTAAAATAAAAGCTAGATTAATTGATTGATTTGAGATAACATGACAAATGAAGTTACCATATATTCTAACAGAATGTGACACCTCATTTGGGTGTAGAATTTGGTATAAAAGTTTGTGAAGAGTAGCACCACTCATGCACAAGTCACCAAATTGGGAGAAGGATAATAGAGTTGTCAATGGCATTCAGATAACCAGAAAGAGGTCTTTATAATGCCAGCCCAAATGCCAGAACCACATAACTGCAGTGCAGCCCAGATGGAAATGCAGCCCTAATCGACACGCAGTAAATGCATGTCGATCTACATGAGTACAACCAAAAGCCACATACGCGCTGTGAAACGACATGCAGAACTATCACCGCGTTGCTTTTTTTTTTCGATTGGTGCTACCTACACATTGTTTACTATGTGAGAGTTCTCTGCAACCAACTTCAAGCACTCTACCACTCTACTCTACGTAAAGCTTAATCCTTTCGAGTCTTCAAGTGGTAGTTTCTTCTATCTCCACAAAACAAACGAAGTCAAAATTGCAAAATTTCAGTAATCGGATAAATACTATGCATAGCAAACATGACAGCAAGCTAAAAGCGACAAGCATTGTAAATCTAGAAGACAACAATCCAAAAGCCATAAGCATTAATCTACATGCATAACAGTCTCTACATGTGTGAGAATTAAGTGGCATCAGTTTCAGGCTAAATCTTTTGCTCTAGTACGAAAAAATTCAAACTTTTTGAAGCTCCAAATGGTAAGTTTTTACCTCCACAAGAATACCGAAATAGAAAGAGACAGACATCCGTATCTAGATAAAGATTTCTATATACTGTGTTATTCAGGAATTGAATAATCTGAACTACGTGCGGCCAGAACAAATCCATGCATTGGCAACGATGTAAGAATTTTCAAACGGCAAAAAGTTCAATTTTTTGAGGCTTTAAATGGTAATAGCTCATCTCCATAGCATAGGCAAACTAAAAACAGAAATATACAAACATCTGTGAACAAAATATGCATATGCTTTTCACGAACTGAAATTGAGTTGACTTACTTGGAAGAGAGTTCAAATCCTTGTGAAACCCTCTAGACCCAGTGATCTGGGTCTCTTCCTTGGAACTCAATTCAGGTGTCAATGGCTTCTCATCTTCAACAGGGGTTTTTGCCCTTTGACCCAACATAACACCCGAACACTGCCATTTCCTAAACCCACCAAGATCCAAGCTCCGACGTGACCCAGACCCAGTTGAGCGCTTGTGACCCCAATCCCAGAAACCCAATTGAGAATCAGAGTGATTGGCACAAACCCAGATTGGTACAGCTTTCAAGGCCATTAATTTTGTACCAATATTTTATATTTCCAATGTGGTGGAGGTGGAGGGTCACAAAACCCTACGGTGATAACGGAGTTGGTTTTTGCTGGTGGGTTTTGGGGAGACCATTACATACATTGTCAACAGGGTCATAAAACCCACAAGTTTGTTGAAGTGAAATTTTCTATGTGACTGGTTAGAGACATAGGATGGAGGAAGAGGGGGTAGGTGAGCAGAATGTTGGGAACACGTTTTCAACTAATTATATTATGAGAAAGATTTGTGCGTGTCTGTGTGCGCGCCCGCCCCTAGATATATACAGAGAGGGAGAGAGGCCCTTGTTCACAGTACTGTGCAGGATTGGGAGGGATAACTGGTGAAATGTGTGCAAATTACACGTACATGTGCGTGAGATTTTCACTCTGAAAAATGATTGTAGCAAGAAATGATGTGAAGTAAATTTCTACACACATGTAGACAAAGTTAGGCAAAGAGTTTGGAATCAGAATTTTCTCTAGATTGCAACAATAACGTTTGGATTCAGAATTTTCTTCAGAGTTGTTCGTTCGAAGGCTGCTTTAAAATTGTTCACGAAATTTATGAAATCAATTTTAAGGTTACGTGAACACTTTTAGTCGCTTTTTGAAAGAATATTACTCATAATCAATTATTTTTTAAGGAAAACATTACACGTAGTCAAACATTTTTTAAAAAGAAATATAACCCGTAGTCAACAAGCATGATGTCCGTGCAGTCAAAGAAAATATGTGTAAATTTAAGTGAAAAATTAAAAAAAAATATATATAAAAGAATATGAGTTTACAATGAACATGAAGACAGGGAGGGAAAGAACAGTACAAATGGAATAAAAATATTGAAAGTTGAATTATTTGGGTGGAATGATCGGAATAATGGAGATGAAGAATAAGTTTTATTTACAATGGGATGGAGTGGATTGTTTACTAAATACTAAGAAAGTTTCAATAAAGAGCTTGATTAATTTTTATCTTTTAACTTTGAAATTTATATCAAATATGTTGGTTAAAAAAAAAAATTCACGTTGTGCTTTTACCTCTTATTGTGATAACTTATTTGTCTTCTTCAATAACAACCTATACAAAGATCAAATATAAGAAACTGTAGGCTATTAATCAAAGAGTAACCATTAGAGCGTTGCCAGTACAACGTCCATCTGAATCAAAAGTTGCTGCTATATTAGTAGGTGGCAAACAGGCAGGCCATTTAAATCCAGGAGACATTGTGGTTCAAATAATATCTGAAAACCTTATGAATTTTCAAGATGTTGAATTTCACACGACCCTCTTCAATATCCATTGTTATTAGCACGCGGGAGATGTGGGTAGGATATTAATAGCATAAATAATGATGGCTCGAGTCGAGTGTAAGATGTCGCAACTACTATCTAGGCTACAGGTGACGGACTCTTTTAACACATTGAGAATATTTATCGAAGCCATGGACTTGCTCTTAACTCAAAGAAACTTATAATTTTTTTTTATATTAGTCAAGGTCATCTATCACTTCTGTTTCGTGGTGGATGTTTACTTCAATAGTATGTAGTCGACAGTTATATGAAGCATGATTCTGATATGCTAAGATGGAAACATCAACATCAGAAAGATATGAGGAGAAATGTGTCAAGGTTTATATGCTATGTTAGATTTAGGTGAAGATGACTGGGTAAAACTTTTAAGAGTTAATTACGCGGTTGACCACTGTACTATTAGGCAAATTTCACTTTGACCACTGAACTTTGATTTGTGTCAAAGTGACCATTGGACTCTTTAATTTGTTCAATTAAGTCATTCCGTTAGGTTCAGTTAACAAAATGTCCGTTAAATCATTTAATTTAGGGGCAAATCCGTCAGTCTCTATTCTTATTTTTCTTCCTCTTCTTCTTCCTCCTCCTCTTCTTCTTCTTCTTCTTCATTCTTCTTTCTCATTTGATGTCTTCAACCTCAACCAAGCATCAGCACCACCGAGCACAGCCACCGCTCCACCACCAACCACCACGCGCAACCGCGACACCAACCCAGCACCACCACCAAGCGCAACCCCGACACCAACCCAACACCACCACCAAGCACAACCACCGCCATACCCACGACCACCTTCTGTCCTCCACCATTAAACTCACAACCGCCACCAATACAGCCCACCACTACCACAAAAAAACTAACCCATTAACACCATAGATCTGGAACTTAAAAAAAACGATTTGAAAAGGAAACGATCCATCGACGCAATCGGCTAGTTGTTTCGTCTTCGCCCTCTTCTGCAATCAGGCACCTCCAACTCATCGGTCGTGAATGCCGACGGCGGCTCGAGCAATGCGGGCGACGAGGACTCATGCTCGACGCACGCCGGCGACGCGTTTGCCATTGCGACGAGGACTCGTGCTCGATGCGCGCCAGTGACGCGTTTGCCTTCGATTTCGGTATCTTGAGGGTGGGGAGTGGTCGGAAGGAAGGAGAGAACCGAGCGGAATTTGTGACGCGGCAGCTGTTTTCGGTGGAGGTGGTGGTGAGTTGACCCAGCAGCAGAGCTCGAGGCCGAATTGGGTTGATCTGACTTTTGGGGAGGAAGAAGAATAAGAGAAGAAAAGTAGAAAAAGGATAAAAATAAGATAAAAAGATAAAAAAAAATAAGTAATATAAAAAAAATTGAGTTTCTATGTTTTGACAATTTTGCCCCCACATGTGCCTCGCACATGGACACTTAACAGACTTTTTGTTAACTGAACCTAACGGAATGACTTAATTGAACAAATTAAAGAGTCCAATGGTCACTTTGACACAAATCAAAGTTCAGTGGTCAAAGTGAAATTTGCCTAATAGTACAGTGATCAACCGCGTAATTAACTCTAAACTTTTAAGTTCTTAGAAGTGGGAGTTATCTTTCAATTTTTGTTGTATGAAAAGTACTTATTGTAAGACTAGTTGTATCACCCCATCGTCAAAATCAATCAAATTTCCCTTTCTTTTCTTTCCAAAACCTTGTTAGGAGTAGATTAATGTAGTCTTTATCTTTCTTGTCAAAAGCATTTATAGATTTTAAAACTAAACCTATATGTCAAACGGTACTAAAAGAAATTTTCTTTTTCAATTTTCAAAACTGAACAAAAAATTGAAAATAAAAACCGTTTCAAACGCTATCTTTATTTCTCACAAACAAAAGCAAAGTAGGGAAGTTGAGTCTAATTGTTTTTCTCCTTCTACCTACCAAGGGAACGGAGGAAAGAAAAGGAAAAAAAACATCATAGCCTGCCTTGCGGATCATATGAAGCTCAATAACTCTAAGTTTTGGTTGTTATGGTTATCACAGATCACGCGTTCGAAACGCGAAAAGACCATTTTTCTAGTAATACCATATATAGCTGCATGCTCGAGTTCCTGGCCCGGGCAATTCACCACTGTCACAAGGACTCCTAACATTTCTAAACTTGGGAGCCTTACAGTACTAAAATGGCTCAACTACAACATTCATGGCATGCATCATTTCCGTTGAATAAGGTGTGTAGTTTTGGGAAGTTGGTGGGAGATGCTCAGCCAAATTCACTTGTGACCCGTCAACCAACTACTACACATACATACATATATATAAGATAAATAATCATGCTCAGCTAGGAAATTGAACCAGCTGTGGTTCACCTTCGTCGTCAGTATGTGGCGCGCAAGGGTCTGTACAGCGAGTCAATTAATAGCTAACATTCTTGGTATCAGTCAAATCAATGTTGCCAAGTTTGATTAGATTACATCCTTCCGCGCAAAGATATTGGAAGCAGCCCCTCTACATAAGTTTACGCTAGAGCCTCTCTTATGTAGCGATTGTTAATTATCGTTAAATATAAAAAAATAATTTTTAGTGGTAATTTTAGAGAGCACTTTTTTAACCTTACAAATTAAAAGTTATTAAGTATACGTAACGCTATCGTTTATATTTATATGGAGAGATTATAAGCTCTTTCTATGGCCCAATTGCAGCCAAGATTTCTTTTTCTTGAATTGTATCCAAGTTGGAGGAGGAAATCTGGGTTTTGCAGGCTCTCGCTTTCGATTTTGGCTCCGCTTACGCTGGGCGAAAACCAGTGGCACTGACCTAGGTGTTGTGAGCACAAAGACGGTAATGTTTTCTGGTCACATCGGCCAGGAAGAAGACAATCTGTCTCAGCTTATTCGATCTTCATGTCCTTGTGTGGCAAAATTCCAGTATATCCAGAGTCTCTGGATGAAAGAGATGGGGTGTGAAAATGAAAACATGAATGTCTCTGTATATGCCCATGAAACATATACATAGGGAAAGGGAAGCAGAGTGTGGGGTTGGTCCAGTGTTATAAAAGGCGCGCCTCGCCTAGGCCTAGGCGCAGCGCCTTCAATAAGGCGCGCGCCTTGTGCGCCCAGGCGCATAGCGGGGCGGGAGGCGCAAAGCTAGGCGCACGATGTGTAACCGTTCGATTTGGCTTCTTGTCTTCACGTGGACCGTTGATTTCTCTTTTAGTATTTTTACCCTTTTTGTCTTTACCAAGTCAAAACACTTTTTTAAGACTAAAAAATAAAATCTAACTAATTTGTTAGCGATAAAACACTTTTTATCGCTAATTGCTTACCAACTACGTTAACCTTTATGTGAAAGCTGTTGAAGACAGAGCACACATGGCTAAATTAGGAGACCTAACTGATTTGTTAGCTTCACTTTATATTGTTCATAAGGCCAAAGCTCAGTCTTGAGAAAAGATTTGAATTTTTAGTCCCTATATTATGCCCATTCCCATTGAGATCGATCTTATTTTTAAAAGCAAAATTTATTTTTATTGTTGGAAGCTTGTTAAATTAGAATGTTGATATTTGAAACTTTCTCTAATGTTTAGAAGTTTGTTAATTGTCATGTTCTAAATTTTTTTTACTTAATTTTTTTTATTTAATGCACTTTTATTTATTTATTTTTATATATTTTAATACGCGCGCCTGCGCCTTGTTTCGAAAAGTCGCGCGCCTGCGCCTTGCGCCTAAGCTCCAGAGACCTTTTGCGCCTTAGGTGCGCCTGCGCCTTTAATAACACTGGGTGGGTAGCATTAGTAGGAGAAAAAGGTATGGAAGGCAAGGCTATGCATTTTGGCGACGAATATCTGTCAAAATTCATGGTTACCCACCTTTTTAGGCTCCCATCATCATCCCGAAAGAACAAATCAGCAGGTGTTTTGTGGGTTCCCAGCGAGCTGATATAGTTGGCTAAAATGGTGAATCTCGCGTCCTTGTCGCCTTTGAATTGCTAACGCAGAACTCGTTCACAGGTATGGTATGAAAGCAGAAAAAAGCTTGTTGAGCAATGACTACGAGTGAAAGGACAGTTCGTTCGTCAAGCACATACTGAACTCTTGTCTATGGAGATTGATGATCAATTCGGCAACTCATCAGTTGGTTTAGCTATTTTGCCATGGCCGTAGTGCAGCTATTAGATTGACTGGTACAGATTTTGTCATCCTGTATCTTTTGTAACCAAAAACCTGTAAGGTACAATGATCAAAAGATGCTAACATCAGTAGCTTCTTCATCCTAAGATGACTCTATTAGAATGCATTTTGTGGAAAAATTCTGTTGTAGTTTGTCCATACTTCAGTAGAGAGTTCTTGTTCTCTTTGTCCTGTTCATACACAAGTTGGTGAAAACGAAATAGTGTGGAAAATTTTAAACATACAAGATTAGTTCAGAAAAAGTCGGTGAAAACCAAAATGAAAATGGTAAATGTACAGAAAAAATTTAAAAAGTAGATACGGAAAAAAGTATAAGTACACAATACGATTTTAGAACTGAATACTAAATTCTGTAAAATAAAAACAGAATATAGAAAAAAAAAATTGTAAGCGTACAGCCCCTAATTATTTGCTGGCTGGCTGCCATATCCCAAAATAATTCTCCCTTTCTCTTGGACTTGAAGCAGGTCAAAAAGAGAGAAGATCTCTGAGTAAGCACATTTTCTTTTGCTTTTTTCCACCCAAATAACGAAGTCTTAGCTCGACGAGGTCAAATGCGACCGTATATAGTTCTAGTTAGCAAAGGAAAAGGGAAAGACTTGACACATACACTACTTGTAAAAGCACAAATCTGTCACTATTGGTTTAACGAGTGCTGCAAAAGAATTGTATCTTTCTTTTTTTAGTACGGAAGAATTGTATCTTTCAACAACGGTGTAATTGTCTCTTTTTAGAAACATTTATAAGGACACATGCTATACAATGATTGATCGTGTTTGAGGCCAAAACAGACCAAAGGTGTCATTGATGCCAAAATTTTCTCGAATGAAAGAACGAAACATCAGTCTTCCAGCGTCCGATCGTAATCTTCTGTTGCACAGTGGCCATGAGATGAAAGAGCATTTTAATAAACTAGCCCTAAACCGCATTTTAATAAACTAGCCCTAAACCTACATATAGCTTCCAATAAAAGAGGCTATTAGTAATAGCTTCCCGAGGGCTGACCGAAGCAATAGTAAAAGTGTTCCGGCTCATAAAAAAGAGTAAATATTGCATCGTTTTGAATCATTGGTTCATCATTTAATACCTTAAATCAAGGAGAATGGTGCAATATATATGAAAAAGGGAAAAGAGAAGAAGAATATTATTATGCTGTATATTTAACTGTTATAGGCGGTCGGGAGCTTCGGTAATTAATCACCGGCATATTTCCCATAAAAAAATTAAAAAGGAAGCAACAGTGAAAGGTCCCATTAGGAAGAAAATGTGCATGCCTGTCCACAAGAGCATGAAATCTTGTAGATCTTGGATGAGGGAGATGCCAATCGCCATCTTGCATGATATCAGAAACTTTGGCATCTACTGAACTGGGAACATTATATCATCCCATGGGGCCTCAGCTCAAAAAAAGAATAGGAAAAAAAGTAAAAAATTCTTGCCATAGGGCCATATTTTAATTATGATGAGAGGGCACATGTAAGTCAATTTTCTAGCCATAACTAAGTAGATATACCATGTCTTACGTTGTACCTCATGTGTTGCTGAACACGGCTTCCCTATTACTTAAAGACTTTGCACCGGCGCTTTCGTTCTCATTTTTTTAGTTTTAATTTGGCGGGCATAATTTTCGACTTCTGAATTACGAGTTTGCAGAAGCATTTCTCGCCCCCATCATTTTTGCTTCTAACAGGCATAGTTTACGTAAACTTTCAGGCAATCAGGGAAGGGAGGAGCACGAGGATTGGGGAGGGAAAGGGGGGGGGGGGGGGGGGGGGGTGATTTTCTTCTTTATAAAGGTTATAGAACAACTCCAAAGAAAGGACTAACCGTGAATTTACAACTAGTAAGTAGGATTATTTTCTTCTTTATAAAGGTCATAGAACAACTCCAAAGAAAGGACAAACCGTGAATTTACAACTAGTAAGTAGGGTTATTTTCTTCTTTATAGGAAGAAATATAGCTATGCTGTTGCTACGGGGGCCTTCAAAAGGTTTTCTATCAAGTGACTCCAAAACGACATGATTTGCATTAGTTTTGAGCGTAAAATGACCAAAAAAATCATTCACCACTTAATGGTTTCATGCCCACCCTAGTTTTGAGGGCAATTGGTTCAGGCAACTGCCGTTGCACTCTTTATCTACTTTATCAGTGAGGTCTTGTCATTCCTGTCCATTTCTTTCCTTTATATATTTCGAAGTCCCAGATAATCCAGATTAGTTTACAGAGGGGACAGAACAGTTGCATCTCAAATTAAAGTCCTCAATCCCAGGACTCATGACCAAAACTTCATAATCTTCAATCTGTGAGGTAGTTTGAAAATAAATGGCCATGTATAGCAAAAGGGCAACAAGCCAACACTACAATTAATCTAGCAGAAGGTGAAGTACAGAATGGAAGATACAAATTGAACTGTCTAAACAGGAAAACGATACATCAAACTAGTTAAGGACTGCTATTGCACCATTTTCCTTACTTTCATACTCCCATCTGCCACCAACGTTGCGTTGATAAACAAGAGTTTCTCCAACAAAATGAGATTTAAAATGGCAAAAATGGTGCAAAAATAGACTGAACCAAAATCTACAAGGAACTGCAGATACCCTTCTCAAACTGAGTCAGGCAGAGGTAGAACTTATAGCCGAGAAAATCTCGCTCCCACGGGGAAGTAAGATACCGGAATTGGGGGACTTTTGGACTTCTTATCATCACTTGGTTGCTGCACTTTGCGCTGTGCCTTGGCACTGTGCAGATCATCTCCTTCGCATGCAACTCGGCTGGGATCGGAGAAGCAGCCAAAGAAAGTAGTGAGGAATGCCATTTGGGAGCAGAATATATAAGTGAAACCTAAGCTCTAAGAAGATGTGTAAGTTTTCCAGAAAGCAAGAGAATTTGATGCTTTCGACTTGCCAACTCTCTTGCTGGCTCTCTGTATATATATGCACAACAGAGTTGATTACACATTAGCCAAGATTTCTTGGGTCGCACGGCGTTGAAATTTCTAAGGAAGAATGTCCATCTTGCTCTGTCTCATGAGTCCTAGAAATTTCTGGGAGAACGATGAGTTTGCCATAACTAGTCATTTTCAGACACGCTGTGATCTGAGGCAATAATTCAAAGGTGTTCCCCCACAAACTACCCCCCCCGCCACCCCTCCTTCTCTTCTACAAACGTGTTAGCTAGTGTGCTAATTTGTTTTATAAAGTACCAGGGTTAGTACGTTAGTATTATAGTCCTATTGTTACTGTTGACATTGCAACATATACAAAATTTCCTTCTCCAATTTATTAGAATGAACTTTTTGCCTCTTGATCTCAGGTCGTGGCGCGGCTCATAATTAAGTTTATCCATAGCAACAATATCACATATACGGCCGTGGAGGGCATTTTTGGGCCATACCTAAAACTCGCTGCAAGTTCATTGGCGGTTTTGTTTGCATCACGTCTAACATGATCATGATGAGAACTGCACTTTTCAAGTCGTAATAACTTAATTTGACTTTTGATGGTCCTGTTACACTAAATACTTGAAAAATACTGGAACCCAACATTTTTTGCGAATGTACGAGCAAGAATGCGTTGTGTCACATCAAACTTAAAGAAAGAAATAGTCTTCCTCTCAATGGCCGAAAAGGGAGGTATATATAGGACAGGAAGATGTGTAGAATATACCTCTTTGAACACTGGTTATCATAAGGTGGACCAGAAGGATTAGCCCGTCAGATTGCTAGCTAGCAGCTGTGCACTACAGATGACTTGGAACGTGCCTCTGTGGCAGAGATAAATGTTCATTGAGCACGAATTGGGTCCAATTATGAAGACTTAAGCCATGTTGAAATCACACGTACGTATTGCTGGCTTTTGGAGTTATTTCTTGGACCAGATCAGTTTTTGTATGACATACATATGCACCTGTCGAATGTGGTTCGAATGCTTTAGCTTCTTGGCTAATACCAATAGGGTGGAATTCTTCCCCATAGGCCATAGGTAGGAAGCATTTGGTGACTAAAGTTGAGAGAACCAAAACCCTTATGTTGTTTACTAAATCAAAGCTGCTAAAAGTTGAAAGTTAAGGGGATCAAAGAGATAAATTCTGTTTTTTTTAATACGTTGTAGTTAATTCTCTTATCCCTTTGTGTGATTTATTCTTACAATTACTTACAAGGATGATTAGTGAAAAAAATTCAACTCAACCCAACAATTAAGTTTGAAAGAAGTGTAAAGAGCCAAAGTAAAGATGCTTATGAAAAACTCTCGCTTCCTCTCCCCTCTGAATGCATGCATTAGATTAGTGACTCTTAGAAGGGCATTTGATGTCCTTTTCCACTACAACAAAACTAGGCTGTAATTAAGGACGCCTATGAGCATCCTAAAAAGTAACATATGATGATGCTTTTAACATAAGGTCACTTTGAATTGCGTTGTAACCCCGCCCCATTAGAAGCCGTCACAATAAGTTATGCGAACGCACCATAAGCGTTTCAATAAGGGTAAGGCCTAACAAGACGCAATACGCGTCCTATAAAGTGTTTAACTAGAAGAATCTGATATGCCATATAGCGACGCTAATTTAGTAATTTTTTTTAGTCAAAACGTGTTTCTCCATTAGTATTTAGAACCAGACCGGTTATAAACACTTTTTTAGTCTTTAAGAGGGTGATTTAAACAATCAACAAACCTTGTTTAAACAATTAAAAACAGATTTGACTACTTCAAAATAAATTCTAAATTCCCTTTAATTTATTCAGGTTGTGATTATTACCTAGATCGTTTCCTCTTGCATTCAAGAAGCAAGTATATATAGTGTTTAGCCCATTACTTTCTTTTTTTGTCCCTCCAAAATTGGAATTAACCTAGTAGCTATAAATACATACTAATCTTTTCAAGATTTGCCTCTTACCTAGACTGGGTGCATTTATACCTCAACATACCTTGTTTAAAGCATCTAAAGTAGTTTGACCACATCAAAATACAAGTCAAAATACCCTTTAATCTTTGCAGGTTGTGTTTATTACCTAGATTGGGTCCTCTTGTACTCCAAAATCAAATGTAGTGTTTAGCCCATTTTTGTACTACTTTCTTTTTTTGTCCTTTCAAAATTGAAATTAACCTAGGCTGGGTGCACTTGCCTCTTACCTAGACTGGCAAAAATTATGGTAATTAATCTGAGTATTTAGTTCTTGCCCATATAAGGAAAGCCATGCTTAATGACTTACCAGATGCAGAAGATTGAATTGCTATAAAACAAGGCGCCTTGGTAACCTTTTGTCACAGGACGGTTCCTTTAGGGCATATCCATGGCAAGGAAAATGTTCATCGCATCTCAGTTGTCTCTGCTTCTTCTTGCTGCCTCCATCACCTTTCTGGCTGTTACAGAATGTAAGTTTCCATGTGCTTTCTCTTTATCCTTTTTCATTTCCTTGTGTATCATCGTCCAGCCCGCTTGAGAATATTTCTTGCTTATGTATATGTACTTAGAACCGTAGCATATCTAAACATATAGTGACAATTAATGATCTCTAAATGTTTCTAGTGGCTTTAATTTAGTGACGCTAAAAAAATGCTGTTTAAAATTGTCGTTGAAGTGTTGGCAAAAATCACTAGAGATATTTAGCGACTATTAATTTTCATTATATACGGGATATGAGGAAGATTCCTACAACTGGGTAGCAGCCAAAATTTGTTCGACAGAGAATGGGGGGTGGGGTAAATGCAATCTTCCATCCGAAACGTGTTCCAAGCTTTATTGCCCTTACCGTGCAAGTACTTAAAATTTTGATTACTTCTTGTTTACAGGCAGGTTTGAGAACAATGGGGGACATCATAAGGAAAATTTTTTTAATCCGGCGGGAGCTGCCGTTGAACTGTGTGAGAAGACACAAATTGTTAATGGAAAAGCAATGCATTGTTGCTGCGGAAAATGCTGGGACACTGTGGCTGACTGCATTATTTATTGTAGTTGTTAAATTAGTGTTGAAATTATGATATCAAGTACTAAACTTCAGTCTTGTATGGTAATGCATAAGTGCTGAAATTATGATGGAAGTACTAAAGATTCAAAAGGTCTGATGCTTGGCTATTGTGATCAAAGTTTTTTTCTTTTTGGTTTCTGTGAGGCACCACCAGAAGATCATTCATTTTCGAAAATAAATTATGGATTGTTGACATTGCAAGGGTCTCTGCTCTTTAGTTGCATGGCAATCCTAACTGATTGTCTGATATGTAAATGTCCAGCAATTTGTATTGTCATGACAAGATAAAATGATGAAAAGAAGTGCAAAGTGTGTAAAGGGGAAGATGAACCTTGTGTATTTATATGTCAGAATTAGCAGATAAATTAATTCTATTTGGAAACGAGGAGCAAAGAATCAAAATGAACCTTGTTACGTATAGGAAATATATCTCAGATTGCACCCTTAAATTTTTCCAAGACGAACTGGAATACACTCACCACTGAAAGTAATCAATCGGTAAGACATAGGGTTTTCAAGTTATATGGCAAAATGCAACAATCAACCAAGTAGCATACCTTCTACGATCCAATGTAACACATTTGAATTGGCAAAATTTGTTTTGGGCATGATAATAAAGTGTATCGGCCCTCACTTATAAACCTGGCTACAATCAAACCATACAGCTAGAAATACTAAAAGCTTGAGGATACAGCTCTTTATTTTTGTAATGATCAGCTATAGTGATATTAAGGGTGTTTGACTAAACTTTTCTGGAATTACGTTCGCTCCTTATCTTGATTTTCAGTTCTTAGCGTGAGAATGGGAGCAAGAGCATGCACTACGGTTGAACAATTCACTCCTTATGAGGATCAGCGCGCTCTGGCACATACAGACTCAAAATGAGTGTGTTATTTATCTCATAATCTGGAAAATCTTGTTCCGAGAGGGAAGTAGGACACTGGAATTGGAGGAGGAGTTCTCGTGGACTTGTTAATCTTTGATTTGCTCCCATCATTCGACTGATTGCTCGAAGTCTCTTGAGTGCCAATATGATTCCCTTGATCACTTTCCACTCGACTCGAATCCGTAAAACAACCAATGAAGTTGGAGAAAAAAGCCATGAGAGTAACTAATTAAAAGCTCTAGTGCACTTCGAAACTTGTGTCCTCGTTCTTCAGAAGGCAAGAAAATGATATGTGCTTCGTACAAATTGTCCTGCTGGTTAGTCACCTATATATAAGGATACACAAAAGCCAGTATCTCTTGGCCTGCACGTAGCCTTGAGGCTTCTGAGAAAGGACCCCTTAGCTTTCTATAGAGTGACTCGTTAATTTTGACCAAATTTGTAAGTGACTTGATCTCCAAGACTAGAACAAGCAGTGCATCTTGAAGAAGAATAGCCAACGTAAAGTAAATGGTCATACTCTCTGTTTATAGCCGCCACTAGCACAACTATTACCAGGATTGACTGCCAAAATAGTCCACATAACGACGAAGTTGGTTCAGATTTGTAAGCTTAAAGAACGATTGAATTGGATGAAGCAGTTCCCTTTTTTGGAAAGCTGAAAGGATGAAATTAGGATTAATTACAATCGAAACACATAGTTTCAAGTTATTACGCTGCATTACATGAGGTATCAAAAGTTACACAACCCCTGTATATGGTTTGATATTTTTGTTGCACCTTAACCCGTTGTGTTCAGAATTTCTTATGATCTGCCCTAAATGCCCTTATTAGATTTTTAGATTACCTCCTTACCAATATTCTTCCGTCCACCACACGAAAAAAATATTTAGTGGTCACGTCATCGTCATATTTGATGTTAGACTACCATGATATTGTGCCAACTAGTGGCAGGTTGTGGACCGAATGCCCTGCTGGAGATTAAACTTTAACAATGACTTAAAACCTACATATCTATCTCTGCCATTCATCATCTCTCTCTACATCCAGATCCATTGGGGACCAAACCACCACACAAACTGTCCACTTCCAGTGACCATCAACATGTAATAAAAGCGAAGATATCTAGTCTAGTTATTCAACAATGGCTACCGTGACGTTGGCCAAAAATGATATTAAAACAAGTGATGAGTTAGACCGTAAGATAGCTAGCAGCAGTACGTGTGCTATAGATGTTTTGGAGCATATATGCCTCTGTGGCAGAGATGCATGGTGGTTCATTGAGCACCTATGCATCCAATTAAGAAGTCTTAGTCTTATTGAAAGCGAACATACATATAGTTGGCTTTTGAAGAAACTTGATGGACCTCAGGTTTTGTATGACAAGCACCTGCTAAATGTGGTCCGGAACATTTATCAGATTGAAGCTCAAAGGGCACTTGGCATCTCAAAATCGAAGACTATAGTGTGAGAAGCAAAGGCAAACATAAAGACCTTGTGTATTCGTGACCCTTTTTAACTTCTTGTTTTTTGTGGCCAATTTTGGAAATGCTTCAATTGACTAGTCGTAGACAAAGCTTGTGAAACTTCATATCGAAAACCCATGGTAATAGAAAATCAATAAGAAAGTCCGGATGATATAATTACTATTCATCATGTATTAACAAATGATACATCAAAACTAGGATTGCATGCCTAACTACAATAGCTTACAACCATGTCTTTATTTATGAACTGATTCCAAGGATGATCTGATTTAAGTTCTCAAACTCTGGATTGGGAGCAAAGTGAGAGCATCTGAACACCATAAGTTGTGAATCCCCTTAAATTAGTATCAGTAGGGGGAGAAAGCAGGAGCAAGAGCGTGCGCTAGGGCAGGGTCCTAACATCCTTACAAGCACAGGAATTTAGGCATGGATTCGTAGTTGAATATTGTATTGTCTCATAACCGAGAAAATCTTGTCCCGACAGGAAAATATGATACTGGAATTGGAGGAGTACGTTTTGAGTTGTTGATATTTGATTTGCTCGCGAGGTTGCACTGTGCTTTACCCTGTGTCTTCTGAGTGTTGACATCATCTCCTTGGCAAGCAACCCGGCTCGAATCAGAAAAGCAACCCATGAAGGTTGAGAAAAAAGCCATGAGAGCAACTAATTAAAAGCTCTGATGTACTTTGAAAACTGGATTCTCGTTCTTCAGAAGGCAAGTAAGTGATATTCACTTCGTATTAAATTCTTTTCTTGGTTGGTCACCCTATATTTAAGAATACAAAACCCTGTATTTCTTGGCCTGCACGTATGTCTTGATGCTTCTGAGAAAGCACTCTGCTTTTCATATTGACTTGAGAGGCGAATTTGAGAGAGTCACAAGTGATGGCGGACTGCTTTTTTTACGAAAATTGAAAATGATGCGACAATACAAATATGTGGCACTCGGTATTAATTTTGACTAGATTTGCAAGTGAATTGATCTCCAAGACAAGAACAAACCATTACATCTTGATGAAGAAAAGCCAACTTAACAACTATGTTGACCCGGCCAACTTGTTCCATCTGCTAGAAAGCACTCATCACCGAACAACAAAAGTAACTTGCTATCCCTGTTAAAAGGTTAGCTAAAGGTAGCAAAGGACTGAATTGGTTCAAAGTTGTAAGCGTAAATATTAATTGGATGAAACTGTTTCTTTTTCTTGGGAAGATGATAAGATGAAAATATTGTGTAAGGACTACAGATTAGCCAGATTAGCAGATGGCTAGTACTCCAATTAATTTGGCGACAAATTTCTCCTTTTCTTCCTCTTTTCAATGAATTTGTGAAAATATACTTATGTAAAGGCAATGGCGATTTCCATAATAAGTTTTCTCGTCACCCGTTATAGAAATGACTTGTACTAGTCACTTGGCATTCTCTGTTGATTCATATGTTGACATATATCGTCGGCCTGGCAAGTAATCAAGAACAAAACTCAGAACCCTGGCTGGCATTCATTTGCGGGACTGGCTGAAGCCCTGGCTTTTGGCCAAGACAACAGAATTCACACAAAGTTTGTTACTCATTTGATAATTTCATTTTCAGTGAAATGTGCATGGAATTTCTATGGGGACATGATACATCCATATATGAGTATTCCTCTTGCTGTTGCTGTTTTGAGGGCGATTGCTTCCGCCAAACCTCAGCTTGCGGAGGTTATCTTGCTCTGGTCATTCCAATTTGATTGTCCTCTGGCATCAGTTACGTCCCAAATTAATAAAGACTAACTAGGGGACATGCTGAACAATTGCATATCAAAGTCCTCAACTCCATGACTCAAGACCAACACTTCGATCTCAAAAAATTTGATCGAGGTAATTAAGAACTTGAAAGAATATGCTGACCATATAAAGCAGAAGGCAACAACCACAGTCTAGCAGAAGGTGAAGAAAAGAATGAAAGATACAAATAAAATTGTCTATACAGAAGAACGGCACATCAAACTATTTAAAGACTGCTAAAGTTCTTCTGCACCTAGTTCATTATAAGAGCTGCTCTCTGGCACCAGACTTCTTATTTTTTCCTTGTACCAACAACATGAAGCAAAAACGGTGATCCCAATTCAAGAGTGTGTCCTTCTCAAACTAGTTATGTCGGCAGAGGTAGCTCCTGCAGATGTACAAAACTTATAACCGAGAAAATCTTGTTCCCAAGGGAAAGTAAGATACTGGAATTGGGGGACTTTTGGACTTCTTATCATTTGATTTCTGTACTTTGCGCTGTGTCTTGGGACTGTTCTGATCATCGCCTTGGCATGCAACTCGGCTAGGATCGGAGAAGCAACCAAAGAGAGTAGCGAGGAAAGCCATTTGGGAGGAGGACGAGTGAAGCTCTAAGCTCTAAGAAGATGTGTAAGTTGTTCAGAGAGCAAGAATTGCTGCTTTCGACTTGCCAACTCTCTTGATGACTCCCTCTATTTATAAACACAACACAGGCTGACACATTAGACAATTTCTTTTGGGTCGCACGGCACTGAAATTTGTGAGGAGGAAGGTTCATCTTGCTTCCTCTCACGAGTCGTGGCAGCTTCTGGGAGAAGGAGTCCGTCATTTTCAGACACGCTGTACTCTTGATCTCATCTGGTGGTCACTTAAGCTGTTGTCCGAATAAACTAAATATTTCGAAAATATTGGAATACGATGCTTTGTGAATGTATGAACAAGATGGTGTCGTGTCACATTATTGAAAACTCAAACTTTGAAATAGAAATATTGTTGTCTATATAGTAAATGAAGAAGTCTATTATAGTTCTTAAATAATGGTTATCTTGAGGTTGACCAAAATGATATTAAAACAAGGAAAAATAAAGAGTGACGGGACCTACAAGTCTTAGTCATGTTGAATGCAAACATATTATTGTTTGACTTGTATACACATTAGCCAAGATTACTTGAGTTGTAAGCATTTGACATTTCCACGAAAATCTGTTTTATGATTTTATCCTTCTCTCTATGTCCTACGGAAATCCGTGAGAGATGTTTGTCATTTTCATATATGCAAGTTTATCATAAGAATCGTTTGATCTCTCAAAAGAAATGCATTTGACTGTTAAACAGACATTGAACCGCCGGAGTCAATCGACTATTGGGAGGCAATATTGGAACGTGAATTCTCATATCAATTTTACAGAACAAGTCATTTAGCGAGTATGATGGAGCTCATGAACTGCAGGCAATGGAAGGATGAGCTTGTGGTGGGCTATACATCAACAGGTGGCGCTCTCTGAGTTTAGACTGTAAAGAAAGACTGTCGAAAATTTCAGGCAGTATAAATATGTATGCAAGGCATGTACTGGGGTCTATTGTACATTTTTCAAGGTAACAAACAGGCTAGCTTCGAAGAATTAGCAACGCGAGCCCACGACATGGAGATTATTGTAGAGGAATAAACTAGATTCCGCACCAAGCAATAAAGAAGAGAATCGAAAACAATAACAGAAAATAGAGACACAAGATTTACGTGGTTCGACGAAAGCCTACTCCACGGTGGTAGCAGCGATTTCACTATTCACTGGAGATTACAGACATTTGTCTCTCTCAACAAACTCTCTCAAAGAATAACCCCTCTCTTTTCAAAAAAGACTTTTCCTACTCAAAGAAGGACTCTTCTCTCTTGTCTCTTTAAAGAAACTCTCTCAAAGAATAACTCATCTCTTTTCAAAAAAGACTTTTCCTACTCAAAGAAGGACTCTTCTCTCTTGTCTCTTTAAAGAAAGACTCGTCCTACTCAAAGAATGACTCTTCTCTCTTTTCCCTTGTACTTAAAACACAATACAAGACGACATATATATACTTAGAGATAAGTAGTGACTTTCTCTAAATAACCAATGTGAGACAATACTTATATACTTAGGTCCAAGTCACAATATTCTTTGAATAACCGATGTGAGACACTCACACATTCTGGGTTTTGTTTTATCCAAGACACATTATCACAAATCTAAGCAATGCTTAAACTTGATCTCTTGAATATGCTTTGTCATCATGTCCGCTGATTCCGTGCTCTTGATGACTTCTTTGTATGTAACAGGCTCTTCAACCTCAATACTCTCTGCCACACTAAGAGCATAAGCAACCATATCCACATATCCGTACTTCTGAGGAGCTCAAATTTCTATCACTTGAAGGATGGCGTGTGCAAGATTTTATATACCTTATGTATATGACCTTTTTAATATATTCTTTTTTCGCCATCTTGGTAATGCTTTAACTGACTAGTTGTAGACAAAACTAGTAAAACTTCATATAAAAAACCCATGGTAATAGAAAATCAATAACAAAGTCCGAAGATATAATTACTCATCCATTATGTATTAGCAAATGATACCTCAATCCAAGAATTGTATGCTTGACTACATTAGCTTACAACCAATTTTTTTGAACTGATTCCAAGAAAAATCTAATTTAAGTTCTCAATTTGTGGATTGGGAGCAAACTGAGAGCATCTGAACAGCATAGTTGTGAATCCCTTAAATTAATACCAGTAGGGAGCGCAGAAACCGAGCAAGAGCGTGTGCTAGAGCAAGAGCGCCAACATCCTTACAAGCACAGGAACTTAGGCATGGATTCTTAGTTAAATGTTGTATCATCTCATAACCGAGAAAATCTTGTCTCGACGGGAAAATATGCATGATATTGGAATTGGAGGAGTACGTTTTGAGTTGTTGATATTTGATTTGTTTGCGTCGTTGCACTGTGGTTTGCCCCGAGTCTTCCGAGTGTTAACATCATCTCCTTGGCAAGCAACCCATGAAGGTGGAGAAAAAAGCCATGAGAGTAACTAATTAAAAGCTCTGATGTACTTTGAAAACCTAATTTTTGGTTCTTCAGAAGGCAAGCAAGTGATATTCGCTTTGTATTAATTTTGACTAAATTTGCAAGTGACTTGATCGGCATGACGAGAACAAACCATTACATCTTGATAAAGGAAAGCCACCATAACACCCATGTTGACCCGGCCAACTTAGTTCGTCTGCTAGAGAGCACTCATCACCGAGCAACAAAAATAGTTTGCTATAACTGTGTTATAAATGCCACAACACGGCTAAATGTTTAGCTAAAAGTAGCAAATGACTGAATTGGTTCAAATTTGTAAGCTTCAGAATCAACCGGACGAAATTGTTTCTTTTTTGGGAAAGATGATGGGATGAAAATGTTGTGTAAGGGGTAAGGACTATAGATTAGCAGATGGCAATACCCCTCTAATTTGGCGATAAATCTTCTCATTTTCTTCCTCTTGCCAATCTACTTGGGAAAATATAAACTTATATGAAGGCCCTGTTTGACCGGACTTTTTTTTCCAGTTTTGGAAACTGGAAAAAATAAACGCCTTTGGTAACCATTTTTTTTTCTTCAGTTAAAAAAATCAGTTTTTAAAAACTCAAAAAATGAGTTTCGGTTTTTTTTTTTTTTGAGACCACCACCCTCCCACCACCGACAGCCACCTCCGGCGACTGCCGCCGGCCACCACCACCGTCGGCCACCACCACCGTCGGCCACTGCCACGCCCCACCACCGCAAACCACAAAAAAAAAACTGGGTTATCAAACACCTACTTGTTTTTGTAAAAAAAAAAAAATGTAACTGCTCTTTAGTTTTTTTTTTTGAGAAACAGAAACCAATTTCATTTGTTGAAATATATCGGCCTGGCACAAAGCTTCTCAGAACCCTAGCCGGTCGTATTCGTTTCTGGGACTCGCTGAAGCACTGGATTTTGGGCATGACAGTAGAATTGACACGAAAGTTGTTACTTATTTGATAATTCCAGTTACAATGAGGTGTTCGTGGAACTTCAATGGGGACATGATACATCCATTAATGAAAAAGGCATATTCGCTCCTCTGTTGCTGTTCTGAGGGCGATTGCTTCCGGCAAGCCTTGGCTCGTACGTGGCAGTAATTGCACTCTTATCTTGATCTGGTCGTCCCAATATGATTATTTTCTGATCCAGATATAATTCAGAAGTAGAAACAATATGTTGACCATATACAAAGCAAAAGGCAACAACCAAAAACTAACAGAAGGTGAAGTAAAGAATGAAAGATACAAATGAAATTGTCTAAACAGAAGAATGATACATCAAACTAGTTAAAGACTGCTTATGTTCTTCTGCACCTGGTTCATCATAAGAGCTGCTTTCTGGCACCATTCTTCTTATTTTCAATCTCCCATTTGTAGCCAAGGGTGCGGTGATGAAAGCAGGGTTTTCCTTTTACCAACAACATGAAGCAAAAATGGTGATCCCAATTCAATAGTGTGTCCTTCTCAAACTAATGATCTCGGCAGAGGTAGCTCCTGCAGATGTACAGAACTTATAACCGAGAAAATCTTGTTCCCACGGGGAAGTAAGACACTGGAATTGGGGGACTCTTGGACTTGTTATCACTTGATTTCTGTACTTTGGGCTGTGTCTTGGGACTGTTCAGATCATCTCCTTCGCATGCAACTCGGCTAGGATCGGAAAAGCAACCAAAGAAAGTAGTGAAGAAAGCCATTTGGGAGGAGAATAAGCAAAGATTAAGCTCTAAGAAGATGTGGGGTTTGTTCAGAAAGCAAGATAATTGACGTTTTCGACTTGCCAATGCTCTTGCTGGCTCCCTCTATATGACTATATATACACACACAAACACTACTCAGCTGACATATTGGCCAAGAATTCTTGGGTCGCACGGGGCGTTGAAATTTCTAAGGAAGAAGCTCCATCATGCTTTCTCTCAGGAGTCCTGGCAACTTCTGGGAGAACAAGCTTGTCATTTTCAGACACGCTTTGCTTTTAGGCAGAGTTGCCTTTATGCTAAGTCGTTCAAAGATGTTCCCCCTCCCCGCCACCTATAAATGGACCATTTGCATCTTGGTTTAATTTCATGTGGTGATCACTTTAATTTGCTTTTCAGTGTCCGAATAAACTAAATATTTCGGAAATATTGGAATACGATGTTTTGCGAATGTATGAACAAAGACGGTGTCATGTGACATTATTGAAAACTCAAACCTTGAAATAGAAATATTGTTGTCTATATAGTAAAAGTAGAAGTCTATTATAGTTCTTAAATAATGGTTATCTTAAGGTTGGCCAAAATGATAATAAAACAATAGAGTGATGAGTTAGAGCGTGACTCTGTGGCAGAGATAAATGGTGGTTCATTGAACACGGGTCCTAGAAGTCTTAGTCATGTTGAATTCAAACATATATTGTTTGACTGATCAACTAAATTACCAGTTCTTTGCATGCCCGCATTTGACATTTCCACGAAAGTCTGTTTTATGATTTTATCCTTCTCTCTACGTCCTACAGACTTCCGTGATGATATGTTTGTCAATTTTGTATATGTAGGTTTATCAAAAGAATCGTTTGGTCTCTCAAAAGAAATGCATTTGACTGTTAAACAGACATCGAGACGGAGTCAATCGACTATTGGGAGGCAATATTGGAACGTGAATTCTTAGATCAATTTTACAGCACGCGACGTTCAGTGAGTATGATGGAGCTCCTATACTCCAGGCAACGGAAGGATGAGCCTGTAGTGGGCTACATCAACAGGTGGCGCTTTCAAGCGACCGTGAAGTAAGTACGGTCGCTAAAATTTAGTGACCTGGCCTCTAGCAACCATTTTTAATTACTACCGCCGTTTGTGATGGCTAAATATGATTAGTGGCCGCCTTTTCTTGTTTAGCAACCGTGACTGGCGGTCCCTAAAGTCACTGTTTCTTATAGTGTCTGAGTTTAGACTGCAAAGAAAGACTGTCGAAAATTTCAATAGTAGAAATATGTATGCAAGGCATGTATTGGGGTCTAATATTGTACATTCTTAAAGGTAATAAGCTGGCTAGCTTCGAAGAATTAGCAACGAGAGCCCACGACATGAAGATTATTATGACAAGTCATGGCGGGAACAATATTATTGCATTGCTTGATCCCTGCAAGGAGAAGGAAGGGAAGAAAGTTGAACGGATCTCAAGAACAACGGGAAAGGAGTAATTGGCAATTACCGTGGCTCCTTGAAAATTCCAAAGAAGGACAGCGCAAGGAAGACAAAACCTCAATCCAGTCTCGAGAAAGAGAAAGACAACAACCTATGATGAAGGAGTTGGAAGGAAATGTCTACCCTTCCCAGATTCTGACGTATCAGAGATCAAAAACTCCCCATTTCATGGTGTTCGGAGGAGTCAAGACGAATCATCGAGGTGAGGTACTGTAAGTATCACCGCATCATCAGCCACATGACTAAAAGATGTCTCATACTCAAGGAGGTGATCACGAGCTTCACCAAAAAAGGGAAAAGTGAAACTAGACACTGACGAGTTAGAAGTGCCTCAGTCATCTCAGATAATGTGGCTCCCAGAGAGGCCATAAACATGTCAAACAGTACCAAGAATGGGGACATGTATGATGATCATCCAGTTTGGGGCATTGAAACTAGTAAAGGTTTAGCCCTCTCTGGAAGAGCCAGAGATGTTTAGCCAAAGTGACAGGCTTACAGTCACAAATAACGCTAGATGGAAGCTAGTCACGCAGAAGAAAGTAAGGAAGCAACAATTAACTCATTTGCAACCATTCCATCGAAAGAAGAAGCGAGAAAGGAGCAAGCAAAAACAACACTGCACAGGGAAAAGACATACCGATAGGAGGATTCGCAAGGAAGTCGATCAAGCTTGCCAACAAGGCCTTCTCAAACCGATTACTCTTCCAGACTTCTTTCCAAGCAGTTACTTGAAGGATGACATGTGCAAGATTTTATATACTTTATGTTTATGACCATTCTAATTTTTTTTTTCACCACATTGGTAATGCTTTAACTGACTAGTTGTAGACAAAACCAGTAAAACTTCATATCAAAAACCCATGGTAATAGAAAACAAATAACAAAGTCGGAAGATATATTTACTCATCCATTATGCATTAGCAAATGATACCTCAAAACAAGAATCGTGTGCCTGACTACAATAGCTCACAACCAATGTTTCTGAACTGATTCCAAGAAAAATCCGATTTGGATTGGGAGCAAACTGAGAGCATCTGAACAGCATAAGTTGTGAATGCCTTAAATTAATATCAGTAAGGAGCGCAAAAACTGAGCAAGAGCGTTCGCTAGAGCAAGAGCGCTGACATCCTTACAAGCATAGGAACTTAGGCATGGATTCTTAGTTGAATGTTGTATCATCTCATAACCGAGAAAATCTTGTCCCGACAGGAAAATATGATACTGGAATTGGAGGAGTACGTATTGACTTGTTGGTATTTAATTTGCTTGCATCATTAAACCTTGTTTTGATCCGTGTCTTCTGAGTGTTAACATCGTCTCCTTGGCAAGCAACCCGGCTCGAATCAGAAAAGCAACCCATGACGGTGGAGAAAAAAGCCACGAGAGTAACTAATTAAAAGCTCTGATGGATGTACTTTGAAAACCTAATTCTGGTTCTTCAGAAGCCAAGCAAGTGATATTCGCTTTGTAAAATAAATTATTTTGTTGGTGGGTTTCCTGTATATAAGGACACAAAAGTCAGTATTTCTTAGGCTGCACGTATGCCTTGATGCTTCTGAGAAAGTACTCTGCTTTTCACAGTGACTTGTGAGACGAAGTTGAGTCACAAGTGGTGGCGGACCGCTCTTTTGACCAAAATTGAAAACGACGGGCAATACAAATATGTGGCATTCGGTATTAATTTTGACGAAATTTGCAAGTGACTTGATCGTCACGACGAGAACAAACCATTACATCTCGATAAAGAAAAGCCAACATTACAACCATGTTGACCCGGCGAACTTAGTTCGTCTGCTAGAAAGCACTCTTCACCGAGCAACACAAATAACACTATGACTGTGTTACAAATGCCAAAAATAAGAAACGTCGCTAAACGGTTAGCTAAAAGTAGCGAATGACTGAATTGGTTCAAATTTGTAAGCTTCAAAATTAACTGGAGAAATTTGTTTTTTTTTTTGGGGAAAGATGATGGGATGAAACTGTTGAGTAAAGGGTAAGGACTGTAGATTAGCAGATGGCAATACTCCCACTAGCTTGGCGATAAGTCTTCTCCTTTTCTTCCTCTTGTCAATCTACTTAGGAAAATAAACTTATATAAAGGCAACGCGGACTGCCATAATAAGTTTTCGCCCGTCACGGGTAATAGAAATGACTTGTAATATGGCTCTTACCCGGATTGTAGGATTTTCTTCCAACTCCGTGTACAGTGACAATTAATAATCGCTAAATGTTTCTAGTAACTTTTCTTCTAACACTTTCAGTGACAATTATTAACAACACTTTTTTAGCGTCACTAAATAAAAGTCACTAGAAACATTTAGAGACGATTGATTGTCGCTAGGAGGAAGATTCCACCAACCGAGGTAGCAACCTAATTTTTTTCTGCCATCATTCTCTATTGATCAATGTGACATCAATTTCATTTGTTGAAAAATATATCGGCCTGGCACAAATCTTCTCAGAACCCTGGCCGGTATTCGTTTCTGGGACTCGCTGAAGCACTGGATTTTGGTCGTGACAGTAGAATTGACACGAAGGTTGTTACTTATTTGATAATTCCAGTTACAGTGAGGTGTGCATGGAACTTCTATGGGGACATGACACATCCATAAATGAAAAAGCCATATTCGTTCCGCTGTTGCTGTCCTGAGGGCAATTGCTTCCGCCAAGCCTTGGCTAGTACGTGGCTGTCGTTGCACTCTTATCTTGATCTGGTCCTCCCAATGTGTTTATTTTCTTGTAAGTTTTACAACTTCACGTCCCAAATTAATGAACATTATATAGGGGATATACAGAACATCTGCATCTCAGAGTCCTTAACTCCATGACCAACACTTGTTGATCTCAAAAATATTGATCGAGGGTAATTAAGAAGTTGAAAGAATGTGTTGGTCATATGCAAAACAAAAGGCAACAGCCACAAACTAGCAGAAGGTGAAGTAAAGAATGAAAGATACAAATGAAATTGTCTAAACAGAAGAATGATACATCAAACTAGTTAAAGACTGCTTATGTTCTTCTGCACCTAGTTCATCATAAGAGCTGCTTTCTGGCACAATTCTTCTTATTTTCAATCTCCCATTAATTTGTCGCCATGGTTGAGGGTGGTGAAAGCAGGGTTTTCCATTTACCAACAACATGAAGCGAAACTGGTGATCCCAATTCATTAGTGTGTCCTTCTCAAACTAATGATCTCGGCAGAGGTAGCTCCTGCAGATGTACAGAACTTATAACCGAGAAAATCTTGTTCCCACGGGGAAGTAAGACACTGGAATTGGGGGACTCTTGGACTTGTTATCACTTGATTTCTGTACTTTGGGCTGTGTCTTGGGACTGTTCAGATCATCTCCTTCGCATGCAACTCGGCTAGGATCGGAAAAGCAACCAAAGAAAATAGTGAAGAAAGCCATTTGGGAGGAGAATAAGCAAAGATTAAGCTCTAAGAAGATGTGGGATTTGTTCAGAAAGCAAGATAATTAATGTTTTCGACTTGCCAATTCTCTTGCTGGCTCCCTCTATATATACACACACAACACTACTCAGCTGACATATTGGCCAAGAATTCTTGGGTCGAGTCCGGGCAATTTCTGGGAGAACAAGTTTGTCATTTTCAGACACGCTTTGCTTTTAGGCAGAGTTGTTCAAAGATGTTCCTCCCCGCACCCACCCCCACCTCGTTTTTTTCATTTTTTAAAGGAATGCGACCATTTGTTTCTTGATCTCAGGTAGCTCTGTAGCAATCACTTAATTTGCCTTTTGGTTGAAAAGGTCCGGATAAACTAATTATATAAAATAAAAATTAATTCTAAGATCTGATATTTTGCGAATGCATGAGCAAGAAGGTGTCATGTGACCCACAATATTGTTACGCACGCAGTAGAAATATTGTTACTCGTGATGACCAAAGAGGTCTATAGTAAAAGAAGAAGTCTAAGATTGTTATTCAACATTGGTTATCATATAAGGTTGACCGCAAAAGGTAGTCTATTAAAGCAGGTGATGAGTTAGAGCATGGCTCTGGTTCATTGAACATAATATATGGTCCTAGAAGTCTTAGTCATGTTGAATGCAAACAAGTAGTATATTGCTGGCTTTTGGAGAAATTTCTTGGACCTGATCAATTTTTGTATGACATACATGCACCTGCACGTCGAATGCGTCAGTCCAGAATATATCCCATCAAAGGCATCAAGATTGTAGCACACATTGCACCTTTGGCTTCCCAAAATCCATATTACAGACTTCAGTGTTCAAAGCAAAGGCAAGTATGTATACCTTATGTATTGGCCATTTTAACCTTTTTTTCTTTTTTGGCCATTTTGGTAATGCTTTGATTGACTAGTTGTAGACGTACAAGACTAGTAAAACTTTGTATTGAAAACCCATGGTCATAGAAAATCAATAGCAAAGTCTGGTGATATAATTACTCTTCATTATGTATTGTGCAAAAGATCGAATATTTTTTTTTTCTTTTCCTTCTTTTTTTGGACAAGTTAACAACTTAAAGAGCAACTAAATAAGAAAGTCACAAAAATGAGGGAGAAACTACCATCACTGGTAGGGAAAAGCTGGTCACTTGACTGAGACGGCTAAGAGCAAATGATACATTAATACACTGAAACTAGAATTGTATACCTAACTACAATAGCTTACAACCAATAAATTTTTAATTGTTTTTTATGAACTGATTCCAAGAAAGAACAGACATAAGTTCTCATGCAATTTGTGGATTTGGAGCAAACTGAGACCATCTGAGCAGCATAAGTTGTGAATCCCCTTAATTGACTTGTATCAATATGGATCGGGAAAGCAGGAGCAAGAGCGTGCACTAGAGCAGGAGCGTTAAGAATTAAGATCCTCACAAACGTAGGAACTTGGGCATAGATTCGTATATATTGAATGCTATATCATCTCATAACCTAGAAAACCTTGTTCCGACAGGACAATATGATATACTGGAATTGAGTTGTCTTCTGAGTGTTAACATCATTGAACTGTGGTTTAATTTGGCTAATGTCTTCTGAGTGATAACATCTTCTCCTTGGCAAGCAACCCGGTTCGAATCAGAAAAGTAACCGATGAAGGTGGAGAAAAAAGCCATGAGAGTATCTATGTGTATTCTCATTCTTCCGAAGGCAAGTGACCGATATTCGCTTTGTATAAATTCTCTTGTTGGTCGGTCACCCTATAAATAAGGATACAAAAACCGGTTTTTTTTGGCCTGCACGTATGCCTTGATGTTTCTGAGAAAGTACTATGCTTTTCATAGCAACTTGTAGAGACGAATTTGAGAGTCACAAGTGGTGGCAGACCCCAATTTTGACAAAAATTGAAAAGGATGCGACAAGAACATAGTGATGCTAAAATTGAAAATGATCTGGTACTGGTATTAAATTTGACGAACTTTGCTAGTGACTTGATCTCCACGACAAGGCAACAACCACAATTTAACAGAAGGTGAAGTGAAGAAATGAAAGATAATAGAATTGTCTAAACAGATGAATGATGCATCAAACTAGTTAAAGACTGCTTATTTTCTTCTGCACCTAATTCATTGTAAGAGCTGCTTTCTGGCACCATTAATCTTCTTATTTGCAATCTCCCATTTGTCGCCAAGGGTACGGTGACGAAAGCAGTTTTTCCTTTTACCAACCACATGAAGCAAAAATGGTGAACCCAATTCAACACTGTGTCATTCTCAAACTGATGGTATCGGCAGAAGTAGCTCTAGCCCATGAAATGAATGGAAGCTTGTTACATGTACAGAACTTATAAGAGAGAAAATGTTGTTCCCACGGGGAAGTGAGATACTGGAATTGGGGGACTTTTGGACTTCTTATCATTCGATTGCTGTACTTTGCGCTGTGTCTTGGGACTGTTCTGATCATCTCCTTGGCATGCAACTCGGCTAGGATCGGAGAAGCAACCAAAGAAAGTAGTGAAGAAAGCCATTTGGGAGGAGAATAAGCAAAAATTAAGCTCTAAGAAGATGTGGGATTTGTTCAGAAAGCAAGATAATTAATGTTTTCGACTTGCCAATTCCCTTGCTGGCTGCCTCTATATATACACACACAAACACTACTCAGCTGACATATTGGCCAAGAATTCTTGGGTCGCACGGGGCGTTGAAATTTCTAAGGAAGAAGCTCCGTCTTGCTTTCACTCAGGAGTCCGGGAAATTTCTGGGAGAACAAGTTTGTCATTTTCAGACACGCTTTGCTTTTAGGCAGAGTTGTTCAAAGATGTTCCTCCCCGCCCCCGCCCCCGGCCCCACCTCGTTTTTTTTTTCATTTTTTTATAGGAATGCGACCATTTGTTTCTTGATCTCAGGTAGCTCAGTAGCAGTCACTTAATTTGCCTTTTGGTTAAAAAGGTCCAGATAAACTAATTATATAAAATAAAAATTAATTATGTGATATGATATTTTGCGAATGCATGAGCAAGAAGGTGTGACGTGACACGCAATATTGTTGCACGCAGTAGAAATATTGTTACTCGCTATGACCGAAGAAGTCTTTAGTAAAAGAAGAAGTTTAGTATTGTTATTCAACATTGGTTATCATAAGGTTGACCGCAAAATCTACTCTATTAATTAAAGCAAGTGATGAGGTAGAGCATGGCTCTGGTTCGTTGAACATAATATATGGTCCTACAAGTCTTAGTCATGTTGAATGCAAACATGCAGTATATTGCTGGCTTTTGGAGAAATTTCTTGGACCTGATCAATTTTTGTATGACATACATGCACCTGGACGTCGAATGCGCGTCGGTCCAGGATATATCCCATCAAAGGCATCAAGATTGTAGCACACATTGCACCTTTGGCTTCCCAAAATCCATATTACAGACTTCAGTGTTCAAAGCAAAGGCAAGTATGTATACCTTATGTATTGGCCATTTTAACCTTTTTTTTCTTCTTTTTTGGCCATTTTGGTAATGCTTTGATTGACTAGTTGTAGACGTACAAGACTAGTAAAACTTTGTATTGAAAACCCATGGTCATAGAAAATCAATAGCAAAGTCTGGTGATATAATTACTCTTCATTATGTATTGTGCAAAAGATCGAATATTTTTTTTTTCTTTTCCTTCTTTTTTTGGACAAGTTAACAACTTAAAGAGCAACTAAATAAGAAAGTCACAAAAATGAGGGAGAAACTACCATCACTGGTAGGGAAAAGCTGGTCACTTGACTGAGACGGCTAAGAGCAAATGATACACTGAAACTAGAATTGTATACCTAACTACAATAGCTTACAACCAATAAATTTTTAATTGTTTTTTATGAACTGATTCCAAGAAAGAACAGACATAAGTTCTCATGCAATTTGTGGATTTGGAGCAAACTGAGACCATCTGAGCAGCATAAGTTGTGAATCCCCTTAATTGACTTGTATCAATATGGATCGGGAAAGCAGGAGCAAGAGCGTGCACTAGAGCAGGAGCGTTAAGATCCTCACAAGCGTAGGAACTTGGGCATAGATTCGTATATATTTTGCGAATGCATGAGCAAGAAGGTGTGATGTGACACGCAATATTGTTACACGCAGTAGAAATATTGTTACTCGCGATGACCGAAGAAGTCTACTATTGTTATTCAACATTGGTTATCATAAGGTTGACCGCAAAAGCTACTCTATTAATTAAAGCAAGTGGTTTTTTTTTTACTTCTCTCTAAAAATATCCCTCTCTCTTCTCTCTAAACCACCTCCCACAGAAAGCCTCCGCGGCCGCGCCACCGTGCGATGGCGCGCGTGGGGCGGAGGTTCCCTTCTTCCGTCTTGGTAGGTTAGATCGTGTTTAGTTAGGGTTTTCAATTGGGATCTGGGAGGCTTTGGTGAGTTGGACGGCCGTCGAGGTTGTGACGAAAATCCATCGATCAGACGTGGTTCTCTCTTTTCGCCGGCGATGGTGATCGGTTTGTGTGAAGTTAGGTTTGCTGTCCGGGATTTCGGTGGCTCCTCGTTTTGGGAGGTGGTGGCTAACGGGTGAGAGCGGTTTCTGCCGGATGAGTTGTCCTGATTCCGGAGTCTAGGGGTTGCGGTTTGGTTGCGGGTTTCTTCTGCCCTTCCTCCGTCGAGATTGTAGGGTTCGAGCTTCTCTGGGTTTGTGATCGACTGGTGAGTCTAGGCTAGGTCTTCTCTTCTTGGGTTTTTGTTTTGTTCCCCCTTCCCCCCTAGTTGATCCCCCTTTCCCCCTTGCCCTAGAATGGTCTGCGATTGTTGTTGGTTGAATTAGGTGGCTTGGCCGTGTTACGACGGAGGAGGTTGCGGTAGGTGGTCGGAACTCGGCAGGTTCGATGGGTGGTCTGGGCTCGGCAGATGATTAGGCAATTTTTTTTATGGAGATTCCGGCGAGGTAGGTTAGTTAGGCTGCTTTGGGGTTTATCGGGGCTCGGCAGTGGAATGGTGGCCTGAGAAGATGGGGAATCCGGCGAGAAAGCACGGGGTTCGAGGCAAGCTGCACCCATAGGACGGCTGTCAGGTCTACTCGTGGGCGGCTGACAGTGCATAGTGTAATTGCTTAATTTGTTTGGTTGTTTTCTTTTGGTCTTCTAGTTCGTCTGTGTTGTAATTTTTTGGTTTTTTGCTTTTGTTGTGTTTATTTGTAACCGTATGCCTCGGCAAGTTACGAAAAATTAGGCTGAAGTGTAGAATATGCTCTGCTTCAGTCTAATTGTAATTTGTTTCGGACTTATAGGTTAGTTATTTTGCTTAGTGTTTTTGATAGCGTTTTATGCTGTCTTTCACGTCTGTATTATATTTGCTCTGGCCGGGACGGCTTGCATTACCTTTTACTTATAATATATTTCTCCTCTTAACCAAAAAAAATTAAAGCAAGTGATGAGTTAGAGCATGGCTCTGGTTCGTTGAACATAATATATGGTCCTAGAAGTCTTAGTCATATTGCTGGCTTTTGGAGAAATTTCTTGGACCTGATCAATTTTTGTATGACATACATGCACCTGCACGTCGAATGCGTCAGTCCAGAATATATCCCATCAAATATGGAGCGGGAAAGCAGGAGCAAGAGCGTGCGCTAGAGCAGGAGCGTTAAGATCCTCACAAGCGTAGGAACTTGGGCATAGATTCGTATATATTGAATGCTATATCATCTCATAACCTAGAAAACCTTGTTCCGACAGGACAATATGATATACTGGAATTGAGTTGTCTTCTGAGTGTTAACATCATTGAACTGTGGTTTAATTTGCCTTATGTCTTCTGAGTGATAACATCTTCTCCTTGGCAAGCAACCCGGCTTGAATCAGAAAAGTAACCGATGAAGGTGGAGAAAAAAGCCATGAGAGTATCTATGTGTATTCTCATTCTTCCGAAGGCAAGCGACCGATATTCGCTTTGTATAAATTCTCTTGTTGGTCGGTCACCCTATAAATAAGGATACAAAAGCCGGTTTATTTTGGCCTGCATGTATGCCTTGATGTTTCTGAGAAAGTACTATGCTTTTCATAGCAACTTGTAGAGACGAATTTGAGAGTCACAAGTGGTGGCAGACCCCAATTTTGACAAAATTGAAAAGGACGCAACAAGAACATAGTGATGCTAAAATTTAAAATGATCTAGTACTGGTATTAAATTTGACGAACTTTGCTAGTGACTTGATCTCCACGACAAGGCAACAACCACAATTTAACAGAAGGTGAAGTGAAGAAATGAAAGAAACAAATACAATAGTACTCTAAACAGAAGAATCATGATACACCAAACTACTTAAAGACTGCTCATGTGTTCTTCTGCACCTAAATCATTGTAAGAGCTGCTTTCTGGCACCATTAATCTTCTTATTTTCAATCTCCGATTTGTCGCCAAGGGTACGGTGATGAAAGCAGTTTTTCCTTTTACCAACCACATGAAGCAAACATGGTGAACCCAATTCAACACTGTGTCATTCTCAAACTGATGGTATCGGCAGAAGTAGCTCTAGCCCATGAATGAATGGAAGCTTGTTACATGTACAGAACTTATTATAACTGAGAAAATCTTGTTCCCACGGGGAAGTAAGACACTGGAATTGGGGGACTCTTGGACTTCTTATCGTTCGATTGCTGTACTTTGCGCTGTGTCTTGGGACTGTTCTTATCATCTCCTTCGCAGGCAACTCGGCTAGGATCGGAGAAGCAACCAAAGAAAGTAGTGAGGAAGGCCATTTGGGAGGAGGATGAGGGAAGCGAAAAGCTTTAAGAAGATGTGTAAGTCGTTCAGAAAGCAAGAATTGCTGGTTTCCACTTGCCAACTCTGCTGATGGCTCCCTCTATTTATACACAAAATACAGCTGACACATTAGACAATTTCTTTTTTGGGTCGCACGGCATTGAAATTTCAGAGGAAGAAGGTCCATGTTGCTTTCTCTCTTGAATCATGGAAACTTCTGGGAGAACAAACTTGTCATTTTCAGACACGCTATTATGCTTTTAGGCAAAGTTCTCCAAAGATACTGTAAGCCGCCCCCAACCCCCATTTTCTTTTTCTTTTTTCATGAATGGACCTGTTGCCTCTTGATCTTAGGTATCTCCGTAGCAGTCACTTAATTTGCCTTTTGGTGGTCCGAATAAAATAAGTAGATAAAAAAAAAAAATACTGGAATCTAATATTTTGCAAATGCATGAACAAGAAGGTGTCATGCCACTCGTAATAGAAATTGCTGGCACGCTATCCGGCTCGCAACGGCTGGACGAGTTTTCACTATCGATTTGGAGGGTTTGAGCGTCCCTTCTAGTTCTCACAAGCAACTCAATCTAGCAAAGAAATACCGCCGAAAGACGAGAGAAAAAGGAATGAACACTAATTACTAAAGAGGTCTATAGTAAAAGAAGAAGTCTAGTGTAGTTATTCAAAGATGGTTATCATAAGATACAGTGCTAAAACAATTGATGAGTTAGAGTATCGCTCCGTGGCAGAGATATATGGTGGTTCATTGAACACGGGTCCTGGGAGTCTTAGTCATGTTGAATGCAAATATATTGTTGACTTCGGGCAAATTTCTTGGACCTGATCGGTTTTTGGATGACATTTATGCATCCGTCGAGTGTGCATGGTCCGGAATCCTATCAAGATTGTAGCACGTAGAGAATCTTTGGACAGAGGCGGATTCAGCAAGTCCAACTAGAGAACCAAAATGTCATAAAAATAAATTAGCGACTAACATAAAAGAATTCGCGTTACGATTGAATACGTTAAATGCATAATAGATTATTCAATTCAACTAAAATTTTGAATTAATTTCACTATTCATAGTGATTTATTTAACTTGTGAAGTTAGTCAACAATAAACTACTAATCTTACGTGAAAGATATATGTATTATTAATGCGATTATCAATTGTATTATGAGAATAGTCACGTATAAATTAACACACTATAAAAATTTTAATTAAAAAAGGAACAAAAAAAAAACTAATCTTGACATATTAGTATTTACTTTAAAATCTGGAGATTTAGAATTTGGAAGAATGAAGATGGATAAAGGAAGAGGAAATATAAAGACTACGACGGCCGGTGGCACAAAAAGTAAAAAATAACAAAAATGAAATCTAATACATTAATATCTAATATGGTGACATTTTAGTAAATATTTTAAACATAACTATCCATTATTTAAAACAGCTAAAAAAATTTCTCAAACTTTGGGGGGTGCCATGCAAAATTCGATATAAAAATAGGACTTACAGAAAACTTTCATTACTCCTGCAAAATTCGATATAAAAATAAAGGTCTTATCAAAATTTAAATTAGTTATTAGATTACGTTTTTATTCTAAATCTCATAAGTTATTTTTTGGGTCTATGAATTTTAATTTTCATATTAAAAAACACTTTTGAGGACATAGTTGTCAAAATGAAGTCTTAATAGATTAGTATATTGATTAGGTAGAGTTTTAAAATGATTAGAATTAGTTTTTAAATTAGTTTTTCCCTCTAAATCGAAAGTATTATTTTCGTTTTTTATATATATGAATTTTTGTATTCATAGTAGAGAATAGTTTTGAAAATACAATAGTCAATATTAAGTCCTAATAAGTTAGTGTAGTGATAAGGTTGAATTTTAGAATGATTAGAATTAGTTTTTGAAATTTAAGAACATACTTGTCAAAAACAAGTCTTAATAGATTATTGGGCTAATTACACCTATATCCCTGAGGTTTGGGGCTAATTACACGCGAGGACACAAAGTTTCAAAATGTAACACTTAGGTCCATTGACAAACGGAATACAAAAATACTTAACGATTTTGACAAAAAGACTTGATTGCCCCTGACTTTAAAATAAATTACCCACTTAATTTACTGTTTATTCTTCCTCTCCCCACACCCAGCACCCCCTCCCCCCTCCCCCCGCGCCCCCACCCCCCCAACGTCGTCTGCCTCTTCCTCTCCCCACACCCCCCGCCCCCACGCCGTCTGCCTCCCCCTTCCCCGTCACCCGCCTACCCCGTCATGCCCACAACCCCCGATCAGCGCAGTAGCAGGCCCTCCGGCGAGGCACCGGCGCCGCAAGATCGCGGTCTCACTCCCGATCTGCCTGTCGCCATACCGGTCGCCACCATCACCGCCGCGACCTACCTCCGTACCCCGCGCCGTCCGAGATCGCAAGCATCACCGAGCTACGTCGCGACACCGGCCTCCTCCTTCGAGATGCGCGCCACCGTGACCACCAGCAAGGCAGCGCCATCACCACCACGATGGGCTTGCAATGGCCAGATCTGTCTCCTTCCCATCCAGTCTTCCTCCCTCCCTCGCCAAGGGCTTGCCGGCGTGGTGGGGCAAGTCTGCCGGATGGTAGGGCGAGGGGGACTGCCGGCGGCGTGGGTTTGCCAAGGCGCTTGCCGGCAGCTTGGGTTTGCCAAGGGGCTTGCCGGCGTGGTGGGGTGGTTCTGCAGGATGGTGGGGCGAGGGGGGCTGCTGGCGGCGTGAGGCTGGGGAGGGGGGCTGCCGGCGGTGACTTCAGATTTAGGGTTTAAATTGTGGAGAGAGAAAATTAGGATATCAACAGGGGTAGTATTGCCATTTTCAAAATACGTAATGACGAAAATTACACTTTTTGGACGGAATACTGACGGTTGGATAAAAGTGATACTTTGTTTAACGTTTTTTGTCACGTATGTTACATGTTGAAACTTTGTGTCCTCACGTATAATTACCCCCAAACCTCAGGGATATAGGTGTAATTAGCCCTAGATTATTATATTCATTAGGTAGAATTTTAGAATAATTAGAATTAGTTTTTTAAATTAAATAAGACTTACTAATATAGAAGTCAATTAATCTTAAAATAAGAATTTAATGACGTGTCATATAAGGAAGCGACAATGTGTCGCGTAAATAAGTTATCAATGTGTTTCTCGCTTCGCTTATTATATAGACTAGACATGACTGAGCTTTTTGGCGCGACCGTAAGAAGAAAAGACGACCTCTATGTAATTCCTGTTGCTTACCAACCTCTGTCAGTTCAAACTTAGCTCTACTTGTCTTCTGCATTGTGCCTAGTCATGGTGGGAACAATATTGCATTGCCTGATCCCCGCAAGGAGGGGGAAGGGAAGAAAGTTGAACGGATCTCAAGAACAACGGGAACGGAGTACTCATTGGCAGTTACCGTGGCTCCTTGAAAATTCCAAAGAAGGATAGCGCAAGAAAGACAAAACCTCGGTCCACTCTTGAGAAAGAGAAAGACAACGACCTAGCTATGATGAAGGAGTTGGAAGGAAAGGTCTACCCCTTCCCATATTCCAACGTACCAGGGATCGACTTTCTACTGAGCTCCCCATTTCATGGCGTTCAGAGAAGTCAAGACGAATCAACGAGGCGAGGTACTGTAAGTATCACCACATCATCGGCCACACGCTGAAAGAGGTCTCATACTCAAGGAGCTCATCATGAGCTTGACCAAGAAAGCGAAAATTAAAACTAGACACACTGACGAGTTAGAAGAGTCAAATCATGCCTCAATTATCTCAGATAATGTGACTCCCCAAAAGACATGAACATGTCAAACAGTACCAACAATGGGGGCATGTATGATGGCCATCCAGTTCGGAACTAGTAACGGTTCAGCTCTCTCATAGAGACAGACTCACAGACACAAATAATGCTGGATGGAAGCTAGTCACGCTGAAGAAAGTAAGGAAACAACAAATAACTCATTTGCAACCATTTCATCAAAAGAAGAAGCGAGAAAGGAGCAAGCAAAAACAACGCTGCAAAGGGAAAAGATGTACTGACAGGAGGAATTGCAAGGAAGCCGATCAGGCTTTCCAACCAAGACCTTCTCAAACAGATTACTCTTCTAGACTTCTTTCCAAGCAGTTACTTGAAAAATGACGCGTGTAAGATTTTATATACCTTATTTATATGACCTTTCTAATATATATATATTTTTTCGCCATTTTGGTAATGCTTTAACTGACTAGTTGTAGACAAAACTAGCAAAACTTCAGATCGAAACCCCATGGTAATAGAAAATTAATAACAAAGTCCGACGATATAATTACTCATCCATTATGTATTAACAAATGATACCTCAAAACAAGAATTGTATGCCTGACTAACCAATTTTTTTGAACTGATTCCAAGAAAAAATCTGATTGAAGTTCTCAATTTGTGGATTGGGAGCAAACTGAGAGCATCCGAACAACATAAGTTGTGCATCCCTTAAATTAATATCAGTAGGGAGCGCAAAAACTGAGCAAGAGCGTGCGCTAGAGCAAGAGCGCTAACATCCTTACAAGCACAGGAACTTAGGCATGGATTCTTAGTTGAATGTTGTATCATCTCATAACCGAGAAAATCTTGTCCCGACAGGAAAATATGAGACTGGAATTGGAGGAGTACGTATTGACTTGTTGACATTTGATTTGCTTGCATCATTGAACCTTGTTTTGCTCCGTGTCTTCTGAGTGTTAACATCGTCTCCTTGGCAAGCAACCCGGCTCGAATCAGAAAAGCAACCCATGAAGGTGGAGAAAAAAGCCATGAGAGTAACTAATTAAAACCTCTGATGTACTTTGAAAACCTAATTCTGGTTCTTCAAAAGGCAAGCAACTGATATTCGCTTTGTACAATAAATCTCTTTTGTTGGCTGGTCTCCTATATATAAGGACACAAAAGTCAGTATTTCTTAGGCTGCACGTATGCCTTGATGCTTCTGAGAAAGCACTCTACTTTTCACAGTGACTTGTGAGACGAATATGAGAGAGTCACAAGCGGTGGCGGACCTCTCTTTTGACGAAAATTGAAAATGACGCGACAATACAACTATGTGGCACTCGGTATTAATTTTGTCTAAATTTGCAAGTGACTTGATCGGCACGACGAGAACAAACCATTACATCTCGATAAAGGAAAGCCACCACAACAATCATGTTGACCCGGCCAACTTAATTCGCCTGCTAGAGAGCACTCATCACCGAGCAACAAAAATAACTTGTTATAACTGTTACAAATGCCAAAAAAGAAAAAAAGAAACGCCGCTAAGCAGTTAGCTAAAAGTAGCAAATGACTGAATTGGTTTAAAATCTGTAAGCTTCAAAATCAACTGGACAAAATTGTTTCTTTTTTTGGAAAGATGATGGGATGAAACTGTTGTGTAAGGGGTAAGGACTGTAGATTAGCAGATGGCAATACTCCCTCTAATTTGGTGATAAATCTTCTCCTTTTCTTCCTCTTGCCAACCTACTTAGGAAAATAAAGTTATATAAAGGCAACGACGACTGCCAATATTAAGTTTTCGTGTCACCGGTTGTAGAAATGACTTGTAATAGTCACTTGCCATTACTCTCTCTTGATCATCAATTTCATTTGTTGAAATATATCGGCCTGGCACAAAGCTTATCAGAACCCTGGCCGGTATTCATTTCTGGGACTCGATGAAGCACCGGATTTTGGCCGTGACAGTAGAATTGACACGAAGGTTGTTACTTACGGAGTATATGATAATTCCAGTTACAGTGAGGTGTGCATGGAACTTCAATGGGGACATGATACATCCATAAACGAAAAGGGCATATTCCTTCCGTTGTTGCTGTTTTGAGGGCGATTGCTTCCGGCAAGCCTTGGCTGGTACGTGGCTGTAATTGCACTCTTATCTTGATCTGGTCGTCCCAATATGATTATTTTCTTGTAATTTTTACGACTTCACGTCCCAAATTAATGAACATTATATAGGGGATATACAGAACATCTGCATCTCTCAGTCCTTAACTCCATGACTCAAGACCATCACTTGTTGATCTCAAAAATTCTGATCCAGATATAAATCAGACGTAGAAAGCAAAAGGCAACAACCACAAACTAACAGAGGGTGAAGTAAAGAATGAAAGATACAAATGAAATTGTCTAAACAGAAGAATGATACATCAAACTAGTTAAATACTGCTTATGTTCTTCTGCACCTAGTTCATCATAAGAGCTGCTTTCTGGCACCATTATTCTTATTTTCAATCTCCCATTTGTCGCCAAGGGTGCGGTGGTGAAAGCAGGGTTTTCCATTTACCAACAACATGAAGCGAAACTGGTGATCCCAATTCAATAGTGTGTCCTTCTCTAACTAATGATCTCGGCAGAGGTAGCTCCTGCCCATGTACAGAACTTATAACCGAGAAAATCTTGTTCCCACGGGGAAGTAAGATACTGGAATTGGGGGACTCTTGGACTTCTTATCATTTGATTGCTTTACTTTGCGTTGTGTCTTGGGACTGTTCAGATCATCTCCTTCGCATGCTACTCTGCTAGGATCGGAAAAGCAACCAAAGAAAGTAGTGAAGAAAGTCATTTGGGAGGAGAATAAGCAAAAATTAAGCTCTAAGAAGATGTGGGATTTGTTCAGAAAGCAAGATAATTAATGTTTTCGACTTGCCAATTCTCTTGCTGGCTCCCTCTATATATACACACTACTCAGCTGACATATTGGCCAAGAATTCTTGGGTCGCACGGCGTTGAAATTTCTAAGGAAGAAGCTCCATCTTCCTTTCTCTCAGGAGTCCTGGCAACTTCTGGGAGAACAAGCTTGTCATTTTCAGACACGCTTTGCTTTTAGGCCGAGTTGTTCAAAGATGTTCCTCCCCGTCGCCGCCCCCACCCCCCAGGGGCGGACCCAGAAAGTTTAATCAGAGGGCCCCCAAAAAGTGATAAATTTTTTTTTTTTGATGGCTAACCTAAAAAATATAAAAAGTTCAAGTTTACATAAAACATGAAAAATTAAAAGCATATTATAATTAGCGTTACTATTGAATATGTTAAATGTAAAATAAATTGTTCAATTTGACTACTAATCATATATTTTACTATTTATAGTGATTTATTTAACTTCGTAACGTTAGTCAATAACAAATTACTAATCTTGTATGAGGGAAACTTAACTCTTACTAATGTGATTATCAATTGTATAAGTACAATATTAACGGATAAGTTAACATGCTATAAGAATTTAAACTAATATATGATGGAGATGGAGTAACGGAATGATCAGAAAAACAAATATATGGTGGGCAGTGATCTAAAGAGTAAAAAATACAGCAAAATGAAATCCTAATTACTTAACGATACAATATACTGTTATTTTCATAACTATTTTAAATATATTTAATCATTATCTATAAAATAAAATAAAAGTTCCCAAAAGTTTGTGATGGGTGTGGGGGGGGGGGGGGTGTTGACGTGGCCCCCTCCGGTCATGAGGGTGCTCCGCCCCTACCTCGTTTTTTTCATTTTTTATTAGAATGCGACCATTTGTTTCTTGATCTCAGGTAGCTCTGTAGGAGTCACTTAATTTGCCTTTTGGGTAAAAACGTCCAGATAAACTAATTATATAAAATAAAAATTAATTCTGAGATCTAATATTTTGCGAATGCATGAGCAAGAAGGTGTCATGCGACACGCAATATTGTTACGCACGCAGTAGAAATATTGTTACTCGCGATGATCAAAGAGGTCTATAGTAAAGAACAACTTTGGCTTATACTCGGATTGTAGGAATCTTCATCTAACCCCGTGTATAGTGACAATTAATAGTCGCTAAATGTTTCTAGTGATTTTTCTTCTAACACTTTCAGTGACAATTATTAGCAGCACTAAATAAAAGTCACTAGAAATTAACATTTAGAGACGATTGATTGTCGCTATATAAGGGTAGGAGGAAGATTCTTCCAACGGGGATAGTAGCCAAATTATTTCCTATAGTAAAAGAAGAAATCTAACATAGCTATTCAACATTGGTTATCATAAGGTTGACCGCAAAAGCTACTCGATCTGTTAAAGCAAGTGAGAGGATGGCTCTGGTTCATTGAACATAATATATGGTCCTAGAAGTCTTAGTCACGTTGAATGCAAACATGTACGGTAGTATATTGCTGGCTTTTGGAGAAATTTCATGGACCTGCGCGTCGAATGTGTCGTCCGGAATATATCCCATCAAGATTGTAGCACACGTTGCACCTTATGTATATCCCATCTCAAAATCCATATTACAGTGTTCAAAGCAAAGGCAAGTATGTATACCTTATGTATTGGCCATTTTAACCTTTTTTTTGGCCATTTTGGTATATAATGCTATGATTGACTAGTTGTAGACGTACAAAACCAGTAAAACTTTGCATCGAAAACCCATGGTCATAGAAAATCAATAGCAAAGTCTGGTGATATAATTACTCTTCATTATGTATTGTGCAAAAGATCGAAATATCCTTTTTATCTTTTCCTTCTTTTTGGACTAGTTAACAACTTAAAGAGCAACTAAATAAGAAAGTCACAAAAGTGAGAGAGAAACTACCATCACTGGTAGGGAAGAACTGGCCACTTGACTGAGACGGGTAAGAGCAATGATACATTAAAACTAGAATTGTATGCCTATCTACAATAGCTTGCAAGTTGCAACCAATAATTTTTAATTCTTTTTTTATGAACTGATTCCAAGAAAGAACAGACTTAAGTTCTCATGCAATTTGTGGATTGGGAGCAAACTGAGAGCATCTGAGCAGCATAAGTTGTGAATCCCCTTAATTGACTAGTATCAATATGGATCGGGAAAGCAGAAGCAAGAGCGTGCGCTAGAGCAAGAGCGTTAACATCCTTACAAGCATAGGAACTTAGGCATGGATTCGTATTGAATGTTGTATCATCTCATAATCTAGAAAATCTTGTTCCAACAGGAAAATATGACACTGGAATTCGAGGACTACGCTTTGAGAGTTGTTAACATTTGATTTGCTCGTATCATTGAACTGCGGTTTGCCCCGTGTCTTCTGAGTGATAACATCTTCTCCTTGGCACGCAACCCGGCTCGAATCAAAAAGCCATGAGAGTATCTAGGTGTATTCTCGTTCTTCAGAAGGGAAAACCGATATTCGCTTTGCACAAATTCTCTTGTTGGTTGGTCACCGTATATAAGGATACAAACGCCAGTATTTCTTGGCCTGCACGTACTGAGAAAGTACTATGCTTTCCATGGCGACTTGTGAGACGAATTTGAGGGAGTCACAAGTGATGGCAGACCCCATTTTTGACTAAAATTGAAAATGATGCGACAAGAACGTAATGATGCGAAATTCGAAAACGATCTGTTACTCGGTATTGATTTTGACAAAATTTGCTGGTGACTTTAACTCCACGACAAGGCAACAACCACAATCAATCTAACAGAAGGTGAAGTAAAGAATGAAAGAAACAAATACAACAGTACTCTAAACAGAAGAATCATGATACACAAAACTAGTTAAAGACTGTTCATGTGTTCTTCTGCACCTAATTCATTGTAAGAGCTGCTTTCTGGCACCATTAATCTTCTTATATATTTTCAATCTCCGATTTGTCGCCAAGGGTACGGTGATGAAAGCAGTTTTTCCTTTTACCAACCACATGAAGCAAACATGGTGAACCCAATTCAACACTGTGTCATTCTCAAACTGATGGTATCGGCAGAAGTAGCTCTAGCCCATGAATGAATGGAAGCTTGGTACATGTACAGAACTTATTATAACCGAGAAAATCTTGTTCCAACGGGGAAGTAAGATACTGGAATTGGGGGACTCTTGGACTTCTTATCATTCGATTGCTGTACTTTGCGCTGTGTCTTGGGACTGTTCTGATAATCTCCTTCGCATGCAACTCGGCTGGGATCGGAAAAGCAACCAAAGAAAGTAGTGAGGAAGGCCATTTGGGAGGAGGATGAGTGAAGCGAAAAGCTCTAAGAAGACGTGTAAGTTGTTCAGAAAGCAAGAATTGCTGGTTTCCACTTGCCAACTCTCTTGATGGTTCCCTCTATTTATACACAAAATACAGCTGACACATTAGACAATTTCTTTTTTGGGTCGCACGGCATTGAAATTTCTGAGGAAAAAGGTCCATGTTGCTTTCTCTCTTGAATCATGGAAACTTCTGGGAGAACAAACTTGTCATTTTCAGACACGCTATTATGCTTCTAGGCAAAGTTGTCCAAAGATACCCCCATTTTCTTTTTCTTTTTTCATCAATGGACTGGTTGCCTCTTGATCTTAGGTATCTCCGTAGCAGTCACTGAATTTGCCTTTTGGTGGTCCGAATAAAATAAGTAGATAAAAAAAATACTAGAATCTAATATTTTGCGAGTGAATGAATAAGAAGGTGTCGTGTCACTCGCAATAGAAACTGCCGGCATGTTTTCCGGCTCGCAACAGCCGGACGATTTTTCACTATCGATTTGGAGGGTTTGAGCGTCCCTTCTAGTTCTCACAAGCAACTCAATCTAGCAAAGGAATATCGCCGAAAGACGAGAGAAAAAGGAATGGACACTAATAACCAAAGAGGTCTTAATAGTAAAAGAAGAAGTGAGCGTCCCTTCTAGTTCTCACTAGCAACTCAATCTAGTAAAGAAGTATAGCTGAAAGACGAGAGAAAAAGGAATGAATTAATGACCAAAGACGTATAGTAAGAGAAGAAGCCTAGTACAGTTACTCAACAATGGTTATCATGAGGTTGACGAAAAATATATTAAGACATGCGGTTCATTGAATACGGGTCCTAGAGTCCTAAAAGTCTTAGTCATGTTTAATGCACGCATTGGTTTGGACAGATTTCTTGGACCTGATCAGTATTTGTGTATGACATATATGCGTCCGTCGAATGTGGTCCGGGATCCTATCAAGATTGTAGCAGCACGCAGGGAACCTTTGTTCAAAGCAAAGGCAAGCATGTATTGACCAACTTAACTTCGCCATTATGGTAATGCTTTGATTGACTAGTTGTATACAACAAAACTAGTAAAGCTTCATATGGAAAACCCATGGGAACAGAAAATAAATAGCAAAGTCTGATGATATCATTACTATTCATTATGTATTGTGCAAACGATCGATTCATTCTTTTTTTCTTCTTTATTGGACGAGTTACGGCTTATTAAAGAGCAATTAAATCAAAAGGTCAACAAAATGAGAAAGAAACTACCATTTTTCCCCCCTTCTTGGAACTGATTCGAAGGAAGGAAGAACGGAGTTAAGTTCTCATGCAGTTTGTCGATTGGGAGCAAAATGAGAGCATTTGAACAACATAAGTTGCGAATCCCCTTAAATTGATATCAGTAGGGAGCGTGAAAGCAAGAGCAGGAGTGCCAACATCCTTATAAGCATAGGAACTAAGGCATGGATTCATAATTGAATGTTGTATTATCTCGTAACGGAGAAAATCTTCTTTTGAGAGGGAAATACGATACTGGATTCGGAGGAACAAGCTTTGACTTGTTAATATTGTATCATTGAACTGCGGTTTGCCCCGTCTTCAAAGTGTTATCATCATCTCCTTGGCAAGCAAACCGGCTCGAATCAGAAAAGCAACCCATGAAGGTAGAAGAAAGCCATGAGAAAAATAAAAGGCTCTAATGTAAATAAGAACGATGTGTCTTTTTTGTCGTTTTGACTACTTTCACGATCTTATTTGTTGTCACAGGCAAAATTGTCGATAAAAAGAGTGCACAAATAGCAAAATGGTGCAAATGTAATTTCTCAAACTAATTCCGACAGAGATACCACAGACTCGAGAATAAGTTCATAACTGCGAAAATCTTGTTCCGATGGGGAAGTAAGAAACTGGAATTGGTGCTCTGAAGCCTCTTCAGAAAGCAAGAATTGATGTGTCAAAGTGTGTTGTGTATATAAGTAAATATACACAACACACTTTGACACATTACCGAAATTACTTGAGTTGCAAGCATTTGACGTTTCCATGAACGTCTTTTGATGAGTTTATCCTTCTCGATTTCTCGATCCTAGAGACTTCCATCAAGATCGAGATGTTTGTCATTTTCATGCACGTTTTTCATAATTTCACCCCGTGGTGGTTGTATTCGAAGGCAAACTCAAGGTATAGAGATAGAGCACCACGCCACCACCCACTATGTATCTAGTGTATTTTTTCCGTATTTCAAGTTGTTTCGTGTCGAGAAAATGTTTCGGGTATCAAGAAATTAGTTTTCTTGTTTATGTTTGATTATCTTAAGAGTAATCTTAGGAATCAATTATGTAATCTAGAAGCGATTTGTGCTCTTACTTGTATAAATCTCTTCACCTTCTTTTTTTTGTTTTTTACTAATCTGGCTTAATACAAATACTAGATAGCATATTTGTTGTGTCATGCAAAAGTTTACTAAGCTATGACTCTCAACGACGTACTTTTAATTAAATCTTCCATCACAATTTTGTCATTTCATTAACTAATAATCTGGCTTAGCAGCATATTAGTTTTTTTTTCCATGAACAAGAAGCTAATTTTCTCGAAAACCCCATCGAGTCCTGGATCATGGGGCCTATCAATCTGTTTGGTACCGGGCTGACCACGCTCTGGATCAAATTGCCTGAACCTTTTTTGGGAAAGTGGATCAAATTCGTGGCATGCAAAAATTTTTTTTTTTTAAAAGAAGCAAGAACCCGACCATTGATGTTAAAGATAGCACGCAGATCAATTTTTACATATGTGACGAAGTATTGTCCATGCAAGCCGTACTATTGACGGTCACACTATTCCTCGACATAAGTATCTTTTTATGTGGTGTTATTTTGAAGTCATGTCAGTCTAACACTTCTTAAGCAGAATTTGTTACTGGTAACGGTAAAAGTGCTTTTGACTACTATTATGCGTTATCTCGTGAATAGCTTCACAACCCCCAAACCACTTTACACTTGTGTTCTAACAAAAACGAAGTTTCAAGCTGGTCTTAAGAAATTTCACAAGTACGACACTTCAATTGTTTTTAGGTTTTTGAAACGAAGGTGAACGCTTGATATAATATTAAGATTGTCACAGTGCTGCAAGAAGGAAGTTACTAGGACACAATTTGAGCACCCAAAAATGTCCTATGTGATCAAGACATCAATACATGGTGCCCATTTAGAAGGGGAAAATTAGTCCATGGTGCCCACACAAATTTGCCATCATTTATTGAAATGTTGGGCAAGCCCTTTCCCAAAAAGCACCGTCCAAGACTTAAAACTTGCAATAGGTAGTTGAAGTGATGAGCACAACGTGATTTCCATCCCAACACCCACCCAATCGTCCGACGAGCAAACTTAACGCTAAATTCATGCAGAAAGCGCAATTTTGAAGTGTAATATCTAATCTCGCTATAGTTGTGCAACATTCGTAGCACAAAATCTTGTGAACGGGCAAAAAAAAAAGTATGTGATTGAGCGCTAATTACAAGCGTTACTTTATTGAACGCTTTAACGGCGACAAATAATAAAATGTATTTAAAATGACAACAAGGACCGGACAAAAAAGAAACAAACTGCATACTGAACCTGAAGAAAGCAAATATCCACAGAGGCGCTGCCACAGAGTACCAAAAGGCGTGCCCATTGATTGGCCCATTCCCACGCCAAAAGACCAAACTACCCTTCCGCTTTTCTCGCCAGTGTCGATAACATTCCCGAATTGGCAGTTACAGACACACACACACAGCCGTCAGACGGACTGTAAAATTACTCAGAATGTCGAAACCGGCGGCGACGACGTCGTCCAGCACGATCAGGCCGGAGGAGTACAGACACAGCCCCGTCCACTACGCCGTCGCATTAGGCGATCACGCCGCCCTGGCCCGACTCGTCTCGCCCCTCCCCAAACTCACCGATCCCGCCAGGATCCTCACCGAGTCCGACTCGGTGGCGCAAGAGAAGCTCGTCGACCGAATCTCCGCGGCCCTTGACCGCCGCGATAACCCCCACCGCGAGACTCCCCTCCACCTCGCCGTCCGGCTGAACGACGCCGTCGCCGCCGACACCCTCGCCGGGGCCGGAGCGGACATTTCTCTCCAGAACGCGGCTGGATGGAACGCGTTGCAGGAGGCCATTTGCCGGCGCTGCTCCGAGATCGTCGTCCTCCTCGTGCAGCGCCACCACGCCGCCGCCTGGTCCAAGTGGCGCCGCCGCCTCCCTCGCCTCACCGCCGCGCTTCGCCGCGCAAAGGACTTCTACACGGAGATCTCCTTCCACTTCGAGAGCTCGATCGTGCCGTTCGTCGGGAAGATCGCTCCCTCCGACACCTACAAAATCTGGAAGCGCGACGGAAATATACGCGCAGACACTTCACTTGCCGGCTACGACGGACTCAAAATCCAGCGCGCTAATCAAACATTCCTCTTCCTCGGCGACGGTGACTGGAATTCTAACGTTCCGTCCGGTTCCTTACTGGTACTCAATCACGACGATAAGAAAATCTTCGATGCTTTTGAGAACGCCGGAGCGCCGCTGAGCGATTCCGATATGTCCGGATTCTGCGCTCAGACGAGCGTTTACCGGCCGGGAATGGACGTTACGAAAGCTGAACTCGTAGGCAGGACAAACTGGAGGAGGCAGGACAAGACAGAAAATGTCGGGGAGTGGAAGGCCAGGGTTTACGAGATTCACAACGTGACTTTCAGTTTCCGGTCACGCAAGATCGCCGCCGGCGAGCTCGATTCTCCCGGTAACGAGCAAGTTTTACCGTTGGACTTGGAGCTCGAAGAGGATTCCGACGAAGGATTCCTCGTGGCGGAAAATCCGCGGTTCAGCGTGTCGGACAACCGGCGGAGGCACAGTAGCTTCGTTCGGGACGAGAGGGAGGTGGTTTCGGTGTCGAGGAAGAGCGTGGACATCATGCCGGGGCGGCGGAGGCCACCGCCGTACGCAGCGCCGGAGGCTGTCAGGGCGGTAGCGCCACCGCCGCAGACGAAGGAGAAGGAGTTCGTGAAGAGCTTGCGCCCGTCCGTCTGGTTGACGGACAATTTCCCGCTAAAGACGGAGGAGCTGCTGCCGTTGCTGGACATTCTGGCGAGCAAGGTCAAGGCGGTCAGACGGATGAGGGAGCTGCTGACCACCAAGTTTCCTCAGGGGACATTCCCGGTGAAGGTAAGGGGTACATTCGGCATTTCGTTCTTGTGATTGTGTGGGACCGACCCATCATCGGGAACCTGTTTTTGGGATCCCCTTGATTTGCCTGCTTCTATGGCTTTCGCCCCTTTTATTTTTAATTCTGCTTCTTTTGATGCACAAGCTAAGCTAAGAGACTGCCTTATTAGAAGCTTTTGTGGGTCCAATTGATGTTGGTGATGCGACGTGGAAGCATCCTGTTAAGGCTTGTAACTGATCTAACGGGTGTTGTTGAGCTGGGCCCTGGTAGTCCTAGGTTAGGGGACATAAATAATGGGACAATGGGGCCGTTCTATAATCCTTGTTTTGATCAAAAGACATAATGGGTTAACTGTAACACAGAGATCAAGGTAATAGTTTATTCGCTTACTTTTCCGTTTATAACGCACGGGGTCTCAATTAAAGAAACACAAAGATCCTAGATATATGTAGTGTCAATATGACATATAAGGAAATTGATAAAATGGCGGTGCTGATAACTTTATGAAATCGCCGTCCGCAATATGGTGTTGCCGACAGTAACATTTTGTTGCGGACAGTGACTTACTATACCGCACGAAAGTCGGCAACATTATGTAGCTGACGACGGCAGGGGACTTATAAAAAAGTTATATGGGCCGCTCACATGGCTGGCAACTGGTGGCAAGGGATCAACTCTCAACGTATAATGTGTAGAGTTGTTTATGCTTTTGATAGTTATCATCATATTTTTGGCGTAGACGTGTATATATAATTTTGACCATATTACTCAAGTTTATGTGAGATGAACCGAATCAAAGGTTGAGCTCATTTGAAGGTAATCGATTGAGGGATTCCCGGATAAATTGAGCAGTTTTTTTGGTTCAAGACTAGACCATTTTACATGAGAAGTCAAAATTAGATCTTTTCTAGTTGTAGTAATAGTAATAGTGCTATCTTGTGTAGAACTTTGACTAGATGTTACTTTTCTAAAAGCAGACTTCAGTTACAAGGTTTTGAAATGCAAAGGGGGAGAAAGCAATCATACCCTCATAATGATGCCCTACATTTTAAGCACTACAGATTTAGGAGGGACCTTAGTTTGATATGATATTGTTTTGGTGGGACAGGTTGCAATACCAGTGGTGCCTACAGTGAGGGTGGTGATAACATTCACAAAGTTTGTCGAGCTACAGCCCATTGAGCAGTTCTACACTCCCCTCTCGAGCCCGAGACACTTTGCCAGCGCGCGAGGCGGAGGCGGCTCCGACGAGGAAGCCGAGCCTCAGTACGCTTCATTATCATCGGCATCATCATCGTCGTATTCGTGGCTGTCACGGAGCAGCAGCAGCCGGTCGTGCTCGACGGCCAAGCAACATCAGCAGCAGAGTTCCGGGGCGCTGCAGGCCGATCCGTTCGCCATACCCGGTGCGTACACGTGGAGTAGTTTTGATGACAAGGGCAGGAAGGTGAAGAAGTCCAAGTCTACTAGGAAAACTAAGTAGTAGATCACAAGGAGAACCTAGAGCACATTCCTGTCATTGAGTGTTTCCTCTACTGGCAAAGGAGCCATAACAGATATAAACAATTCTCAAACTGTCAATTGTCCAGAATTTTGGAACAGGAGGGAGGGAGGGTTTTTGCACTATTTTAAGACTGAATGGAGCCTGGTGAGGAACAACAAGGCACACCCCACCCCACTGGTCCCAGTTTAAGGGCCATATAGTTTGCTTAGTTTATTAGGTTGTGGCAGTGGCACATGGTATAATTGTGGCATTAACATATTAGTTCATTGTAAGTCTATGATTGCTCTTGTGCATTAAAATATGTTTCAGATTAACTCTAGAGTGGTTAAAATTATTTGAAACATTTAAAGTCGGCGTGACGAGTGTTTGGCAGAAAAAGAGAACGTTTAAAACACCCTTCAAAAATATAAGAAGTGGCGGTGTTTCTAGTTTTAGACATTTTTTGAGAAATAAGTTTGACCAAGAAAAGTACTATAGATTACACTCACATTCTCAATTAAAAAAAAAGGAAAAATGGTATGGGGTTAACTAATATCTCATGAATGTATTCATAAAGGAGCGAGGGGAAGAGAGAGCTATTAATATGTATTTTTATTCTGGTTCTTTTCATTTCTCTCAAACTTTATTGTTGACAAGTTGAATTTTTTTTTTTTTTAGTAATGATTCATTTAACTATTTACGGGGAACGTGATGATACAAGAGTGTAAGAGAATTGACCATAATATATAGTTTGCTTACAGAGAATCTTGCGTGTTAAACAATAACATAATTTATATTTTGATGCCCTTCTTGGTCACTTTCTCCCATCAAAACGGTCTTAAATAGCTTTTATTCAACCACTTTTTGCAGCTTTCAACAAGAGTTTTCCGCAACCTTTGCTAGATATTTATTGATTTTGCATAAATTTGATTAAAATTATTTTTGAAAATTATTTATGTCTTAGTGGAAACTGTTTTTTTATTAGAATAAATTTCTTACGGACTATAATATACAGTTTGTAAGCAAGATTACGTAAGGAGTGAAATAACATATAAAATGGGAGCCTTAAAAAAAACAAATAGTAAACGTAGTTATTTTGCACTTAATATTCATTTAAACCATTTTATTTTTGGCTCGAAACACTATAATTGATCCGTAAATACCCTCCCGTGGGTGAAACGAACGCATCGCAAGATTAGCTTAGTAATCGAGAAATCCATCGGAATGGATCATTTAGTAGAAAAGTCGGATGCAGGAGCGAGCTAGACGGTCATCTACAAGCTGCAAGTACGGTGATTATATTAAGCTCCAAGCCATGCAAGTAATTCACAAAGATCTATTTGTCCATTCAAAGTTCTTATGCGTATTCGTTCGATGAGTGAGGTGTACATGTAGACTTATATTAGTCACATATCATCAATAAGTGCGAAAAATAAGTTAAGCATATGTACTTGAACGGCTTAAGGTTTTATGTCAAGCTGGACTCATCTCTCCTCCTCATTACTTGCTAATCCTTCGTAACTTGCTACTTCTACGAAGGCCTCAATTATTATTATGCAATGAAGAGAAAAGGAGGAGGACAAAGCACCAACCAAGACTTTGCTTAACAAGGAGGTAACCAACCCAGTGTGAGTTGGCCTGTCCTTTAAAAAAGAGTAAACAAGAACAAAAGACAGCCTATCCACATGCTCTCTTTCTTGTTTAAAAGCAGACTTGAGCACTGATTCTTTCTTCACAAACTTCTTAGCTAGTTTCCATATTACGTTTCTCCATTAGGACGCTCAAAGCAGGTACCAACTCCAAGCTCGGATCAGCCCTCACAAGGTACTCTCTCTCCCTCCCTCTCTCTCTGTGCGCGCGCGCACGTTTATGACTCGTTCGGCCATCTAATGGGTTTCTTGTTCTCAGATCTTCCTAACACTCCATTAACATATGACCTTATGTATTCTTCTGAAAGCAGGACTGGTTATTGAGAACTACAAAAGCAAGATTCCTAGGAAGTAATGGGCAGTGAAGCACCAAGCTGGGCAGATCAATGGGGTGCAGGAGGCATTGGCGCCAGAGAGGAGATCAACGATACTGATGAGACCAACAAAGACAAAGGCAACAGCAAGAAGAAGGCAGGCTCATCCGCTGCCCTCGGTAGCATCAGGAAGGGTTTATCAAACGGCGTCACTTGGGTCAAGAGCAAATGCCAGCGGAAGAAACCAGAAGACAGCTCAAAAAAGACGGCCCTTCCAGATAACTAACTAGATTACTGTTTTCTCCCGATCGAGTATGAATGTTCCTTTGTCGTAAGAACTTATGGATATTTCAATATAAGGTTCAAATAAAACGACTACATAGGCATCAAGGTTTCGAACTTGGGATATCAATCAAGGACAAGATAATTTCAACAAACCACAGAAACCTAAACACAATTCCATTAATTCAAAGGAAATCTCTTGGGTACCACATGTAATCAAATTTCTTCCAGCACGAAGTTAACGTCATAGATCCAAATTAAGCCCAAGAAATTGGTTAAATAGAGAGAGATGAATATGTACAATTGGAAGCGTTCTATACAGATCCAATATCCAGGGACCCAAATGTGTTCTCACCGCTGTAAGTCATGTAAAGGAAGCCATCTTCATCCTTGTTTTCTTCATAAATAGCAGACATCAAGGCAGCTGCAACCACCACAGATCAAATTCAAAACAACTTATAGATGACCACACAGAAGTCAAGCTAGAAATACTCCCAACCCACCAGTTGGAGGTAGCGTGTTCTTGACAAACACAAATATGGCCTTCTCAGCACTAAGCTTGATCCGCTTCCGCACCACGTAAACAAACTGCCCCACGGTCAAATCAGCTGGGACAAGGTATCTGCACGACAAACAGTAATATGTGCATTACAAAAAGGATCTAACTGATATACTGCACAACAAAAGCCACTTAATAAAATCCAAATCGTAAGAAAGACATTGCATTGCAAGCCTCTCAACATCCAAATCAACATATTCAGAACCGTGAAAGTCACTGACAATTCCCAAACTCAAATAGGTACATGCAAATCCATCGTCATCCATACATAACATATATCAGTAGAAAAACATCAACGTCACAAGACAAAAAAGGGGCAAAGCATGCTTGGGGGAATATTTTGTACAAAACTAACATAATGTTCATCAACATACACCCAGTAACTGGATGCAGTCCCATGGTGGGTAGTCCAAAAGACAAAGGCTTTATGGTGGGGAGAAGCACAGAATAAGAAAGGAGCCTTCAACACCAGAGCCTTCAGCTACCCCTACTGCTACCATCACTCAACTAATCCACCGCTACAAATTCCAAGTGATTCTCAATTTAATGACACAGATACTTCTGAATTCCATAAACAATTGTGACCATAAACAAGCGGAATAGCACCCTTTAGTTGATCAAAAAATATAAAGAAGGCACAAGGAGATACCACCATGCTGTCTGTCAGCTTTAGATAAAGGAATCAATGTATAACATTCGGCCAAGATTTTAGCTCGAAAATAGAATTTTTGCCTTAAAACCCAAAAAGTAGAAATTAGCAGAACTCGTATTCTCAGCTAATCCATAAAAAGAATCAACGTGAAGGTATAGATACTGAAATCCAAAAGTGAAGAGAACCCTGCAAACCAAATAAATAATATAGAAAGAACATAGTAAAGAAAAACAGAACTAGAGCCGCATGGTCACAGCAGACCAAAAAATAGTCAAATACTATAGGAAATACGAAATATGTTCTTGGGGAAGGGTAAATGCGACCTACTTCTTTTTGTCAATGTCGGGAATGTCACTCCTTTCAGCCTTCTCCACAATTACCTGCACGGGAATATTAATTGAAGATACAAGACAAAACCAGAAAACGCAAAATGTTGATAAGTCACTGTTTATGCTAATCAGGAGGGGCAGAAATCTTACAGGCACTCTCTCAGGGTACTTCTCTCTAATACGAGAAGATTCCGCCTGCCTCCTTTCTGGCATATATAAAATTGAAAACAATAAGAGGCAATGAAAATGACAATGAAAATGAAAACTATATCTGTCTCCATACAAAAGAAATTTTTCTGTCAAGCACAAAAACCTTCAACAAACAAAAAACACTATTCAATATTCTAAACGAAACCAAGACTGTAAGGACATGTCAATTTCAATTCAGGCTAAACTATTGAAGTCAGGAGAACCTTCAAAAAACAAAAATCGCTATTGAAATTGCAAACGAAACAACAATTGTAAGGACATGTCAATTTCCATTAAGGCTCAATTATCGCATTCAGGAGTCCCTCCCTACAATGCAGGGGCCTCCAGCTTCCCTCTTTTCTTCTCTCTGAAACATAATAGCAAGGCTTCTATACATAACCAGTGCTCTAGACAACCAATGGTATTAAAACAATACTCAAGTCGACTTACACTCTTATCAATAGTGAAAAAAAGAGAGAACAAGCAGTGCTAAGTCAGTTAAATATCTGCCTACAGAATGTGCAACTATTCTAAGTTTAATGTATTCAGAAAACTGCCAAGAGTGTTCGAATATAAGCAAGTACTAAAGTATTGCATTCATCCCAGCAGCACTGTACCAAGCAAGTACCTAGGGAAAATATAGTTTGAAAGGAGTTAACAGGACTTCAAACAATTCAGGGTTGAAATTTCAAGTTAAACTCTAATAAGAAACCCCTTGTTGAATTCATGTAATTGAAAAGGACACGATTCTCTCAAAGAGGAATCCTCACCCAAGCCCAGAAATGCTCTCAAAATTAAGGTGAATAAACAGTGAGAAGTAATGAGAGATAAAGAACCATAAAGCTTAACACCTCGCGTGGGCTAGAGCCGCAGGGAAATAAAGAAGATGAAGGCGCCTAGCTGCCCGTAAAGCATTGACTAAGAGGGCCAGCGTAAATAACGCGGCATTTGCTTTTCAAAAGAACATTTAAGCAGTTGGGATTTTGTGGCAGTCAATTTGTCTTTCTCTTCCTATTTTTATTTTTCAGTCGGTTGTAACCTCTTTAAAGGAGGAGAGCATCATCTGTGACTTTTATCAACTTTGCAGAAATGAAACTGCCTTCTTCTTCTCTCTTTCTCTGGCCAGCTTGACTGGTTTTCTTCCATTAATTTCCAAGTTAACAACCCAAAAGTACTCCAAATTCCAGTAACAAATTCATAGGTTTAGTACAGATTCAAAACATAAGCTTCATGCACAGGAATGGAAATTCCAATGATTAAAATCACCCTCCAATTCCAAACCCACCAGATTAATTCCATCAAGGTGAAAGCAAATCTTCTAATCCAACTGACACAAATCATGGAGACCCTTTGACACAAATTCATCAAGTAATATGAATTAACCACCAAATAAGCAATCCAACCATACCCAGATCAATTCTCAAAACATAATTACAGCCAACAAATGGCTATCACAAAAAATAAAGAACTGTACAAGGAAAAAAAAACATACCCAAAGGGTGTTCCAGCTTGAAAGAGCTTTTAGCCATCGCAACACTCACGCTTTGACCTCTCCCTGAAGATTTAAAACACCCAAAGACCATTACACCAAAACACCAAAAACCCTCCCACAAATCACAGGTACGCATACAAACAAATGACTAATAAACAAACAGCACACAAATACTAAATAATCGATAATGCGATGAAACAGCAGTTAACGTAAAAGGGTTTCTTTCTAAACTACCAAAAGATCGAATTGGCAAACTGGGTTTTGCCAATTGTGATTGATTGGTAGATTGATGCAAATATCACAAATCCTATGGCTGTCAAAATCAAGAAGAAGAAATTATAAACAATTAGCGTACCTATTTTTCGTGGGGAATAAAGAGAGACGTATTTAAGAGGCAAACCGATTAGGGTTTCTGATTCCAACACGAAAGATGAAATTTTGGGTTACCCCTGCTGTACAAGAAAAGTGGCAGAAATGAAAAAACATAAAAAAAAAACATCATATATAGGTGTGCTTGATTTGATTACGCAAAGGCCAACGGTGCACTAAACGACGACGTTATAGTGTTCTATCCAATGCGTAAACGAGGTCGTTTGTAATTAAGAAAATAGTTTTGCGTGTAGTCTAATCAAACTATAATGGTTTTCTTTTTTTCTTTTCCACATAAATAAACTCATTTCCTTGCATTTCTTTTGACTGTGAGTTTATATGAGGTGAGAAAAGAAGAAAAAAATTAAGTAAATTTGGGTTATTTCTCTTTAAATCTTTCTTCTCAAAATTGAAATGAAATAGAGAGGAAAAAAAATTATCATAAGCAACACCTTTATAATATCTACATTACTCTTGAAATAATGAAGGCTAATTTTTAACGATGTCCTAAGGCTTTAATATAAAAAATGATATTTCACAAGAGTTAAATAAAAAAGCGATAGAAGGGTAAACGGTACACCCACGTTACACTTTAAAAAATAAAGCAAAACTGTCATTATACCCACATTACACACAAAAGTCATATAATCTTTGTTAGAATCATAGAGACGTGTAAAAGGGAATAATAGTGTTGTTGGGTCTTTCATTTTTCTTTCTTTTATTCTAAACTTACAAACAAACGAAAAGAACGATATTTTCTCTTCTCGTCTCAATTTACAAACAACATGAAGAAAAATTGTTATCTCTTCTTTTTCCTTCTCTTCCTTTCTCTCTTCTGAAAACTCTCAAGCAAGCTATTAGAACTCAAAAATTATAGTCGTTGGAGAAGACATTACGAATCGTAATTTACGATGTTTCACGTATCCGAGCAATTAAATTCTTTCTAAGTGGTTGATGATTCCATTCCCAATCCTCCACTCTTGCTCTATACTTTAACTATCAATTTCATGTCAATCTTGTTTATGTCACATCGTCTGTAGATACCCATTTTGTAATTTTATTTTATAATTTATTTGCTTATTAATTATTAGACTTTATTTATATTTAGCTTTTTGTTATTATTATTGGACTAGACCTAGGAATAAACATAATAAGTTTATTTAACTAATTAAATCGAATATAATAACCAGTCCAGTTAGTTATTTTTATTAGTCTGGACTTCACCCAAATCAGAGTCTAAATAAGGTATGACTTTGAAAGCCATTTGTTGGGAAACTCCTGAGGTCTTATTTATCACATGTGGTTTACATTGGATTTATCTCGGAACAATATCGGATAAGGGAGGAGAAGCGGCCGGTAAGTTTTTAAACCGGCTGGTAAGTTTTGGCACCATATTTAAACCGGGCGGCAAGGGCAATTTAGGCCTTTCACCTTATTTTGGCTTTTATCTTTTGGAAAAGATATGCATGACCATGACCAAGTGGTCTCTTCTCTCATTTTCCATGCTCCAGATCTCTATAAAAAGGCCATTTTAGCAGTTACAAAACACAAAAAAAAAAAAATTAGAAGGAGAAAGACTGCAGAAATTCGGTGAGAGAGAAAAATAGTGCTTCCAGACCATAATCAGAAGCCCTTTATGTTGTATCTTGAAGCCATCTCAACCCTCAATTCTGCACTCAAAATCAACTAGGCCATGAGGTAGTTAAGTCTTCCTTTCCTTTTATGTGTTTCTACATCGTTATTAGAAAGTTAGAAGTCCTAGACTTATCTCTCATTCCCGCGACCGGATTCGGTCTAATAAGATTAAAAAATGCAAAAAAAACTAAAATAAAATAGAGTTGTGGTAGAGGTAGGAGTCTAGTTGTGCTAAAATTCTACTAGAGTTAGACTACTATTTAAGGTGGAATTCTAATTAAGACAACTAGAAGTGTCAAATAGTCGAAAAGAATTCTGAAAACAGTTAACTAGAAAAAGTTCATTTAGGTCTCCAAGAAATACGACAGAAATGTACTTTGCTCATGCCAATTTGATTTGCCAAACAACACTAAGCAGTGTTCTCAACCCTAAAAGTTCAAACCTAATCCTAATTTCCTTTTTTTTTTGGTAATAATAATAATAATAGAACAACAACTCTACGGGGACGAAGAAAGCCCGGCCCGTGCTCCTAGCTCGGCTACGAGTTTAACTGGGGGTGTTTCCAACTTATCATATGCCAAAATACCGAGTAAAATCAAGAACCATTTGCCAGTATGGCCTCTAAATGTACTGCAATGCCAGTGAAGCAGCCCAAATCTTTAGTATAACCCTAGAATTTTCAACAACAAAGATAAAAAAAAAAAAAAAAAAATTGATGATATACCAATTTTATTACTACAATTGTGATTCTAATCCTCATGATTACTGGTGTCCAGCAACTTCAGGGACTTTCTGACCCCTTCTTGTACCACAACTCTCCAATCCCATTAATGCCGTTTGCGAGGTGGTTCACGGAAGGAGGACACCCTGGTTCAGAACAATGGGTCGCTGTGTTTCGGCACCATCATCACCAGGACAACAAAATAAGGAGGTCTCAGGCTTGAGGAAGAAAAGGTGTGCCTCCATTATGAAAGAGCAAAGGTCATGTTACTATGTTCATAGAAGTACGCCCACGAGCATTAAATGGTTCTCCGGCAGCATTTCTGATCAGTCAGTAGAAATCAATTTGCCTCCGGCAATAAATTCGTAGTTTTTTGTTTCTCTTTTGTTTTCTTTTTCTCTTTTTCTTGTTCATGTAATTAACGTAGTAGCATGAGCAAGCTCTTCAAGGATCGTTCACTAAGCAAGCCGAGCTTGAACTTTGCAACCTTGTCGCATAAGCCCGTGTACGATGTATATTGATACTTTGATGGACGTACATTTTATCTACGAGTTAACTAATGGATCTTTAACGCCTGAACATCGAGATCTTGTTTTTCTTAACGAGCACGGCCTTGAACTTGATTATTAAGCTCGTGACGAAGACAAGAGCGATATCCTAAACCTAAACGAGCCCGATCATTGGCTAACCGAGAACTTGGATGGTTGGCTCCCCCTCATGATTATTGAATGCTCCTAGGGTTTCATGTGTCAAGGATGAATGTGGAATGCAGGGGTTTCACGTGAAAACAGTTATTAAAGTGGGGTGAGGAGAGAGACTGCAAATGTGAACCGACATGGGGAGAGGGACAGGTCCTGGTGATATTCACAGAGGAGCACTTCGTTGGGGGGGTTTAATGGCGTTACAATTTGGCTTCTTCTCTGCCCTAAATTTAGGACAACTTTGTGTTTTGCCCCTAATTTGGCTCCCTCCTAAGTTACTTCTTAGGGCACCAAGTTTTGGAAACCAAATACTATGTGTTAACTTCAATGCATATGGTGTGGTGCAACCAATAAATAAGATGAGAGAATAATACAGTACTTTGACCCCAATTACTCGAACATTCTTCCACCATTTTGTTAGCTCTCGCGAGTCCGTTATACCACAACAGAAAAAACGAAATTGCATGATTACAAGGATGAGGATTGTAAACTTAGATTTACTGTTCAGAAAAGTAAATAGAGAAGGTAATTTCGTGGCTGAAAAAATTGCAGCGAACTAACTACTTGGTTAGTCCAACACTCCGGTAAAAGCTAGACAAGAGGAAAGTAGACCAGACAAACACAAGAAATGAGTGTTTATGTCTATTTTTTCTCTTTGTATAGAATTACGTAGATAATAAGAATGTCGTTTCTAGCGTTGACAATTACGCTTCTGAAAGTAAAAAAACGTATAAATGCGCTCTGAGTATGACGTTTGAGTTGTCTTTTCGAAGAGAGCAGTCCAGAATTAAGCAAGAATTGTAACCACACTAAGCAAATCGTGATAAGTACCTAATTCAATGGATAAAACCATGATTAAGTTTTGAAATTCGAATCGAGTGGGAGTGCTCACGGCATAGACATGCCCTTTTTTCCAGCCTCATAAATGCTTATTGAAAGCTTCCAGATTTGCTTCAGTGAGCTTTTTCATCAGCTTCTTAGCTTTTGAGTAAATATTCCAACCTCCTTTTTGTTGTTGGGTTGTTGGCAAATTCAATGCCGCCCTTGTGCTCTCCTAAACCCACTTCCCATGGCTGTCCCCTCCTCCCTCTCCCATTTATATGTGTGTGGATGTCTTCAAAAGACACCTTCTTCACTACTCTAATCTCAGATGCCATCTTCTCCCCTCCTCTTGTTTCCTTTTTCTTCTTCAACTTCTTGGGGCGGTGTAAGGCCGTTGAGCGATGAATGTACGCATGCGTGGGTACTTATCACAAGCTCTAACCAGCCTCACTGGTGCAACTTTAGCATTGCACTAATTCCCTTGTTCTTCACCTGAACTCAACTTCTTTTTTTCCTTTTTGGCTGGGCTTTAAGTTGTGTGTGCGTGGGCGCGCGGTGTTATGCAATGGAGGTGGGTTGGATTTTACATGAACCTTGTAAGTTAGGTTAGTTAATGACATGTTACGGGATATTGGTGCAGTTCAATTAGAAAGCAGTGTTCTAAGCTGGTTAGAGCTTGTTATTTTGATTGAGCCGTGCCAATATCACGTATACTCGTACTCTTGTACTGCTGAATGATGATCAAGCCTCTCTCATCCTGTCCTTTATCATGGCTCGCAGAAGGTATAGTACCTCCCTCTCTCTCTCTCTCTCTTAGTTGATGTTTTTATGGTGAGTACCTCTCTAGATTGATGGTTTCATCTTATCTAATCAAACCCAAGTTGCAAGTTTCATATAGCTAGGCTTCTGTGGATACCAAATATAATGTACCATGTGCAGTACATTCAACATAAACGCACTCCGAAAGCAGTTTGCAGCAGCACTAGCTATGGACTTAAGAATGAAGCTGCTTGTCATCAGAAGACAGTTCTTTCGTCTTATTTGGTCTTCTTCATGATCTTCTATTTTACTAGCATATGGTGGAAGCTCTTTTTTGTTATGTGCAGGTCATCCCTAACATATGGTGGAAGCTCCTTGAGTAGTTATGGTGACTAAGCAGTCTTCATTCTGAGGAAATGTGACAAGACCACTTTGTCTAAGGTTCTGATCATCATAGGGTTTGCCCATGAAATTCATGTTATTACAAAACCTTGATTTGAGATGGTTTGTATGACTAAGTGATGTTGTGTAGTAGGTGAAGATTGCATTAAAGCTAGGCAAGAAATCTTTTAGGTTGAATTAGGTTACATAATTATCCCAAAAAGGTTCTTCACTTTTTTGACCAAGTGGCCTTGGGTTGGTGCAAGATTCTGCCTGCTTCACCCCATTATTAAAGCTAGTGCAGAAAGCCAAAATCCAAACAAACTTATCTGATCAAAAATCAACACGACATCCACAGAAATGACCCATTTTGAACTTTTCTCCTTCCTTTTTTTGCCTCTTTGACATTATGCAACAAAAATCTCAGCTTACTCAGAAACATGTCAACTCATCAAGTTGTTCGCACAAGGCTTTGGTAAGTTTATGTAAATTCATTAATCCATGGAATCCATTTGTTCAATATTGAGATGTCAGTGAAATTGCTGTACTTAGTTTACAGCATATATATTTGGTTCCACATAGTGATAGACCTGCCACCTAGTACCTATTTGAATGACCCTCCTTAATTACTCTCCTGAGGCCTTAGAAAATATAGAATTCCAAACTGACTTGCTATGATTACTCCCTTGTAAGCAAAGAAACTAATGCAGCCAAAGACAAGGAAACATAATGGGGGCCAGTGCCTATAGAAACCTTAACTCTACAGCAGAATGTCCCTTGACTCCATGAGCAGAAGTGTCCCATTTCCAGCCTAGTATCTAACCCCATATGCCCCTAGCTAGTACACAACATTTAATATGGTAGAAACTTGCTAAAAGAAGAGAGATCAATTTTAAAGGTAGACCTAGAGGGAAGCATAAATCATACCATGGCAAATGTTTGATCGAGCTGACCAGGAAAAAAAAGAAAAGAAAAGAGAGGCAATAATTCTCGTTCAAGTGTGACATGAAACGACTATGTAGATCAAAAGTACTATCAGATGTGCCACTAAGATGTTTTATTGGCGGCATTGTGGCAAAGTTGCAGCAACCTGTTGCATTTTATGACTTTTCCTCATTTATTCGCTCAGAACCGTTGGGTCAAATTGAATTTCAGCATGAAAAAATGAGAGCAGTATCATTCTTCTTGCAGTGAAATAAATACATAAAAATACACACCCTTAGAGGTCACTGAAATGTTAGTATATTTTATAGGGCAGGAGGCAAATGTGGCTCAGAAATTAATTAAGACTTATTGCACAGCTCAAAGGCCGTAGCAGAGAACAATATATTTTCCAGCCCTTCAACCATCTAAAGAGTTGGTTGCATCCTTGGCGTCGCCCTCAAGATTAGGTCTTTTCATCTGCTAAAACAAGAAAGAACCCGATTTGAATTAGTCATGTGATCGTCGTTCTCGACAATCTATTGCCAAAAACAATGTTTACACTAGCACACAAATAGTGGAAAAAACGACCATTCACCTGTGTGCACCCTGCGCGCAGCTCAGAAGAGTGCACTCCACAAAGCACCCTCATCCTCCTTACACCCCTTGTGAACTTCCAGAATCTTCTCATGAGATCTGCAAATGCCGCTGCAGTTCTTATCGTATGAAGCAACACAGGTTTTGCCTATCAGAGCCTTCCACTCACAATCTGCACCAAAGAGTTGCATATAAGTAAAGAGTGCAAGCATGATATGAGACTATTAGTGATGCCTAGCTCACGTACAGTGACTAGACCACTAGACAATGTCTGCATAAATCAACTGAGAGAACCAGAAGCTACCATCCATCACAAGATAATGTGTAGGATCACTTCCAATTAGCATATTGAAGTCCAAAAAAAAAAAAAAAAATTTGGAAAAAGAGGTTGAAGTTTTGTATGTTATTGTCATATTGAAGTCAAGAAAGTTTCAACTTACGAAGTGTTGGGATGCTATAGGCATGACTCTTGTTCATAGTTCAAATCAAAAGTTGCACACAGCCAATTTTTACCAAATAATGGCTTCTACCAAGTCACTCAATGTTGTAAAACTGACATGTTATGTTTCATGTACAATGTGACATCACGACGGTATGCATGGATGTAGCAACATATTCATAAAAGTAAAAGAATTTGCAACAATTGTCTCAAGCTTTACCTGGCGGGGTATCACAACATAGACTCCTATCGTCAACATGCTCCACGTCTAATCCGATTAACCAAGTTCCCAGTGAAACATCTTCATTGGCATACTTGTGCAGCACATTTCTGAGATGTTGAGACCAACCAACATGAATGGTGAAATTTTGAGGCCATGTCAAGAACCAAACTTAGCAATTAATTATAAAGTCAAACTCGTTAAGTGAAGCTAAAGGAGGACCAAAACATTATCCAACTTGAGTATACAACATTTAGTGGCAGAAAGCAGAAACTTGCTGGTTCAAGTTGCTCATTCTGCAGCTTGCACAGAAAGTTCAAGATGCTTCCCGGCACTTGATGCATATAGTGGAAGTTGGCTCATTCACTCATGAGGCTTGAACCTTAGTTTAACTGAATCTGAAATGAAACATAGGGGACTTACAGGTTCTTTGATATATAAATAGCCAGTTCTTTTGAAATAGCATATATTTGTCCAGAAGCATGACGGAAGTAACTGTTCCCCTCTTCACCAAACTTCAAATATTCTGGTTCACGGTATCTCACGCCCCTGTTCTCAGAAGAATCCTTAAGGAAACAAGTGACATCAATTGCTCAATATGTTGCCTATTTAGGGAAATTTAGAGACTTTACTTACTTTTCATAGAGTACAGGATCGGACTTCATGCAGCCAATGTACAGCCGAGGTTTATTATGATGACTAACCAAAGTTTTTGCCAGTGTCGCTGCAAATGTATTAAGAGTAGATGGATCCAGTGACTAAAAGGATCTATAAAGACACAAAAAGAGATAACTTATTCACGTAGGGCAAGTCTGTTCCTCTTTGTATTCAACATCGTCATTTTTGCAGGAAAATACTTGCTCACATGAGGATAGCATAGCTAGTTTGAAATGCAGATTGGGGAACTCCACAAAGTTCACATAGAGATGCAGAATAGCAAGATGAATGTGCCATGTAGTGATTGTACTCTAAAATGAACAATCAAATTAGCAACCAATAGTTGGAGGTTCTGAAAAAATCTCGTCAGATTAAAGAGATTTGAAACTCAGGATCACCTATTCACTGCAATTCTACAATCTCTATTCAGTTGAAAAACAATTAGCACGCAATACTTGATGACTAGATATGAGATACGCTAAAAATTGATGCTCTGATGCTTACAAAAATATGCTTAGAGTACGTACAAGTATTCAAAAACTAGATTTCAAGCATTTTCAAGCTATGGTTCAACTACCAGATATAAGTTTTCACATACGCAACGGAACATACATGGCAAATATGATTCTTTTTGTATTTCCTTTCTTGTGATCAATGAGGTGATACTCAATCAAATAGATACTACTTGCTATTACTAGTTTTCAGTTTTCTCGCATCATCTATTTAATTTCTGCTTTTTTAATGTTTACATGGATCAAGTTTCATAAGGTAAGAATACAATGTGAGAACTATGACTACAACGTAACTAGCTTAAACAAACCTCACAGGGCCTTACAAGAAACTAGATTCCATTTTTACCTATGTTTACATGAACATCATCATCAACTTTGACGTAAAAATCTGCATCCCACAAACCAGCAGCAATGGCAAAATATAGCTTTGTCTTCGCTGACAAGTCTTGGTAGGCTTCCACATGGTCCTGTTGTAAGCATATAAGAAGACAAGTGAATGCCTATGATTCACATTTTCCAGTATTTCTCTTCAGGCAATCCAAATTCAAGTGTCTCCAGTAACATAAAATGGGTGAATGTATCACTTACCAGCCTCAAAAAGTCTCCATACTTCCTGTCCTCCTCTTCAATAGCTTTATCAAGAATACCACCAGTTGCACTAGTGGCAAAGGCAGTTAGAAAATAAGTTTTCCTCCAGCAAGAAAACACAAAGCATAAGTGCAGAATGTATTCGCAATCAAGCTCTGTCAACCATGATTACTAAAAATGCATTAATAGTCAAAATGTAACTCGACTTTTTTTAATACCAATGTTGTAATTACAGTACCAAGATGCCTTACAGAACCACATAAGTACTGCAAATAACAAAAATCATGCACCTAACTTGTATCATATCAGATAGATTAACGTAAAATTCGCACCTGTGACCAATAACAAAGCGTATAACAATGCCCTTCTCTTGCTCTAGTTTCCTTCTTTTCTCCCCTAATTGTTATTATCAAGACACAAAAAGATAACGGATCAGATACTACAGTGAACTAAACAAACCAAAGACACTATGATATGGATGGCAAGAACTGTACTTTACCTTGAGGCATCCAAGTTGCCCGAACTGAATCTCTTCTTTTTTGGCTGCTGAAGGCGGTGTTGATTCCTATAACCATTAAATATTTTCTGTTATTTTTTGACTCAGCAACTTGCTGGCTTACTGATACAGGAGAGCGCCTCAATTCAGACTTGTTCACTGCCATTGAAGTAGCTAATTCCCTTTCAAGATGTTTGATTTTATCGTCTAGTGTTCTGTTTGGCATAGAAAGTAAGAATTATTGCCTTTAGGATACTTATGCAGCCTAAGATATATAAGTAAACAAAAGCCACCAGTGTAATTTACCTTATAGCATGACGGACTTTTTTAACTTCCTTCGCGTTGCTATTAGATTCATTGCTTAGGAGCTTCTGAAAAATATAATGTGAACAAATCAAAAATCCTATAAACAAATCAATATAATAACAAGGAATATAGATTCAAGTCCGAAACCGAGTAAACAATGCAAATAGTTAAGGCTGTTTTGGTTGGTAGAATGACTTCATCAGCTGCTAGAGCTGAATATGATCAGTGATCTCAAGAACTGCACCAGATTCGACTTCAGACACAATACGCCATGTTTAGGATTAGTCCGCAATTTTTCTGGTTTTGCCACAAATGTTATGCTTCCACGAACTTGGACCATAGAAGCATGTAAAAAGGATTTTATATCAAGATGGAAGCTTATAGATGTACTCACAAGTATTGAATTGCAGCTATCATCAACTATGTTTCTCCTTTCCTTGGCCCATCCTATAACTTTTGCTTCAGGTACTATCCACATCCTGATACCAAAAGCTTTTGGGGTTACATGAAACTGTATATCCAGTAATAGTACACCTCAACCACGATGCACGTTGAGAACCCATTGTGCAGATGCCGAGTCCCAAAAATTTGCGACCTCAAGATATAAAATCATATCTGCAGAGGCGCATATGTGTGTGTGTTTCATGTGTGTGTGTCTGTGTGTGTGCCTAGTTATGTATACCACTTTAGTCCTTTGGTACTGATTACAAGTCAAGAGAAAATTCGAAGATGGCCCTCAGTGCACATGAATTTGGCCATTGGAAATTTGCTTCTCTGTTTCACATAGAAGAACTAAGCAAAGTAGTAATTTCCATATACATACAGTTATGTTCTTCTATCAGAATGAGTAAAGTGTAACTCGTAGACATGAAAATCAGTTGCATTACTGTGTGATATCATTAAACATTACAATGCAGATTTGGTAGAAATAGTGAAAAGGTCTTCTTCCTATTCACAGGCATACATAATAATACCATTAGCCATTTCAACCTAAATTGCCTGATTTTTCGATGAAACTAGCACAGATTTTTTTTCGTTCATCACGATGTTTAGTCAAATATCATCGTAGTCTACGATTGCACCCAAAAGTTTAAGATTGTGAGAATGTTTCTCATCCCATTAAGAAGAGTACTCGAAACCAACACCCAAAAAGATCTAAGTTGAATACACAATTTTGGAATGAACCCACTACATTTAACTGGTAAGCACTTCAATAATGCGTACACTAGTCAGGCAGTCAACCCTTTACACAAGTAAAAGTCTAAATGCACACCCACGTACGCTTTTTAACACTATGTATCTTCCTAAAAGTGTTCGACCGATAAATTGACAAAATACAGCGTGAACAAGCATAAACTCTTAAAGCTGTACGGCCAAAAAAGAAAATATTAAACAAGAGAAGGGACAATAAGGTACCTGGTACTAAACAACATTCCAGCACAAAAGCTGGCAACCCAAAGAATAATAGCCCAGTTCCTGAATACACCACCTCTTGAAGAGAAGTCTCCAACTAAGTTTCTTCCCTTTAGCGACATTTTTTTTGTTCTTTTTTTGTGCTGTTCTTCTCTTCTTTGTATGTCAGATTATCAGTTTTGTTAGCCCAAAGAATCCCAGAAACAGCTCTGGAACTGAATGCCAAGGGGAGAGGGACACATCCAGCCCCTGCTTCACAACCTTCTCTCTCCTCCAATATGTTTAAGAATGGGGCAGAACTAGCCAACTTCCCTTCTCTCTGTCCTAATTAATGAAGGGTCTTTAATGGAGAAACGTTACATTCCTTGCCTAAATTTATTGCCAGTATCAGTTTCATAACCAACATGATCAGAGTGACAAATCCTTTGCAGTGGAATTTCCATTCATTTGTTGCTAAAAATGGATTCGACGCAATCTTGAACGCGGACCTTCGTGGTTAGCAACAAATAAACTTCCTTTTTTGCACCAAAAAAAAAAAACAAATGAACTTCCTTTTCTGTTTATTGCAGAAAAGAACTCCTCCAAAAGGCAATGTTGCACTGTTGCTGTCAACTCAAAAGTGTGCTAGTTGTGTATTGATTATTACTTTGGTAACATACCTTTTTGGCCTTGTTAAATTTATTTTGTCAAAGAGAGTATTGGTAAGGTCAAATAGTTCATACAGGGAATGGTAACATATTAATTGACTAGCAAATGGTATATAATCCCATCTTCATTTAGCTGCACAAAGTATGGACGCGGGAGCGCGAGCAAGAGCGATGTGAGGTTTCGGAGCGTTGCATATTTGGAGAATCTTGCAACCATGACTCGTGTAACGTGAATGCTTATACAATCATCTCCTACTTATAAATGTAGTCGATAATATTGGACGGTGTTACCAAATAGGTAGACTTGATATATTTTTTACTACTTGATGGCATTAGGTATGGACAATCAATAACCGGCATACACCTTATAGATTATTAGAACTCTCTCCACCTCGTGATCGATAACTAAGGAATGTCAAACCGTACTTCTAGATGCGACAAAAAAATATATATAATTGGTACGGAATTAGACTTGGGGATCTTTATTTAGTTATTGTTAATGTGCGTGCATTAGATTCACACTTTCATATACTTGTCCGCGTAAAAGTTTGTCAACGTCATATGTTGGTGTCATCGGTTGGCTTATGGCATAGGACATTGCACTGCAACACAAAAATATGCAAATCATGACACTTGAACTTCCAAAAGAACTCATATTTGGGAGACACGCGTCTATTCACAACATTCTTTGTGGTTTATGTCATTACTCCCCAAAAGGGCAAAAAATGACATAAATCAACGGTGTGAATACCGCTAATAGAAGCGACAACCAACATTCGTTTTATGTCAAACACTTTACAAAACGTTGTGAAGATGGTCTAAAATCGTTGAATTTATATTCTGACATTGCGACAAACAGTTTTCAACACGAGGTGATGACTGTCCAAAATATACCATTGAACCTATATTCCGGTTGAACACGACAAACGACTCCTTTAGCGCGACGTGATGATTGTCCAAAACCGTTAAACTAATTCAATAGATCGCGACGACGAAGACAAAGATTTTGACTTGCAATGAAAACACAATCTATCCAAAACAGGAAACAACACAACGCAATAGAAAGGACTAGTCTTATTATACAAGGTGCACTCCATGAACCTTATCTAAAAACTGCAAGACAAAATCTCAGAGCCTGCCAGGCAACTCGTATTTGGGAGACGCGTCTATTCACAACATTCTTTGTGGTTTATTTCATGACTCCCCAAAAGGGAAAAAGGGACATAAATCAACGGTGTGAATATTACTAACAAAAGCGATAATCAACATTCATTTTATGTCAAACACTATAAAACGCTGTGAAGATGGTCTAATACCGTTGAATTTATATTCCGACAGATTGCGACAAACAATTCCCAACACGACGTGAAATGCCAATTGAACGCGACAAATAACTCCTTTAGCGCGACATGATGATGGTCCAAAACCGTTAAACTAATTCAATGGATCGCGGCTGCGGTGAGGACAAAGATTTTGACTTGCAATGAAAACACAATCTATCCAAAACAGGAAACAACACAAGGCAATAAAAAGGACTAGTCTTAATATAGAAGGTGCACTCCATGAACCTTAACTAAAATCTGCTAGACAAAATCTCAGAGCTTGCCAGGCAACTCTAACCACTTTTAAGACAACCCCTAGTTAACACCCCCCCCCCAACAACACACACACCAAAAGCTAGGTACATAGTACATGCTATAACCACAAATGCAGTCATAAGAAAAGTTAAGAGGAGGAAAAGCAACAAGGGACCCTTGGCTAATGATAAAGACCATGAAAATGATAGATGATGAACATGATCCCCCATTGTGACAGTGATGCCACAAAAAACTATGATCATGATGAAGGTGGTAGGGCTTGGTAGTACATGTTATTCGAGGAAACCTGTTTTGGTCAAAATGGCATTTCTCAACTTGCTGAGGTCCCTGCCCTTGAGGGTCCTTCCAACACCTTCACACATAGAAAAAGAGGCAATTTGAGTCCTTGCAAGCCTTCTAGCAATGTATTCATGTGGAGGCACCATCTCATCATCAGCATCTTCCTCTTCTTCTTCCTCATTCCCATCAGCATTTTCAACAACAGTAGTGTTTTCATCATCCATCACCATGACCCCATTCTTTGACTTGTTCCTGTAAATCTTTGACCAATCAGGAATGCTCACAGGAGCTGATGATTGCTGAGCCATCTTGACCTCTGGATTGCCATTTCTTGCCCTTGGAATAACTTTTGGAGCAGCATGTGAGCGCCATGAAGATGAAGAAGAACCAGATGAGTAGTGCATTTCCTTGGCTCTCCTGAACTTTGGGCTTTTTGAGTCTTCTCTACCCTTGGCAGCAACACCCCATACATCTTCTTCTTGAAATTCTTCATCTCTCACCTTTGACTTCCCTCCCCTGTTCTTGCTCGAAACACCATGGTGACCATACCAATCTGCCATAGCTTTGAACTGGGTGTCAAAAAGCTTGAAAGAAGAATCACCCTGGTTCCCAAAACAAATCAAGAAACTAGGTTGTTTGTCTCTGAGGGAAATTGAGTTCGTCTAGGGAATCAAAAGGGAAAACGGGGTGCAAGAGAATAAACCAGGAATCTACCTTGCTTTTGTTTCAATAAGCTCCAAAAGAAAGCAGAGCTTTTTTCAAAAGTTTTCTCAAATGGGTAGGTCTTTAGAACAGTAACTTCTACAACAAACACCAACCAACTATAAAGGTAGTAACAGAACAAGTGTGAAATCTCACAAGCCACCTTGCAAAACTCCAAACGATCTCACAGATTTCAAGGACTGGAAAACGAGTTCCCTGCAACATCAGAGGGAGAGAGAGAAGACAAACAACCACAGAGATATATATGACATACGGCCTAAAGAATTTAAACTTTTCTTGGCCATTAAAACAGAAAATCTGGAACCCAAAAAAAGGTAGGACCAACTAATAAGGGAAAAGAAAATGATGGGTTTTTTATAAGAATCTCAGTTCCCACAATAATGTCTCCTTTCTGCCTGAATTTGGTCAGAAACATTTAACTTTTTACCATGAAAAAGTCCAAAACACCCACCGATTTGGTACCTACAGGTCTAGACACCATTTTTAGAAGAGAGATTACCATAATCCATGACATGCAAAACGATAATTTTGAACCCCTCTGCACTCTGAAAAAGGCTGAGATGTGATTGGGAAAGATGGAGAGGAAGGATTGGTCTGACCAACCTGCCTTGATTTAGAACCTTATCCCGAACTCAGAAAGCCAACTAAGCTACCTCATGTACACCAGAGGAAACAGAGGAGACTCTGCTTTTATGTGTACAAAAACAGAGCCTCTCTCTTTAAAAGATGCCTAGGAGAGGGTGTTAATGGAGTAAAACTGTACGTAAGGTATGTGGTTGGCTGAGAACGCATAGAAATTTGGGGTAAGGGTTCTTTTTGGCTGCGACTGAACTTGTGTGTATTACTCTACTAAGCTAGTCCATTCTTCAATGCTTCCTGGGTTTTTGGGGATTATTGCTGAGAAGACAGTGCAGAGCAGAGGATATAGTGACGAGAGAGAGCTCAGGTAGAGAGAGAATGGACAGTGGAAGCAATTAAATAAGCTTAGCTCTATGCTAGAGTGGTGAGGTGTCTTCTCAACTCAAATCACCATGGGCGCCTTTAGATGGATTGAGACCCAACAGTGGGGGGAGTGTGTGTGTGGGTCAACCTTCCTTTTGGCATGTAGTCATGGTAATGACCAATTCTAAGTGAGAGTCATTGTTGTCTAACTCACCGGTTCGTCGAGCGGGATGCAAAACTGTAGCCAGAAGGCCCAGAACGACTTTATAAGAACTAAAATGTTAACCCGAATTTGCTCGTAAGAAAACTTTCTAGCAAAAACAAAAGAAAGAAGAGAATATGAGCGGGGGACGTGCAATCAATTTAAAAAAATCACGTGACTCGGGTTTTTACCGCATCGTCGGTGTCGAGAATGTACGATCTTTGAAACCGGATCTTTGAAACCGAAAGCATGAATAATATCTTGCAAACATTTCTTTGATAAAACCAAGCATTGGTTTGGAACATGTTCATAAATGCTATATGCTCTCTCACATAACTCATTTGCTCTGGTTTAGGAAAGAATGGATATTATGAGTACATCTCCAGATGCATGAGAACTAACTTAGGAAAGAAGACAAAAGAACTTATCCTTGTGCAGTGTGTTGTTATATTGAAAACAATTTTTTGTTGGTAATGATAATCACGTTATCTGTGTTAGAGAGCATTAAATATGATCACAAAGCATTTAGTACATTATCTTTGAAGCAACAGATAATGGAAGTAGACATTATTTGTGTCTAGTTGTACTCATCAATCAAATAAATCAATAACCAGAAAAGTTAAATATGGCTTCAAAAAGCACCTTGTATCATTGATTGAAGGTCTATATAGTACTACATCCGTCCCAAAAAATTCAACCTCTTTTTTTTATATTGTCCAAATTTTATTGCTCACTTTTCAAAATTAGTAACTAAAGTTTCTTCATTTCATACACTGCTATTCTTGTACTTGCAGATCCATTGTCTCGCTTTCTCTATATCTCGATAAGACATTTGCACCACTCTCTTTTCCCTCTCTTTCTCCCTCCCCCTCTCTTAGAGATAGCAACTTGACTTTGATATGGTTATAGGGTGCATTTGGTTTCTAATAAAGTAAATCAAGGCAGATGCAGGGCAAGTATGGTTTAAGTGTATTTGTCATGTTGCCCCGTACCCTCCCCGTTTTTATACCCTAATTTAGAATCTTAGAGTTATCTCAATCATCCATAATTTTATATAAATAATGATTAGAAAACCCTAGCCACACTTCTCATTTTTATTCTTCACATTTCTAACTTAACCTAGACGTCGGCCGTCCCACCACCATCTCGTCATCCACGGCAACGCGATCCATCACCATTTCACTTCTTTTACTAATATCAAGATAGTCATAACACCACTATATAAGCCATCCACTGACAGCAACGCGATCCATCACCAGTAGCAAAACGACTACCAACAGCGACACCATCTTACGGACCCATCCATCAATCAATCTTGTACCTACTTTATGGTGTCTTGTGTGTTTCGAAATTCATGTACGTTGTCGTGTTGAACATAAGTGCAGGACGGATCAGGGCAGGACGGGGTCGAGTGTTGTCATAATTTATCGGATCGGAGATAGTATAACCATCCTCTGATCTAATGGCAGGGCGGGTCAGACTCACGGATTTGGGGTGGTTGGCCAAGTACGGATCTTAGGGAACACGCATCTAATCCGCCTCGTTGCCAACCCTACTTCTTCTACACCCACCTCTCTCCTCTTCTTCTCCTTTTGTCTTCTCACTCAACCTCTCAGACATAAACAAATTTCCATCTCCGATTGTTCATTGTCGTGCTCGCTGTCAACTCACTTTGACAATCATCACCACCTCCGTACAACCACCATTGTCGCCACTATTCGACCACCATCGCTGCCACCGTTTGACCCTCAACTTGGATAAGTCAACTGTGATTGGAGATTCAACTTTAGTCATGTGTTTGACCTTGAAAGGTTTCGAGATTTCAGATTTGATTTATTTGCTTAATTTGAAAGGATTCAAACTTGCAGATATGTTAATCTAAATGTGTGAAGATATGTTGCATGGCGGTTGATTGGACAATGCTAGTTCTTGTTACCGGATTTCAAATCAACGAAAACTAGTTTATAACTAGGTAGCATTTGAAATCGCTTCTAGTTTTAGTTTTTTGTTTTCAAAAAATCAAAATCAGTTTAATTTTTTTTCCAAAAACAAATGGATGTTTGATTACCCAGTTTTTTTTTTTTTTTTCAATTTTTGCTTTGGTGCTGGTTTGCGATGGCAGTGGTGGGGCGTGGCGGTGGCTGGCAGTTGTCGCCGGCCGGCCACAGGCGGTGTGCGGTGGGAGGGGGTGGTGGTGGTGGTGACGGTCTCAAAATAAAAATCAAAACTCATAAATGAGAGTTTTAAAAAACAGCTCTATTTTAAAAATTGAAAAGAAAAAAAAATAAAAACTATGTGCTAAGCGTGTTTTTTTTTCAGTTTAGAAAATTGAAGAAAAAACTAAAAACGAAAAGAAAATCAAACAAATCCTAAATCTTTTACTTTAATGTCATCCTTTTATTACAGAATAATAATAATAAAAAAAAAAAGTGGGTGTGAAAGTGGGAGACTTAAATCAGTACATCAAATCACCTTAATCATCATTTTGGGCAAACCCTTTTTCCATTTGGGCAAACCCTTTTTCCAACTGCCCACAAAGGGTCCATCTGATTGATTTGGATTAATTAAGATAACTTTTCAAGGACACCCAAATGCACCTTTACATCTCTATCACTGTGAAGATAAGTGGGGGCCTTGAAAAAAATATGCCCAAGTAGTCCACTTAATTTGTGTTCTCAAATCCCATCTAGTCATAGTCAAACACCACCTCCACATACTTAAGAGTATGTAAACTATCATCTCCCAACATGGTTGGTCACCTCAATCTGCTACCACAGCTGAAGCAATTGGGATATGCCTATAGCCCTTTATGCAGCAAAAGTCATCCAGAAAGGGAAAAAGAAAAGGCATATGACATGACCCTTTTATTGTATCCTTGGTTATCTCATATCTGCTATTTGGAATGTAATTTTTATTTTGCTTATTTCATCTTTCAAAAACTTACTAGAATAACGAGATCTCTTGGCACAACATGATGATTAAGCTGGGACTGCAAACGTCGCAGACATATTGAAGGGTGATTGCAAGTAACATCTCATTCTCTGGCGAACTTGTTGAGTTAATGTATAGGCAGGCTTGGTGTGTATAGTCCCAATCATTCAGTTAGCGTGGACGTTACATCACAAGGAATTCTTTTTTGTTGCTAAAGAGGCACCGATGGCAAAAACTTACTGGAAGTTTGGAACAATGAGATCTTGTCTCACAACACGATGATTGAGCTGGGGTTACACACGTCGCAACAATTGAAGGGTGATTGTGAGTAACAACTCATTCTGACATAATTGTTGAGTTAATGCATAGTCTGGCCCAATGTGTATAGTCCCAACCATTGAGCTATCGCAGAAGTTACATCGCGAGGAATGCTTGTTTGTCGTCAGATAGGCACTGAACCATTGAAATATCATTTTCTTTATTTGTTCTGTAAAAAAATGTACTTACAGAATAGGAGAAAAAACCCATTATTGAAAAATGAAAATCACATGTCAAGGGCTCCATTTGAGTATTAAAATGGCAGGAGAAAGAGAAGACACAACATGTACACTCACACATCTATATCTATGTCTATATCTATACATATATAAAAGTACGTATGGGCTTAAATGGCTAATCTTTTATTTCTTTAAATTATCATTTTCTAATTGATTTTTTCATAAAAGATTAAGGGTGAGTAAGGGTGTTTTTTACTTATAATATTTCTTTCTTATTAAATATTCTTATTAAATTAGAGTGATATTTAAAAATGATGAGGTTTTTTACTTCTCATAAGATATCAAATCTCTTTCCTTGAAATACCCTTATTGGATATCTGTTTTTGTTAGAGTTAAGGATTGTTTTGTCTTTTGACTTAAAACTTTTTTTTCATTAAATACCTATTTTTACTAAAAATATTAGTAAAAAAAATAAATGTGTCTTTGACTTCTCATATAACATCAAACCTCTTTCGTTAAAATATCTTTATTGGAATATATGCTTTTGTTAGAGTAAATGATTTTTTTTAACTTTTATTTATAAAAAAAAGGAGAATAAGCCCTATGAAAATCTTATAAAATTACCCTTGAACTCCTGCATGCTCTCTAATTATTAAATAAAATTCCTATCAAACCCTACCGCTTTCATTCACGTTACAACTAAACTACCTTAAAGTTACTATATGTTTTCCATCATATTCGATTAAAGAAAACAACTTGAAGAGAACATAGTTTTTTGTTACCTTTTTCGAGAAATGTAATATACCTAAACCAAATTGAATATTTTGTCAGAAACTCGATCCTTTTTAATTATGTATTTCATATATGTTAATGTGTATGCTACATATTTGAATTATTCTGCATGTATATAGATTTCAATGCAAACATATTAGTACATTGAAACAATCGCAAAACTGAAGTTCAATTCTAGATTTTGAATACTAACATATTGGTATAAGGAAACTATCGTAAAACTGGAGTTTTCTAGGATTTTCTAAATGCGTATGTAATCCTGATTGCGGTTAAATGACTGATCCCCCCCCCCCCCCTCCCCCCTTCTTAAGATGCCCTTTTTAAACTGAAGTTTTCGTTCAAAATTAGTATTGATTAGGGGTGTTTTTTACTTGAAATTTTTTTTCCATCAAATACCCATTTTAAATTAGAGTATTGTTGAAAAAAAAAAATAAGGGTGTATTTGGCTTCTCTTAGGATATCAAGTATCCTTCCTTAAAACAACTTTATATGAATATATGCTTTAGTTATAGTTAAGGGTTTATATTTTATTAAAAAAAGAAAAAAAAAACCTATAAAATCACTCTTGAACTCCTGCATATTCTTTGATTACCTGAAATTTTTCTATCAAAATCTACCGCCTCCATTCACGTTAAAGCTAAATACCTCAGAGTTGATATGTCTTCTCCATCAATTTCAATTAATGAAAACAACTTGTAGAGAATAATGTTTTCTATAGCCTTTAAGAATAAACATAATCTACATAAACTAAATTGAATATTTTGTCAGAAACTCAATCCTTTTTAAATTTTGTATTTCATATTTGTATGTTAATGTGTATGCTACAAAAATTTCAGTTATTGTGCATGTATATATTTTAATGCAAACATATTCATACGTCAAAACTATCATAAAGATGAAGTTTAATTTTAGATTTCAATTACGGACATATTGGTGTAAGAAAGCTATCGTAAAACTTTACTTTTTTGGAAATTTTAAAATGCATAAGAATCGCTAGATCATATAATTATGCTCCTAATTATAATTTGAGTTTCGTGACAAGTACATAAACCTATTTTTGTATTAGATCGAGTTATTGAAATACCCTTATTTGCATGACAAGATATCCTTGATATGATTAATGTCTTTCTATGATCCGCTGTATCCCAAGATATTATATATTTATACGATAACATAGTTTTCACATAACTATTGTGTTCGTATATTTCACTCTTGCAAGTGCTATGATTAGATGAAACACAATTGATAAAGACTCCGGCTCAAGTGATTATTAATCTTTTTTGAACTTGAAAATTCTCAAGTTTTGATACGTAAGTGGTTAAATTACTAAATATTTTTTTCTTAAAATATTCTTTTTAAGTTTAAAAGTTTTACAAATCTTTTAACTTTTCAAAAGATAAGGCTAAATTACTACCGTTTTGGCTAACTTTAAGTATTTTGATTCTAAAGAGGTTCACTAAAATACATCTTTTAGTGACGAAAGACTATAAATATTATCAAAACGGGTAAGGATCTGATCCCGGCGTATAAAATAATCTCTAGGGATTAAAATGGCTAAACATTTTTCATTTAAAATACCCTCTTTAGAAATAAAAGATTTACAAAAGTTAAGTGTATTTTTTACTTTTAAGAAGGTGGGCCTAAATTACAATATTTTGGCTAAATATAAATAATTTGCTGCTAAAGAGGTTAAAAGTTCAATAATGCATCTTTAAGTGAAAAGATGTGGGACCTTTAAAGAAAACCCTTTTTTTATCAAAACATAGCTTTAAAACTTACCAACATCAAAATCGATAAAACAAGCACCTTAATTTTCGCTACTCTTTAATTTGCACATGACTGCAAATTATATTTAATTTGCATATGCGCCATAATTTGCATATGACTGCAAATTATATTTATTGATGTAAGACAGAGTAAGAATATCTACAACTTCGACTAGACCTTCTTATATGTGATTTTGTGTTTAGTAGAAATAGTGGATTGTTATAATTTTGGGACCTATTTTCTTGAGGTTAGGGTAAAATTAGTGTGAATGACACTATGTTTCAAAATGTAAAGTTGTATTGATCTGTTGAAAAAAATATATTTTTTTACTTATGTCATCAATACGTATTTTTTAAATGTCAATATTGCCCCTCATTTTGTATCTTCAAGGTATGTAGGATATAAAAACTTACAAATCCAAAATTTTCAAGTTAGGGTTTCAACCCAAATTCTTCCAACACCCATGCCGTCGCACCTTTCTTGGCAAGCGTTTAGCCTAAAAGTCGGCAAACTGGGTCAGCCCCACCGGCCTCATCCCGGCACCGGCGAACGCTAAAAATCTCAAAGTCACCAAATCAGTTATGAATCAGATAACATTAGTTGATTGTGTGTGTAGTCATGTTAACTAGAGGTGTGGTGGGTCGTGGAAGGCTGATTGATGGTGATTGTGGTTTGTGGAGGGTCGATTTAAGGCGTTGGTGGGCCGTCTGGTGGCGGTGGATGAATTAGATTAGTGGTGGGCTGATTGGACACAGTGGTAGGCTGATTATTGGTGGTGGAAGGTTGCTCTGGTGGTGGTTAATGACGGTGACTGCCGTAGTGTTATGTAGTAGTTTGATACAAACAAGAAATCTTATACATCCTCTTCTAGATTTCAAACCCCAAATTCAACTTTTCATTTTTGTTTATTTGTTTTGTTGAATCGTGATGGTTTGTTGCAAGTGATTGGAGTGAGAAAGCTGTGACAATTGATGACATTTGAAGAATTACATTCCTAAGTGATGGGCATTCTGCACTTTTCATCCTTTCAGTATTTTCGTACGGTCAACGGACATAAGTTCTACTTGTTCCAACAAATTGATAGGCGTATAACTTTATCCTAACCTCAAGGTCATGTTCTTAATTCTCAAAACCTTATGCTATAGGTAATGTTTTTTTTTCCTTTTTATTTTGATGAAACAAATCTTTATTTGATGAATGATCTGGGTTATAAATTATTCTTGATAAACTTTTGTTGAATTTGTATTTATATTAAACTTGTAATGCATATGTATAAATATAGGGTGAAAAATATAGGTTTGTGAACATTATTGAAACTATTTAGTTCATTACCATGATTTGATATCAATTTCACACATTCATTTCCTAGAATAGATTTCAAAAGGACACACATGTATGTAGACTTTTAAGATGAGTCGGTGTTGTATTATCTTATAAGTCTGTATTAAACATAAAAGTCTCATGGTAAATATATGTTAAATTACATGCACAACTTAATTTATAGCCTTTTTATAGTATTAAGATGAGCAAGGCCACATAAAAATAAAAGAGAGTTTTAGAGCACAGTATCAAGAAAAATTTAGAGTACACTATAGATTTTTTTGATTGAAAAGTAAAAACAAGAAAGTATAATTAAGATTAAGAGTAGTTTTGGAAAAATGTACTCGAACGTTAGAATTTAAGATAGAAAAAATTGAAAAAAGATTTGTTCGGTACTTTAATTTTAAAATAAGATATACATGAAAATTATACTCCCTTCATCCCAAATTATTTGATTATATTTGATTGCACGCTTATTTAAGATATGGGTCTTATTTTATAAAATTATATCCCAAGAAAGAGATAAAGGAAGAGAAAGAAAGTGATTCAGTAGAAATAAATGGGTTGGTAGAATAAAAGAAGTGTACAAAACGTAAACATGTAAAAATAACTACAAAATATTTCTTAATATGAAAATTGATCACTTTTTTTGGGATCCCAAAAAGAAAATATGATCACCAAGGTATAATATGGAACATTCAGGATTCTCTTTAAAGTCAACTTGATGTGACGAAAGAAATAAGTATGATAGATAGTGAAAAATATTTGTAATAATTGGCATGAAAATTCAGGTTTGAAAGTAAGACCATTTTTGCACAATGAACTTTTCATACTTCGAGTCTTTGACTAACAGTTAAAGACTAATTTATTATTATAGTTTAATTATAATAGTCGTATTGATTAAATTTTAATTGTGTTTCACCAAGGTTTACAATATTTTTATTTTAAATTACTATATAACGTGCAAAGCACGTGATTTTTTTTAGTATCTCTAAAAAAGTCACAAAAAAAAGAAAGAAAGAAAAGTGTTCAGTGGCTAACTCAGAAGTACCATGTTCAGTGATATATAATGACAATTAATAATCACTAAATGTCTCTAGTGATTTTTCTGAAGCGTAGCATCACTAAATAAAAGTCACTAGAAAGATTTAACAACCATTAATTATCGCTACATAAGAGTGGACACTAACAGAATTTTTTTCGGTCAATAATGCATGAATGTGAAGTGAAATGGATTCCTATGGCAATTCTTAAGTTCTCTACTTGGGCTAATGTATTGCCATAAACCATAGGAAGCATCCCCCAGTCATCGGAACCAAATCGAACCAGCCGGCTCAACTGGTTCCGCTGTAAATGAGCAATCGGAATTGCATCCAGCCTGTTGGAAACTGAACCACCAGGGGCTGTTTTGGAGCGAACCGTGCAGGTCGACCACTAATCCAGAGCAGAGATATACCATGAATAAATTGTACAAATCCCACGTTCTAGATATGAAAATATTAATAGCATAGGCTATTAGTAGAAACTGTTGAACAGGTCAAACCGCGAACCAGTCCCCGGGTCTGATAACTATGGTAACATCAACAAAATTGATACTGAAATCTTGGTATTCTTCTCAAACTTCCAAACTCCATGAAAGAAAGGATATTCCGACTGTATTATTGTTCTCGGTATTTTCCGTTTGCCACCCTTGGAAACCAGGGCACTAATATCCAGTACAGCATTCTACACTTCATTATTTGGTGCTAAGCTATCTTCTTATGTTACACAGAATTGACTGAACCACATCAAACATTGCAATTGGTATTGCGTTGCATAATTATGATTATTGTTCAACTACATGCAGCCATATTAGCATTTAGATGAAAACAAAACTTGTGAATATCGCTAAATATGTACCATATGTAAACAGTAACTTGGACCTCACTCTTTAAGCATGGCCGCGTCTTGAATTCCTACTTCAACTTTCTAGCTGCATGGTAGAGCTCCAAATAATCAAGAGCAGGCCGGTTCCAAGACCAGTCTTGCTCCATTACCCGCTTGCATAACGAGTTAAACCAGTCCCGACCGTCATACCAAGCGGATAGTGCTCTGCAAAATGGAAATTAAAATGAATCTTCTACGTAAATAGTGCGTGCGAGGGGTGGGGGGGGGGGGGGGGGGGCACGAACTTCAAAGCGCAGAGAAAGAGAAGGTTTAAGGTGAAGAGGGGAAGTTTTGTATTAGTTCTACATCTCTCCTCAAACTTGTGCAGCTCAATAATACCGAAGGTAATACATTGCCTTAATCAATTCAACCCTTAGTTACTCAAAGCATGGGTGGGAGCAGGAGCAGGTGTAAGAGTTGGGAGAGAGGTTCCAGGGTGGAAGTGTGACTAGAATTTCAGAATCCTACAACTAAGCTTCAAGCGCTACTTATTATGGATGTGAAGGCAGAACGACCTTCCTTCTTTTGAACAGTGAAGTGATAGGTGTAAATGCCATGAATTAACTTTTTAGATCACTTCACTGGCGTATGCCTCAGCTATCGTGGATCATGTAGGGTATTTTGGTCGTTGACAAGGTACTGCTACATGCATTTAAAGAATCGAGTATACAATTAGCGAGAGGCACAAGGCTCCCTCAACTGTGAGGGTTGGGAAGGTTAGATCAATGCCACCTTACATGCGATAGCAGAGAGGGTGCTTCCACGTCTTGACCAACGACCTCCTGGCTACAATAAAGCAAACTTACCATCGCTCCAAAGCTCTTCCCAACATTTCTTTTAGAACTTACCATTTTGACAAACAAACAAAAATAAGGCGTCCAAGAGACAAACCCATGAAGAAGAGAGAAACATTGATTTGGTATGTGCAAATGCACCGCGTACATGCTCACAAATGTAACAGTTCTACCTAGTTCTTTTCTGTTTCTCCTCCCTACCAAGTTTCAATTGAGAGAAGAGCCAGAGTGCTTGGAATTGTCTCCTGTAAGACGCCAGCTTGCTAATAAAGTTTCCTCATAATCACAAGGGACCAGGGAATCTAGCTCTACCTTCATCTGGGCTTTCTGTAAGGCGGGGGGAGGCACTGACGATTATTTTGTAGGGGAAGGCCCATTGGAGCCGAAAAGGAAAAAGTAAGATTTTAAAATTGAAACCTTTGATGAAGAATAGATGTATATATTTAAGCCTTCATCTGACAAAATTGTGTACTCACCTATTGACAGCATAATCAACACCACCAGCATCAGCTCCCTCAAAATTGAATCCATTCGGTTCAAGACCTTGTGCTTGTGCTCTTTCTTTATCATGATCCACATCAAATACAGTATCATGAAGTCCTGCAGAACAGACAAAGAATCTCATTCCAGATTCAGATTAGTCATTTGTCTTCTGAATTTTGAGTTTTAGGTCTTATGGACAGCTGGAACTTAATTAGCAACTAATGCAAAACTTAATTGGCAACACTAGATCCCACAGTTATTTTACGCCTTCTCTAATGTTCCCTATAAATAAGAAACTATATGCTATGAACAGATATTCCCTGTAAGTGCTGTACTATGGCTTCGAGAAAGGATTTCGCTGAATGACAAATTCATGTATAGTGTGCGAATTTCTCGAGTATCTGTATTAAAACATTACCCGGAAAACTTATATATTAATGATGAGCAGATTAATAAGATCAGTTCAAACTATGAGGTACGAAGTTTGAACTTTGAGCATACAATTCGAATTTATCAAGTTGGAGATACATTCCCCACAGCTTTGACGCGACAAATTAAGACAACATGCATAAGATAACAGTCACAGATGATCTTCAGCAAGGCAATGATAATTTATGAATAACACGCACTGGAAAGTACAAGCAAACACAAAGCACTTACGTACCTCCAGTTTTACGAACAACTGCTACCGAACCATATCTCATTGCTGTTAGTTGAGTTAGTCCGCATGGCTCAAAAATTGAAGGGACTAAAATAAAATCTGCACCAGCATATATCTGCGGTAATATGCAGATGGCTCAGTAACTTCATATGCAAGATTGTAGATGTAAGTGCGCACTCCCAAAGAAACAAAACTAAAAGTCAAGAAACAAAACTAGAAGTGCCATGAGAAAATACCAAGTGAGACAGAGGTTCATCATAGGTCAAACAGAGGCGCGCACGGTCATTATGAGAAGAATGCAGCTGATTTGCCAAGTTAACAAAATCATTCTGAATGCGAGGATCTGGTGCTGAACCAAGCAAAACAACCTGCAAGCATAATACTTTACATCAGCAAAGACAAGGGCCCACTTATTGCTAATGACTTCCCAACATTTACCAACACAATGTATGGTATAATTGTGAATATGAACAGGTTTACACACATTCACGCTCACATATATGGAAGTAAAACTCCAATGCTGGAATTGGATATTCAACAGTGAAATTTCAGTCACGTCTATGCACAGATGTCAAGTTGATAGCCTAGATCATAGCACGAACTGGACATATAGAGCACTATTACATGATTTATCTTTAGCCTATAAAACGATGAGTAGGATAACCTGTCCACCACGATCCAGGGTGTGCCAAATAGCATGCTTGATGAGGTGGATCCCTTTCTGACGAGTCAAGCGCGTAATAATTCCTACTAAAGGCAGATCAGCCCGTTTTAAGCCTAGTCTTTGTTGCAAGGCTTCCTTGGCAGCCCTTTTACCTTCAACAACATTTTCTGAAGTGTAATTGACCTGTAATAACACAGTGTTAGCCACAGATGCATGACAAAGTAAATATGCATATTATTATGTCTCGACACTATAGACTGTATAGATTCTGTAATACCATAAATGATACTTGCTACATAGATATTTGCTCTTAATGAACTTAGTAATAGTAAGACAAGGTATCTCATAACCATTGTCGTAGCAGGAATGACTTTCACAACAATTGACCCTGTGGCTAACACGTCCCCACCTCCAACTAATTGACCAAGACATTATCCAAACTCTTGCAACAAGACGAAAGAGCTAAAATGGTCACATTGTTACCCACTCCACTAGGTATATAGCACTAGGAGCAAAGATCCACTTATTTATCAGATTGCTTTATTCAAAATCTTCTGCAAGGCTACTGTTCCTGATATGTCACTTTTGTTATCTCGTACAACAGATAACTGCTATTAGAGTTTTCCATCGTATAAGACATTGTTTCTAATGGTGCAGGCGCACCTAAGGTGCAAAGGATCCCTGAAGCCTAGGCGCAAGGCGCAGGTGCGCGCCTTTTCGTAGTGAGGCACAAAACATGAATGAATAGATATTGGTGTATTAAACCAGAACATGGCAATTTAACAAACGCCCAGCACTGGAAAAAGTTTCAAATCTAATAAGAAGTAGTTAATACTAAGTGAACATCACACCATCATCGGTAAGGGTCAAGGCAACAAAGCTTTCTTCAAAGGGAATCATAGGCTCCAAGTCTGGTAGAGATTCCTACTCAATTTTATCTTCTTCGTCTACATGGTGAACTGAAGGAGTAGATCTACTTGAAAGGGAGTAGCAGTTTGCGACGGGGCGCTGGCACAGTGAATAGCAGAAAGAGATTCAATTGATTGGGGACTTGGGGTTTTAGTTTTTTTTTGGTTTAGATAATGCCTTGGTGCATGGCCGTGCAGGCGCCTCCTTGAAGGCGCACTCCTTGCACTGGGCTGCGCCTTGTGCCTAGGCGCACTTTTGATAACACTGGTAGAAGATCAAACTATTCCGCTGTCCATAAATTTCCAAAGAAGCACTTCACACACTAAGGCTTTGCAAGACCAGTTTCACTATAATACGGCCAAAATCCTCGGTCTAACAATGATATCCTTTCTCCCAAAGGAAAGAATAACATACACGGTACTTTCATGTTCTTCTTAACACCAGACAACATTATAAGCCTAGTAGTCAACTAAACAGGAAACTGGCTGTTCAACTCAGTTTCTCCTCAAACTACACACGATAGGATTCCTAAACATGTGACCCATTGTCCAATGTACCAATTCCGAGAAGTAGACATCCAAACTGATTGTAAAGATCAGCTAGTGCACAGCAAATGAAAATGAGATTCAGAACACAAATGCAAATTTATGACTCAAATGTACCTATCACTTCTAAGAAGAATTTATAGGGGCATAAGTTACTTACAGGAATGAACTTGTCGTTATACGGGTCCCATATATCAGGGTCGATACCATTTAGTATACCATGGAACTTGTAAAGATGAGACGAAACTGCAGGGTGTCCAGAAACCTCTTGTGAGTAAGTGGGAGATACCTGCATATGTAAACAATTAAACAAGCATTAATTAGATACTGAAGACCACAATATAGATGAGGGAGGTCATCCTTAGCGCCTGCATGGTGATTGCATATCAGTTCAACTTAGATGAGAAAAAAAAAGTGACAATTGCCTCAACAGCTAAACAGGGAAATGTAAGAAGCACTAACAGTTGTAGCTTTGTCTGCGTATGCCATTGCTTTCCCTATGAGATTCCCACCAAATTCAAGGTTATGGATTGTGAAGACAATGCGAGCTTTACTAAGACCATAATGCATATAATGATCCTTAAATATCCACGCAACAGGAGCACTTGACCAATCATGACAATGAATTATATCCTGTAAAATACAAAGCAACACTATGTACCCTTAATATTAACAAGAACACATATGTATCTGCACCCCTATGGATAATAACAAACAGTCAACTCTGTGCTCAGATAGATCCAAAATATGATGATTATGGTAATAATTTTATTATTAACATCTAGTAGTGGTAAGACCAGTAATAACTAAAAGTTTTTGTTTCCCACATTGACGAAATAAAGAAGAATTGAGAAACAGAAAGCAATATAACACCAAATGGTAAGGTGATCTTACTATTGGCTGAGGGAATGCTGCCCATATGGCATTCTTTATTCGCCATCCTGCTTACAAGTAACACCATGTGGCAGATATAGTGCTACAGCAAGCATCAAAACAGAAAGCCTACAGAGTATCATAGGCAAAGGTGATGGAACCCTAAAATAGGGATTTTGCATTTTTCTCCTTGGTAATACTAATTCAATTGATAACAACCACCATGACTACTGATAAGTTTCATCACTAATTTTTGCAAATGGATTCTGAAGATATGTTTAGAATTGACAAATTAATGACCAATTGAAATCTATAAGCCTATAACTTACTGGATGAGATCCACTTTGAAGAAGATATTCAAGAGCTGCATGGCAAAAAAATCCAAATCTTTCCCCATCATTCTTACAACCATATATGCCCCCTGCCCAGAATAGTCTGCCACAAGAAGAGATGCAGCATTAAAAATTAGTAGCATGCTGCAGCTGGAAGCCTGAAATTTGTATAGGAAGTGCTAAATAATTAATAAACTGGACCAAAATTTGAGGGTGCAATATGAGTACTAGTTACCCATTTTGAGGCTCCAAAAAGTAGACAGAAATGCCTTCTACTTTCCCAAACCAAACTTTTATCTCAGTCCCACCCCAAGAGTAGCTTCGACGGAACTGAAAGTCCTTCACCTGGCTCAGAACACATATATCTGGTTATTTGAGATTTAGATACTCATAGAAGACACTAGATTAAGAAGTGATGAATAAGCATATGATGCAGGAAGCACCAAATTAGCAATGCATCTTTTGGCTTCACAACAATCTTCTTTTTTTCAAAACGAGCAGCTACCCCTTCATAATGAACATGTTACCATATCTTTGAACCACAGAGAACACTGAGCATCATGTGCTGGTGTAAGCATGTTGATCATCACATTCTTTTTATATAGAAGACAACACCAAAGACAGTATAACCCCCACTGATGCTAAACCACGATAGAGACCCCTGAAGGATCGTACTGTTGTAAACATCCTACCAAGAGCACAAGGTGGGGGGAACTTCATTTAGACACCAATAGGCATTTCATGAAAAAGCACTATTGGCATATTAGAGAACTCCTAAAGAATTTAGTAAGTTTGTTGACCAAGATCTAAATGTATACCACTATAATATCAAGAGATCAAGCTCTCTTCATTGATGCAAATGTAGATGAATCCAGATTACAAACAACCAATCTACATTCCGAAGCGTTTGGTAAAAAATCGCTAAGAATTCAAGCAATAAGAGAAAAAACAACCTATTGACTTTAAGAAGCAACTGAAGCCACACCACATATAACCATTTTCAAGAAGTCTGATAGCGTAACGACCTTTCCACGGCTCCACCACAGGGTAATGCCTCCCTCAAAAGGGCTAGCCAAGTAGGTAGATTTAAGATCATAGGCAAGGTCTTATATGGACAATCTCATACTATCACACATCCTTATGGGATATCAATCTTCCCTCCTTATGATTTAGCGTCCTCGGTAATGCTCGATCACACAAACCAGAATCTTCCTCTCTAATCAATATGGGATATACCTGACTCACCCTTTATTGCCCCAACCATCCTCTTGGCGTGGTGTATAACCGGGTTTGCTTTTGTTTCCTCTAACCATCGGCAACCCGACGGGATAGCCCAGCCCGAGCTTGTGACAGTCGGCTCTGATATCATTTGTAACGATCTAGTCCACGGCCCCACCACATGTCAACGCCTCCCTCAAGAGGGGTAGCCAAGTAGGTACTTTTATGACTATAGGCAAGGTCTTACATGGACAATCTCATACTATCACACATTTTATGTGGGATACTACAGATAGTATGCATGTTCTTAAAAAATAACACTCTGAAGGAAAGCTTGTAATCAATGAAATAACAAGAAATATTGTCTTGGACCCCGTGTACACATCTTTTCCAAGTAAACTTCATAGGTGACAACTCAAGAGTCATGTTTTCCTAATAGATTGCCATTGAAGGAAGCAGGCAATGTTACAGATATACTGAAGCTCACATAAATAGGACTAAGTCATGTCCAGAGCAATAAGACAATATTAAGTCCAAGTCAACTTGAAGCTTACATTGCTAAGGTTCAGACAATCATACTTTGGAAGGATGACATCGACATTGTGGTTAAAATCCTGAACAGCACGGGAAAGACTAGTGACAACATCACCAAGCCCTCCCACCTACAAAACAGAAAGAGAAAGCACGGAAAATGTCACAAAATTTAATACAAAAACGCAGAAACAGTCATGTAATAACTAAGAGCTGTGTTACATGAACTCTTCGGTTCGCATGAAGTACCCGTGTCGGACACTCGACACTCGGACATGGGTATGGGATATGTGTCCGACAAATCTCATAGGATATGACATTATCAATACTATATATAGTTTTTTGTTTAATTAGTTATTGCTTTGATAGGAGACAAATTGTCAATTAAAACCAAGTGCATCACACAAAACACCTTTTTACCTTCGAAATAACTAAAAAACAATAACAAATATGAACATTTTGCCGTGTCCCCGTGTCTTGTGTTTTCAAAATTAGACGAGTCCGACACTTGGACACGTATCCGATCCGGACACTCGTACCGAGTCCATGTAACATAGACTAAGAGTTCTTGCTAAAATTGTCGATTTCTATTCGTTCATATTTTGTCGTCCTTTACTAGAGGAATGTATGTTCGACCATATCTATTCTATTATATTGTGGCGCTTTACTTCCCTTCCTTCCAATTTCCTCAGATACCAAAACATATCAGTGAAGCGGTTTCCTTACTTCATTTCTGTCCTTCTTAATTGAGCCCTAACATACTTGTATTTGTAGAAAGTCGAACTTCCTAGCCAAACTTGTCCAGTTGCACAACTAACATAATCCACTACCAAATGTGAACATATTCACACAATTTGATGCAAGTACAGACAAATTGCATATTCAACGAAAAAGTTTTCTCAAGAAACCTCGGCGAGGGTGGAAAGATGATATTAAAAAAAAAAAAACCAAGAAGAAAAAGCTACCTTTGCAATGGGAGCCATTTCAACAGCAATATGTACAATGTTCATTGGCGGTTCCTTCCCCACTCCTCCAAATACAGGTATGTGGTAATCCATACCATTTTTGTTGTCAAAAATTCCCCCATCTTCCCTCTCAGAGAATACAAAATCCATCATATAAGCATCCAATGGAACCTTGACTGCCATGAAACAAAACATTATCTTCAAAGTTCCGCTGATCTAACATCTACATCTAGATATGACTTTCTACATAAGGAGAGATATTACATCCACGGATGTTTGATGCTAAGGGCATGAATAGTCAACTTCAAAAGATAGAGTTCTGATACTTTCCCTTCAATCTTCCCGACCAATCACTGAAGTCTCCAACCAAAAAAATAAAACATAAAAGGGGAGACGTTTTTTAAAAACCTTTCCTTTTTGAATCATTTCTTAGCATTTTGCTTTCCTTTATATCCTATCGGTATATAATTTCCCTTTCCCCTCTTCGCAAGTTTATAGGTGGAGCCTGAAATCAAACTTCATTAATAATGGATCTGAATTACAATACAAATTGAGCAACAATTGCTGTGACACATACTTGCATAACATCTAGGTGATTGCAAAGTCTTTGGCGTGAAGAGTCATTGATTACAGAAATGCATATGTAGCTCAAGCGAATGCAACAAATAGTACAATCGAGAAACATGTAGTATCTGTTTTTCTGCTTCAATTTGTATGTCAGAAGTGCTGCATATGCTATACACGACTTATATATAGCCAGCCATTGCAGCCAAACTTGGTTAAAACGAATAGGTATAGACTAAAGGACATTCAAGGCATAGATATTCAGGTAGGAAGGACTTTAGCCCAGGAGAGCATAAAACTCAATGCAATAATTTGATTTTGATTGAGGTGTGTGCGAACTTACACAACAGATCCTCAAGAATATGAATCTCATAAAACTTCAAGTGTCAGTATAGATTAATTGAGACCCTCACCAGTGGCTTTGACATGAGAACCATTATCAGCAGGCAGCATTTTCCGAGGTGGCAATGGACCCATGCGATGGGTCCAACGGTTGAACGAGCATCTGAACCAAGTTTCAGATTTCCCATTCAGGACTGTGCTGGCAGGATTATAGAAAACTGTGACGGTGCTTCCTGCTTGGACATCAAGAGGCTCAGTGTAGACTATATGCTTTTGGGACAACAGAAACGCCTTCAAGGTCCTTTCTTTTGTTTCAGCTTTCAGACGAGCTGTTTTTTCAGCCTGTCAGTAGTCAAGAGCAACTACAAAATGAGCAGAAGCAGCAACACAGTCTATTTGAAATCCTTTAAAAAGGAGAATTAATCAGGAAAAAGGATATTTCAGGCTTATCAGAGAACTAGTTCTGAATGTGATGGTTATGAATAAACTGACCTTGGCACGTATTGCCTCCTCTCTTAACCTTCTTTCCATCTGAAGTTTCTTGTATATTTTGTGCTCTTCCTCGACCCAGTAGAGTTCTTCAGGAATGCATTTAGGAACAATAGCGTGAAAATCTTGGCGATGATTGTTGTCATATACGATAGCATGCTGAGGTGGGCCATCAGCGAAAACCCAATCCAAGACAAGCGCTCGATCAGGTACAGAAACTAATAGAAAATTTAAGAAGTCACTATGGTGAATGATACGATATAGTTGCAACAGATGGCTAAAGAAGGGGCCGGGGGATAAGAAGTCTAGAACTTTCTATTAGATGGGAAGTTCTGCAGCACATGTATAATTAAGTCTTTATAACGTGGCAAGTCCATCTACTACACTTTAGACAATTGTTGAAAATGACTAGTAGCCAATCCAAGTGACATAATTAAGCTTATTGGACCAACTTTGACATGCTCTGGCGACGTCCCGCATAAGCTGCCATCACCATAGTTGGCAATAAACACAGTAGTTTACAAAAGAAAAAAGAAGAAAAAAAAGAGAAAGATATCTACATACGAGATATCCACAAAAAACCAATGGGTGGCTCAACCAACAGCCACTACACAGAGATTAAGGTTGCGCCGTATTAAAAAATGGCCTCTAATCAGCATAATACCATTGCATGACAGAAATGTGGAGTAAAACACAGAATGACAACTAGAGCAGTGAGGAAGGGCTGAGCTTGAAATCCATGATGTCCATTGAAAGGTGATGCCCACCTTTAGAAACGGCACATATTACGATTTAGGAATAGCAGACTCTGCTCATAGAGGCCATTGATGGTAAGCGCAGAAGCCTTGTAGACTTGCCCATCCATTTAGGTTCCAAGTGCCATCGAGCCACTACCAGAAAGCAGACTTAAGTTCTAGCGGTTCTGTACAGAGAATTATTTTGTTAGCAGATGTAAACACTTTGCGGTGCTTAAGCAAGCACAACAAGCCTTATTACTTATGAGCCTTCACCCATCATAAAGGTACCCACTTCAACAGGCCTTTGGATGAGGCAATGCCTTACAATGATGATGTAGTTCGAGAGCTGAGTCGTGACCACAATGGTTGCAAATACAGCTCTGATCGTCATCTTACGACGAGGATATTATGGGGCTGTTATTTGGAGAAAGCAAGATGATTATGCTTGATATATCACAATGCCTTGGGAGGGAGATTCTGGGATGGTTGGGAACAACTAAATCTTGAATGGCTCAGCAGGGATGCTGAGGCTTTTAGAGGGGAAGATTGTCAATCCCAGGGGCAGGATGAGGCTTCAGAGGATACAGAGAGCAGACTGCTGCATTCGTTGTAACGTGCTTGAGATGCACATTGGAAAAGATGAAGATTTGAGGACTTTATACATCCCTTCCTGGATCACAAGAGTGCCTCTTGGCTAAACCCTTTTGTTCAACACAATGCCCTTTGGTGGAGCTATGGTTCACGGTACTATAGGCAGCATGAGATGCAACACAATTAACCTGAAAGCCCACATTGGCTAGAGAGGGAGGTTCTGGGTTATTTTTGGTGGCTCACTGAGGGTGCCGAGGTTATAAAAAGGGGGAGATGGTCATAACCAATCAGGTTGAGGTCAGCAGGCCCTAGAAGGGACACCAGAAGCAACCTAGAGGTAGCATGTAATGAGAAGTTCAAGACTCATGCCTAGGATCCCAAGAATTCCATTTGGCCAGCCCTTTCGGGTGAGAAATACCCTGTGGTGGGCTGTGGTTCGGGGAAACTAAAAACTGTTTAATTAGTATGTCAGCCTCAAACTCAACATGAGAAGATATATTTATGGGTTATTAAGGCATACATAACAAAATATACGTGTGGTCACTGTTGAATATAACTCTCCTTGACCAAGAGATACCCTCCATCAATCACTTAAAGCATCCTATAAAGGGTTCAGGTCCCTATTTCTATCAGGTAAAATACTAGCAAACTTCCAATAACCAAACTAATTTAATTCCTTGAGTATTTTCAATTAATCACTACCACTACAACAAGACAATGGCAAGCTTTAACATAGACTACAGCATATAATCCTACTGAGAGAAGAACAGTTCCTATAATAGTTTCTAAGAAAAGCAAAACCTAGTTTTTCTTATCAGGGGGCACATTACTCAGATTCTAAACCGGCGGACCAAAAACAATTGCTAACTGATTCTGCAACAGAAAACTTCAATAATTCGAGAGCAAATACGCAATTAATGCAGGCATGCTCGCACTTTGTCCTGCCAGATACAACAAAGAGAAGAACCTCAAAATGGCACAGTTTTTATCGCATGTTTCCTCAGAAAAATTATGAGGAAAAGGGGAGTTTACAGGAATTGTATCGAGTATTTATCATTAGATCTTGTATACAAACCGCACAAAAGCTTTGGACCGAGGTAGCTACCCATATGGCGAACCATAAACCCCTCACAAAATTCCAAAAAGTATAGGTCGCTTTAAATCAGAACCTTCATAAATTTGCACCCCTCCCCCCCCAAAAAAAAAAAAGTATAAACAAACACTTTTATGCAGTGAATTCATCTGATTATTTGATTTTGAAGTCCTCTATTGTCATATAAAAATAATCGATTCCCACCCAACTTCAAACTTAAGACATGAATATATATATATATATAACTTCTTTCGAGTGAGAGAGAACTATTTTTCATGCATACCATCAGCATACCACCAGTCGCCGTCCTTTCTGTCAGAGCTAGCAAGCCTTGAAACTATTGACAAGCCATCTTTCCAGTTATTATGCCCTCCATGAATCCATACATCTTTAGCATTAGCAAGTGGACCTGAGCTCCTATTATAATATAACTTGACCATGTCTTCACCTTTGAAATCTCTTGGCTCTATTTGCCATACATTATCAACAGACCTCTTGGCCTTTTTCATAAGTTCTTCCAACATTCCTCGTCTCCTTTGAGCCTCTTCTCTCGCCTGTGCTCTATCAGCTTCACTTGCAGCCTTCTCAGCTTCTATGCGCCTTTGTTCTTCCTCTCGTTTCTCTTTTTCAGCTTGCTCTCTGGCAAGTTTCTCAAGTTCCCTACGTTTCTCCTCAAGCAAGAAGTCTTCAAACTCTAACACATCAATTCCACCTTCCACAATGACACAGAAATCTTTTGTGGTGTTATTGTCGTAGACGTCTTTTCCATTAAAGAAAACGAAGTCCATCTTGTATGCTTCCTTAGGAACTTGAATCTGGCAAGACCACCAATCCCCATTGAGTATAGTCTTATTCAACTTGATGGTAAAAGAGTTCCACCTCCAATCATTAAAGGCTCCCATGACCAAGACATCCGGTTCATTGGCTAGAGTTGAAAGACTCCTATTGAGGAAAAGTTCTATGTCTTGACCAGGTCTTATCACCTCAGGATAAGTAAAAAGTTTGTTCCCTCTTAGAAAGTTCTCTTCAGCAAGCCTCTCCACCATTTGTTTACGTAACATTGCTTCCATCTCCAACTTCAACTTCTGAGAGGCTTCTATCTCCAACTTCAACTTCTGAGAGGCTTCTATCTCCAACTTCAACTTTAGAGAAGAATCCTCTTCATGCTTTTCTTGAATGCCTGATGAACCAGCCTCCTTATTTGACTCTTGTTTCGCAAATAGATCATTGTATATTTTCTCATCAGTCTCAGCGCTTTTATATTGAGTCGAGTCATCACTCTTACTACCATCTAAGTGCCTTCTGTCTAAACGTGTTCTATCTACTGCATCTGAAATATCATTATTTACCGGGCCCTCGTCAATGTTGCCAATTCTTCCATTATTTTCCGACTGGACCATTTGAGGAACAGCCCATAATATAGCGGATTCCTCATCGACAATATCATCAATAACGTTGACACTTTCTCCCTCTACTTCCCTTGCCCGATGAATCCCATCATTTTGCTGTTCATCGTTGACAATTTTTGCCTCATATGTTTTCTGATTGGGCCCTGCAAATTCTTTGGATGTAGGAGTATTCGAACCTTCTCTCTCGCCATTATTCCTCTGACCTCTCCTCTGGCTGCTTGTTCCTACTCGCGTTTTCGGGGAAAATCCCTTTGGCACGGAGCCTTTGGGCCTTGGAGTTGAAATTTTCCTTTGCCTTTTTCTCGAAAAATCTACACATGATTAAAGTGCACAATTAAGGTTGTTGCTTGAAGATGGCCAAGTTAATGTCAAATACGAAAGGACTTTAAAACTAATATCAGAGCTGATCAATTAAAGTAACAAACCTGAACTTGCTGTTATTTGATAGGAAACCCCACCAACCACATAATCTTTGCGCCATGATGAAGACTGCACCATACGCATCAAAGGCCAAATTGTAATAATGCAGCTATAATTCATGACAAATGCCCAAATTCATTACTATTCAAGACTACCTCTATCCCAAAACTCGAGTCACCATAATCTGAACACATAAACATTGATCATACTCATCTCTTAATCCCGTTAGACTTGCCAAATATCGAGTCACCGTAAGAGTCCACGTTTATGTGTTCATTGTCATAGCAGTCAAATCTGGAACAGAGGTTTAAAAAAAAAGCCCCGCATACAGATTACGGATTAGGGTGACCAGTGTGTACAACCCTCGCACGACCAATTGCTGATAAGGTTCAACTTCATGAGTTTCACTAATTAAGTTGACCAAACAGGAGCTACCCAGAAAGATAGAAATGAATTTTTTACAAACAGTATTGCGAACATACACAACGCACGTCTTTGCAGAGAGGAACCCCAATATGGTGACCCAAAAAATCAGATAACATTCCAATTATACAATGTCGGGATGATTTGGCCTCTAAACAATTACTCAGCAGAACAAAAACCCACAAGACAACAATCATATTTCCAACTGTAGACTTGGGTAATGCTCAAAATCAAGAACCAAGCCACCCATTAGAACAGAGCAGATAAAAACACAGTCTTTTGTACTCTATCCATACACACGCACAAACACACGTTGCAGGAAGCGAAAGATTATTACTTGTGAAAATTGGCTTATTCTTGAAGTGGGGAAGAGCCCGAAAGAGGGCTTGATCTTGAAATGACCTGCTGGGTATACTTGTAAAGAAACCTCCATGGCTGCCCCTGCCCCCTCGGAATGTTTTGCAAAACGGTACTTTCTTCACCACAAAATCAGCTTAAACATCGCCCACTGATCAGTTGATCTCCCTCTCCCTCTCTCTGCGCCAAAATAATATTTAAATATTTGGAAATCAGCAGAAGAACTTACAGTCTACTGTAATAGTACTGTGAAAACAGACAATCTGAGCCATAAGTGTCCCCGTTTTCTAAGTGTGCTATACTATAAAGTACTGTGCTAGATTAAGGTGTCAATTATCTTTTATGAACAAATGAGATTGCTCCATCACTCACAAAGATAGGTTCATAGGATGATTCAATGTGATGAAGACCAAAGGGTAGTACTTGAGAATTGAGATATTGTTGGCCAGCAAGGTGAGGGATTGACGCATCAAATGGGTGCATGCCACGTGGTGGGAAAATAGGAGTAGCGCCCATTAATGGGTTCATTCTACAAACTTCCACCAGAAATTAGATAAACAAGCAACCATGCTGTGTCAATGTGGTGTTTATCAAGAGGTCTAAGACTTGTTTTTTGATAATTGAGCAAGGAGAGAGTTTGTAGGCAATGAATTAAAAAAAGAAAAAGGAGAATTGTAAGACATAGCTAGACTTAAGCAAGAAAAAGTACAAGAAATGATAATATCATTGAGGAAAACAGGTTTTGCACCTGAAAATCTTGTGACTTGGCATTTTATTGACTAAATCAATTTAATGTTGCTGTTTTTAAAATCAACGAAATTGGCGTGCAATTAATTCAATCATTTGATATGATATCAACTGATATCAATATTGAGTAATGATTTTAATTAACCTACTGATGGAAACTTACAGTCTGTTGGAACCAATTTTTTTAGGATTTAGATTACCAATTTTGGAATTGGATTTGAAATTCAATTCACCTTTTTTTTTATCCTGGAACATAAGGAAATTCAAATCACATAATTCTTATTTTGTGTTTGGAGAACAAGAGAAATGGAAAGGTAATAAAATTTTGGGCAATTATATCCCTGAGTGACTTACTAAAAAAATAAACTACGGTCAGTAGTTTCAAGTGTGCCAGTGTCACCACATGGTGGTGGTAGCAACGTCATCACATGTGGTAGCAGCATCGACGGTGGAAGTGGTGGGGTGGTCAAGTGATGACAGTAGTGGTTGCGCGCCGATGGTAGTGGTGGCAATAGTGTTGGCAGGGATGGGGGTGGTGATGGCAGTAATGGTGGCGGTGGTCGTGGCCGTGGTGATGGCAGTAGTTGTGCAGTGGTGGCAGTAGTGGTAGTAAAAGTGGTGTGGCGGTAGCTGCAATGAAGATAGTGGTGGTGGATTCATTGTTGGAGAGATTCAGAAAATGATAAGATAGATAAATAATTATTTTTAATTCAAGTAAATCGAAATCTCATAAAATTCGACCATTTCTCATCGAATTTAACACTGTAAAAACAAATCCAGTCAAATCAAGCGGTAGAGAAAAGGGGTGACACAGTGGGCAAGTGCCCGGCTCCACCCTTTGACGTGAAGTAAATTTTGTACTATTGAGTCTTAGGCATGAAGTAAGTTTTGTACCATGAATCTTATGTTAATAATTTTGTTACTTCGGTCCCCTCAAAAAATTTATAGATTTCAAGGAATCTTTTGAAGCTATTGTTCTTTATCGATATGTACAAAATTGTTCCTACCACATAATAATCAAAAAATTATAACACTTCAACTTATTTTCACTTTTGATGTTATAGATGTATAGTATTACGTCTATTCCTTTTAGAAATATTTTATTAATTTTAATTCACAAAGTAAAGTGCAAGTATAAAAAACAGAACGCGAATTTTATTTCTCGAAAGAAGATTATCTTCATCTCTATTAATTTTAAACCGAACACATTAAGATACCTTTAAAATTTTGGTGCCCATCTTGCACAAGATTTCTGGTTCCGCCACTGGTCAAATCCAATGAAATCCAATTCCTATTCCTTTTTTAAATATTTCAAACAACAAAATTTGAAAATTTGAAATGAAATTTCATCAGTTCTTTGGTTCCAAATCAGTTCTTCGGTTCCAAACACGCTCTTATGGTAGTTGCACTGTTCTACTTGTGGAGTGGCAAATGCAGTATCATTTTAATCTTACATTTGTTATTCCCAGACTGCCAACCGTTGCTTAGTGACTGCTACTGCTTCTCTAGACTTTTGGATCTTGCTTTGCAAGTGTGCTAGTAGTCAGTCAGCTAGTAGCGTGGAGGAAGAACAAACCAATAAAACCACCCAAATCGAGGGTCAGGTTATGGCTAGACAACAAGGCCCTCCACATCAATCTCCCAACAAAAGAGAAAACCAATAAATCGAAGAAAATAATAGAAGGTATTTGAACCTTGAAACAACTTTATTACAGTAGTGCCGTGTTCTTGTATTCATGATTCATGTAGTTGCTTTGTTAGGTGAGATTGTGGTAATTCACAGATAATGCAGTTCCATGACTTCGTTCATATGTTTGTAGTTCAGCTCCCTAGCCCCTAGGACTCTTTCTGCAATGGGCTTTCCTTCACATGGAGCTGCTATAAAGACACCATTCTTGGTTGTCATTTGCGGTTATCTGCTACCTTAGTACACATAACCTTTGTTCCTGAACTTGAAGCTTGGAGTATTAAGGTTTTCTAGTTAAGAACAATCTGGCATTGCTGATGCTTGTTTCGTTCAAAATCTGTTGCGCTGACTTGTTTCAAGTTTCTGTACTGCCCTTCCTGCTCTTATGAACTGCAACGCAATGTGTCATGACTCCAGATGGGAGTTTCATTTGTAAAATGCAAATCTGAGATTGCTTTACATATCTTCTTGTGTCTAGTAAACGAGCAAATTTAGTACCGAGGCTGGTTTGCTCCACGATCTCTTGGTTCAATTGTCTTATGAGATTGCCTGCCGCCATTACCTGCTAGCAAAATCATTAGACAGTTAACCAGACTCGTTGAATAGTTCTGCTTAGAGGGTTCTTCCGGTTCAAGAAAGGTTAAAGATCAGATTATAAAGATATACAGGAGTGGGAACACATTTTGTATATGTCTTAGTCGTTGATGACTGTAACCCATGATTTGTCCGTATTAAGATGAAGATGGAGAGACAAGTTGCCTGCATTTGTATGGCCTTTATTCACCCATTTTCTTAACCAACAAATTCAAGATATAGTTACAGGGAAGAAGATGTCGATTATTTGACTTGTCCGTCTGTGCGCTTTTTCAAGTTCTTCGACAAATTGGTGAGCTATTTTTCGTTACAATTACTATCGAACTGCATATTCACCAATCGAATTTAATCACAACCCTACTCGACAAGTGTAGCATATGAAAGAAGAAAACTAATCATATTGGATTTGCCTTCCTGAATACTTGTAGTCCCGGTCTGTCTGCTCTCTGTCTTCCTCTTATGTTTGTTAACATCCGAACCCAATTCTGTTGCTAGCAATGGACTTCCTTGCTCATGAGCAACCATTTCTCGATTAGTTCCGATGGTGTCCTCCCACGTTTACCTCCCTTGCTCATGAGCAACCATTTCTCGATTAGTTCCGATGGTGTCCTCCCACGTTTACCTCTAATTCCCCAGAAATTTAACAAGGATATCAAAGTTGCTGTGCTTTTGTGGCAAAAAGTTTACAAGACGAAGAAGAGAAAGACGTTACCCCAAGACTAGACTCTGTACATTTTTTTATGCTTATGGCGGGAGAGAAGACCTTTCGAGGGAGGGGATACGTCTGGTGAGGAGCTCAAGGCTCCATGCCTAAATGGTTTCTCTAATTTGGGAAGCTGAAACCTTGGAACTTTTGAGATTGTAAGAGAATACCTTCTCACTGTCCTTTCCAGGGCTCAACCTTCTTACAGTCCCATTATATAACAATATGAACACTACATCTCGGAGGCTCTATGACCGAAACACAGAACGTTGTCATATACTCGTATGCAATCATTGGAAAGGCTGTATGAACTATGGCTAGGATCAGCATAATTAGGAGTAAATGACTTCTACTCATCAGAACATAATATGCTGTGACATACTTCGAATGAGGCCCAAGAAGGCACTTCCCGAGCAATAAAAGGGAAAACTAATAAAGGAGAGCAACGCTACAGAATTAGAAGGCTTCGGACACAGTAACTGATGGGGTAATCGTATCTAAATGGTGTGTCCTCTGAAATACTCGCCAACCTCATACCAATTTACGTACATATATCTGCCCCTGCATACGGTTAATGACCTGAAGTGTGTAATGCTGTAAGCACAAGTGCGGACATAGTTGGTTGAAACAATGCACGATGCTACATATTTGTGCTATGCATGATTTCAGTGTCATTGCTTCAAGAACAATGTTTGTGCCCTTTCTATAACATCATCTTCTTTGAAAATTTGATTTCCCACCTCGCACTCATGTTCGGAAAATCTATTCAAAGAGAGTGCCAATCTTCTACAACGAAAGTTTTAGTACTGCTCTTCATGATGTACAAGCCTTCGACTTCCGAATTTCTTCCATAATGAAGACCTGACTTCAGATAACAGTCTTTTCCAGTAACATCTGTTACGCAAGTTCAATTAGTGTTGGAGCATATAGCTCACACTTATGCACTATTGTGTCTGTTGGGCCTAAAACAGAATTGGACTTCTCAGAGATCTGGACAAAGATTGAACAAAGAAATTCTAAGATAGAATTCCATAGATGATCATCAAGTAGAAGAACATAGAGCAACAGGTAAAAGGTGTAAAGATGAACACTAAATTTTCATTTATTACAAGTATTACAGAGATAAGAAGAAAATTGAACATATAAAGATGAGGGAATGCTCTTATGTCTTGAATACACTCGGTTCTCATCATACACGAAGTTTGTACGCAATTGAGAAAATACAATTCGAAAAAAAGGTCTACTCTGCTCAACTGTTTTTAACAAGCATAAGTGAAGCAACAAGAGACGCCCACAAAAAAAAATATCTAAGAGAATTATACCTAGGTTAAAGCATTGGCTCCGGCAACAATCTCCAATATCTCTCCGGTAATTTTTGCCTGACGCCGCCTGTTGTATAGTTGCGATAAGTTCTTCTTGATCTCCTGAGCATTATCGGTTGCACTGCTCATGGCACTCATCCTAGCAGCGAGCTCACTGGCTAGTGACTCCTGCAGTGCCCTTAAAATCTGACTGTTAAGATACAGAGGCAGCAAGGCATCGAGAATCTGAACGGGGTCCTGCTCAAACTGCAAGATTGGGGAGAAATCAGCTGTCTGAGCCCTCACAGAATCTCTCTCCACAGTCAACTTCCCTTCCTTGGTTGTCAGCCTGAAAAACTCATCATCTGCTGCATCGACACAGTTTCCATTTATGTCACAGATTTCCCCCTTTGGTGACAGCGGAAGCAAGGTATGAATGACCGGATCAGACTTAACCAAGGACACAAACTTAGTGTATAGCAGCTCAACCTTATCAACCTCCTCGCTCACAAAGAGAGAGAAAACGTCATCCGCTATAGCCTGAGCTTCTTTGGCAGTAGGTAAGTTCCCACCTTCAAGAAACTTATCAACAGGAATATAAGGCCTACGAAGGAAATACGAGTTACCCTTTTTGCCAACACTGATTACGGTGTACTCTATGCTAAGATCCCTCAACTGGGCCATTCTTGCTTCAGCCTTCTTGAGGACAAAATTGTTAAAACCGCCACAAAGACCGCGATCGCCTGTGACAACCACCAAGGCCACCTTCTTGACAGGCCTAACACTGGTGAGTGGCACGTCTACGTCCTCAGTCTGGAGCTGCTCGTTGATGCTGTAAAGAACTTCCACGAGGGTTTCCGAGAAGGGCCTTCCATTGACAACAGCCTCTTGTGCTCTTCTCACTTTCGCAGCAGCCACGAGCTTCATGGCCTCGGTGATCTTCTGGGTGTTCTTCACGGAGCCTATACGGTCGCGAAGCTCGCGGAGGTTGCATTGGATTGAGCTTGATGATCTTGAGTTGTTCGGAGCTGATGAGCTGTGCGTGGGTAGCTGAAATGGGTTGAGGACTGATCGGAAGGAGAGGGTGGAAGGGTCAGAAAGTGAGGGTTTAGAGGACACCCACATTGTCACATTTGAGCAAGACATGGCTCTTGGTACCTCCTCTGAGATGGAAAAAATGGGCAAAGAGGAGGTGGTGAGTGGAGTAGAAGGGAATATGTGCTGTTGGTTTGGTGTATTTTGGCCTACAATCTTATCACTATGTGTGTTTTGGGTTCTACTGGTATGGAGGAAAGGAGTGGAATGAGAGGTGGAGGAGGGGGTGTTTGGATGAGGTTTAAGGATAAGGATTTTGACCGTTGGAGATTGCGGGTCTGAGAAAACTTTGATTTGGAAGTGGGATTTTGGGCAAGTTAATTCTGATTTTTAGCATATGCTTTTTCAATTAGAAATATCATAGAGTATATGTGGATGAGGGCTTGTTTGTACCCACTTGGCCACTGTTTCGCTGATAGAATATGCGGCTATGCGAGTGTGATTCCATGCAACGCTCAATCTCATATTTCGTTTGCTTTTATTCTTTTTTCTCTCATTCTTTTGTTAGGAATGAACAGAGAAATCAGAGGAAGAGGATTTCAATCCAATGAGCCTCCAGCAAAAACCCATTGGTATGCTCAAAATTAACATGGGCCACACAGACTGCGCAAATTTCACCGCTTATAGCGGCGAATCTATTCTTTTTTAGCGTCAAATGAGTACACTCGAGTTGTTAACCCTCCTTCAACATAGCAATAACAGAAAAATGATTAATGCTTTCACTTACACCCCACAACCAACAGAACCAAGCACCCAGAGGCCCCGTGACAAGCGATTACGATGTTGGTGTTTGGTTGCAACTGTTATTCAATGTGCCACTTCTGCGTGCAAGAAAATCAAACAGCAGCTAACTCATTGTCCTAGCTCTATGCGAAAGCAAATCGCAATACCAGCATATTTCCGTAGCAAGGAAGATGCTCGAGGCAGAATAGGAATACTGGCAACATATATGCACCGTGAGAACGTAGTTTGACCAGAGGAGGCTTCCATTTCCAAATCAAGCCTACAGTTCAAACCGGGATATGATGAGAATACACCATTTCTTCAAAGCGAGCGCACACAGAAGTCCAAGACTAACTACATTTATGGAGGCTGTAAACATTTCGGACAATTGAAGCAACCACACATCCCCCTAACACTGAACCTCAGCCCAATTCAGAAATTTCATCTCTACTGAGCGAACTAACAATGGCCTCGTACGATTTACTATCAGAAGTTGCTGCTTCAAGTACCACACGGGAATGCAACTCAATAGTTCTTGTGCATATACATCTCCCTACCACTGAACCTCAGCCATATTCGGAGGTTGCTTCTCTAATAAGCGGGTTAACAATGGCCTCGTACGTTTCACTATCAATACTTGCTCCTTTTAGTACCATAAAGTCATGCAACTCAATCACTTCCTCTACACTGCAGCTCTTGCTGACATTTGTAAGTACTGTCGTATATGTGATATTATCCGGAGCCATTCCCTGAGCTACCATCATATTCACAAGTTCCTTCGCTTTTTCAATCATCCCAAACTTGCACAGATAGTTTACTAAAATATTATAAGTAACTCTGTTCCCGCATATTCCGACCTTTCGCATCTTCAAAAACAAATCCAAGGCTTCATCAATCCTCCCACTCGAGCAACACCCATTTAACAAAGTATTCAAGGTTACAACATCAAGTAAACCCTTCTTGCATAATTCCTCTGTTATAACCTTTGCTGCGTCGACTGAAGCCTCCTTGCATAGGCCATTCACAATGGTGTTATAGACCACTATGTTGGGTTCTTTATGCGACCTTAGCATGTCATCATAAACGTGAACTGCAGCTCCTATATTCCCTTCCTTGCAGTATCCATCAATCAGAGTACCATATGTGATAAGGTCCGGAGTTATCCCACGAACAAACATACTACCCAAAAGTTGTTTAGCTCCCGATATATCCTTGTTTTTGCAAAGATAATTGATGAGAATATTCTGTGTAAAAGCATCATTCAAAAGATTATGTTCTACAATCCCCTTGCAAATTTTAAAAGCTTCATTCATATACCCATTTCTGCAAAGTCCTTTGGTGAAAATAGAGCAAGTGAATTGGTCAGGCCAAATATGCTTATTGATCATGTCAGACCACAATAAGGCAGCCCCGTCGATATCTCCTTCCATGTAGAGCCAGTGAATGATTGAATTATATACAACTACATTAGGCATCAAACCCCTTTCAACCATTTCCTTACACAATCTGAACGCCTCCTCCAAACGCCCATTTCTTGAATAGCCCTCAACCAAAGTTGCATATGTCCTCACATTAGGTTCAACACCCATCTTGGTCATCTCATCCCCAACCTTTTCTGCAATAGTTACACTTACACCACCTAATTTGCAATACCCCTTGATTAGACTATTGTAAGTAACTGAATTGGGTGTAACAAATCCGTTTGACATGATTCGCATCTTCCTAACAACCTTAGAAGCCAAATCCACATCACCCATTTCACAAGCTCCGTCAATAATCATATTAAAAGCAACCACATTAGGCGTAAATCCACCCTTCAACATCCGGTAAACCACCGAAACCGCCTCAAATAACCTACATTCCTTACAAAGTGCATAAACCAACAAGTTATAAGTATTCACATTCTCATAATATCCAAAAGAAACCATCTCCCTATACATTTCCCAAAACCTACCAACCTCATTCGTCTTCAAAAAATGATTCAAGAAATTATTCCACGCGTGAATCGAAACCCAATAACCCTCCATTCTCAACTTCTTAATCACCTCATAAGCAGCCTCAGAAAGCCCAACTTGAGTACAAGCCCTAACCAACGCATCAAACACAGCCATACTCGAATAACTCGATTCGTAACCATCAAGCAAGCCTTCTAAAACCTCTAATGGCGGATAACCCTTTGTTTCCATCAAATTTCTCATAAAAAACAACACATCATCATACTTCTTGAAACTCATCATTACATGAATAAAAGCACAATAACATTCTAATGAGCAAGAACAATTCTTTTGCTCTATAACCCACTTGTAAAACTCGAAAACTAGCAGTGGTGAGGTTCGAAACTCGCGAACCACACGACAGGCTATCGAATTGGTTAGGTTGGGTGACATTTGATCCAAGATTTTCCATTTCTTTTGCTTTAAATTCACACAAATTGCCTTAAAGATAATGTCTTCAGCTCTTGGGTTTGTGAACTGCTTTCCTACGTGAAGAGCTCTGGCAAAAAGATGGTGTCTTTTCGATGAAACAAAGCTCAAAAACATCAAACGAAGAAGACCCAGTTCATCAAAGAGCCTACTTATTGCAGCAACTTGTTAAACCAATATCCCAATCACAATAGAATCAAACTTGCACAAAGTTGAACTATTTTTTCCATTTTTTTAGCTTCAAACTTACACAAATTGCCTTGAAATTGATGTCTTCAGTTGTAGGGCTTGTGAACTGCTTACCTACGTGCAGGGCTCTGGCAAAAGATGGCGTCTTTTCGATGAAAACAGGCTCAAAATCACTAAATGAACGAGAACCAATGCATCAAAGAGTGTAGCTTTTGCAGTAACTAGTTCAACCAAGAAAGACCCAAATCAGTGTAGCATCAAGAAACCCTTTGCTTAAAAGAAAAACGCGTAATTAGAGAGCATAATAGTTAGAGAAACAGAGACTATCTAAAACCCTAATGTTAAACCCTCAACGGTGAGAGCAAATTTTTTCTTTTTTTCCTACCTTTCTTTTGAGGTAATTACCACATTGTAGAGTGACAAATACAACCTTAATAGGGTAATTTAGTCATCAAATCGGAATAATTATAAAAGTGCCTTATGTAAGCCTCTTATTTTATTATAATTTCTATCGGATGGACTGTTATTCGTGAGTGTGCTTATTTGCTTTTTCGACACGTTGTAACTCTATTTTTTACTCTCAGTATATATTTCTACTCTTCACTCAACAAGATGTTTTGCTAACGTATCCCCTTTACTTCCACTTTCATAGGTAATATGTATAAAGAGTTTTACATATTACAAAAATAACTATTTGTAACTCTTTTAATTAGAAGAATAAAAGCAACTCGGTATTTTAACAAAATTTTGTTTTTCGTTTATTACCATTCTTTGGCTCATTCATTTATTTATTTTTGCTTAAACTCATGAAATGGCCATCATCTATAACATAATATCATCTTCAGTTTTTGGGTCTAGAGAGACACTAACAAAATTCTGATAAGACAAGACATTTCATAAATTTTGCTTAATTCCATATTTGTTTTTGCTTTAGACTTCTCCAAAACTTTTTTTTATTTATTTATTGGTCTTGATGTTGCTCTCTCTTGTGTGGAATATGAGTAGATTTACAAACCATGAGATGGGGCAACATCTAGTAGCTGTCTTGAGTAAAGGTTATAATGGTAAATTTCTTAATTATTTTACATTTATTTGGTGTTCAATCACAGTAACTTTGTTAATTCTTAACATGTAATTAATTTTGAGATTAAACTTTAATTATTAATTCTTAACATGTGCCCCCAGGCACAAGGTATACCAACTAAAAAATCAAACTGAGCTAAGTACATGAAAATAATCTACATCATCGCTTAGTACATTTACTTCGACTTTGAGTAGCTCTATTGTCGATACAGATATGCCAAAAACAAAATTTGTCGTGAGATGATTGTACTACCTGCTTTTGGAAACTGTTTTGAAAAAAGTCTTAAAAGTTTTCACCCTTTACTTTGATAATTATTACTAAAGCATCATTAACTTTAACTATTAACTGTTTGGGTTCAATTTACGGTTTGCAAAATTAAAACTTTCAATCATTCCACTCGGCAAAGGTTTGCAAAATTAAGTTCCATTTCAACCCCAATGGAGTTACTCCAGAATAAGCATCTCCCCTCTATACTATCTATTCCAGAATAAGCAATTCAACTTGTTCAGTCTGTATTCCAAAAGATTCAGATGAGTTAAGCTTAAATGGCAAAAAGAAAAGAAGGGCTGCTCTTCTCTGTGACTTTTGAGTGGGAAGTTCTGCACACAATCTGCAGGCATATCAAGCTGCAATCTGCAAAATTGGTTCCATTACATGGAACATTTACAACGAGTAAAGGGTTCTTCTATGATGAAAAGGGAGCTTAGCTTCCATACTAACAGGGGACATAAATAATATATACGCGACCACCTCGAATACTTGAACTTTGACGCTAACAAGCAAGAGAGTAAGCATCAAACGGCGTTTTTGGCTAAGCAAACCCTAGCTTTCTTTACAAACATGATCAGAGGTCTATAAGGTCACACCAGTATTTGGACTTGCATCTCGTTTTCTGGCACGACCTGTATATAAACTAGTATCAGTTCTTTGTACACGTTTCCTGGGTTTTCTCAATGGAGAAACAGCAAGACGGTCCAGATGGGGATCTTGTGGCATGTCAATAGCACTCTGCGAGTTCGTAATGTTGCAAGATCTATTGGAACGGGCTATACACCGGTCACTGGTGGCAGAACCTCTTGTACTTTTTGATAATGCGTGATTGGGCTTTATATGCAACGAATCAGGAGGATAAGAATTCAAATTCAAGCTCAGAGAACTACTTTGCAAATCTTTCTCTTGGTCTGTTGTACCAAACTTAGATGAGCTGCCTTCTGACAGGCCAACGGTATGTGATACGGAATTACCATGGGTCCTTACTTCACGTTGCAGATCATCAAAATCTGCATTCTCCACTGCAACATCTGCGACCTCCTAATGACACAAAGAAAACTGAAATCTTGTAAAGAAAAGCTACAACACAACAAAGAGATGCATTTACTGTAGTCCCTGATGAATGATAATAAAGAGAAATACCTAGGTTTACCCCTAAGTAGAAACGACCGAACAACATTCAGTAAGGGAAACTTATCATCGCACCAAGGCTCATCCTCGCAGAGTAAATTCGACGAGACACAGAAAATAACCTGTTATAAACTATTTTGTAGGGCGAACTACCTTACTAGAGAAGCACATCTAGAACAATAACATAATGGAACTTCTCAAGCTATTGAGGAGAAGAATACTTCTTCAAACTAACACTAAAAGTACTTACAATAGCATTCAACCCAAACAAACTACACGGTCAAAGGAAAAAGGCGGAACGAACATTAAGAAATGTGATGTCAAGTCATTAAGATTGGAGAATAAACCTAGATTAAAATCATTCTGTGATATCCGTACCTTTTACAATGTCATTTGTCACAAAAGACAAAAATTTGATCGCTAATGCTACCTTTAGCTTGGGGGTGCTGATCCCAAAGAGCTTTAAGGAGAGCCGACAATCATTAGTCTAAGACGCATTTTTGTTTTCCCTATGCGAGGGGACAATCCCCAAACAGAAAGCAATAGAGGAAAATCTGGTAAAAGTCAGGGTAGGAATATAGAGAAGAGTGGAAGTAGAATGTCAAGATTTTTTAAAGGTACTTGAGTTCCATCGAATGACTAAAACATCATGTTTATATTCCCCCATGGAATATAAGGGGTTGAACACTGTTGTAAACAAATTGGTCTTAGGAAAAAAATCGTATACAAAAAAATTAGCCTATTAGTATCGACAATAAAAGGGGGAGGAAGGACTGTGAATAAAGAGAGTTTGATATAAGTATAAACATTCCACGCACTCAAGAAGTAGGAATCAAACATTTGGACCACAATATTATCAGCTCTCGGCAACAATGCAGTATGACTCGCATTCCAATGCTAGCAGAGATAAGCAGGAAAAGTACCTCATTTTGCAGGTTGCCAACCCTCTCAATGTCGGATCCCTCTGCTTCAGAATCCGTCATCTCCTCACACTCGAACTCCACATGTTCGCCAAATTCTTCCTCTGAGTCACTCAACTCTTCCTGCTCCATCACAATGTCTGGAAGAGACTGGTCCCTTGTATCATTGGCACTGTTTCTATTGACATCATTGCTAAATATACCCACTGCATGAGCACCTGAATCAAGCCTGTTGCTCATTCCTTCCTGAGTAGAAGCTGTTGAGGTACATCCACCACGATGATATGATGAGTTTGTAGTATTTTGAGTATCCCTGGTTCCAAAATCCTGGGGACTAACAGTTGAGCTGATCATATTGTGTCCGGTCACATCTCTGCTTTCACCAGCTTTCCTTTTCCTGGATGTAAAGCTTAAATGGATGTCCAGGTCCAGATCATTAGTCTTTGTATTGGAGCTAGCCACTGGACTGCTATTAACATGCTTTTTTGTCTGGACGGCCTGAAATGAATTCTGATGTTGAGCGCGTTTGGCCCGTAATACTTCTGAATCAGCAGATAACAGGGCAGCTGAGTTTGCAGTCGTTAAGCCACTATTTATATCGACACTTCTTTGCAGAAGCGGATGGAAGTCAATACCCAAAGATGATGAACCCTTTTCCTTGTACACCAGGGACTTTTCCAGGAAATTAACTGTGTGGTTTGCTTGTTGAGGATTATGAAAGAGACTGAGATTCAGTTGGGGTTGGTTTCTTGAAAAGAAATTAAAAGAACTAGAAGCACTGGTACTGCAGTTCAATGGGTAATATGGCAATTGTCCATCTTCAGGGGCCTGGAACAATAAAGGATGCATTTGAAGATCTGACTCGTCCTTTTCTGCTACCACACTTCTGTATTTAGGAGCTCCAGAATCTTGTGGATGGAAATGAGTTGTACTGCTCTTCACTGGGTTATGGTTATCCTGTCCAGCTATTATTGGATTACTGGTTCCTAACTTGGCAACAGAAGGAGGTTTCGGAAAATTATTTCCTTTGGCAAGACCAAAGCCAACATCAGTGCCAGCAGATTTTGTAGATGCTCCACCTTGTAAGCTTTTAAAGGCTGATTGTGACATCACACGGACGGATGGTGGAAGATTTAAAGGGGGTAGGTCTGGAGCTAATTTCACTAAGCGGGCTTTGTTGGTTCTACGAGCTCGATATGGCGGCAAACAGATTAGGGATTTGGATGGCCTCAAACTCGCATCAGAAGTAGCTTGATTCTGTTGAGCACTTGCAAAGTGGGAAGAAGTATGCGGAGGCTGGGAATGCTCCAAAGAAGCTGGAAACGTGTGACCAGTTTCACATTCAGTCTCTCCTGACCCACAACTATTTATTTGTTTCCTGACAAGAGAACCCTCTTCTGACAATAACAGACCAGGTGGATTTTTTCCTGCAAACCTCGAGACAGGAGGTTCAGAAGAGACACTGGAGTTACCTGGCCTCCAATCTGCCAAAAATGCCTCATGAACATAAGCCTCGTCTTCATTATCAATACAATCATCTCCACTGTTGTTTCCGCCAGCATTATTTGTACTAAAGACCTGCAATCAATAAATTTATAAGAAGCTTAACTATTGTCTTTGGAAAGGAGCACAGCCCATACAAACATAGAATAAAAGGCATGCAGGGGTCATGCAAGAGTATGCAAGTACACATAATCAATTATTATTCATAAAAAGAATAAACATGTGATTCTACTCTCTTTAATTTTCATCTCCGGTTTTGCCCTTTTCTTTCTGAGGGTGAGGAGTAGGATTCTTCGCAAACGTTAACGATGGTAATCGAAGGTGGAAACACAAGTTACAGGGTCTTTAAGTCCAGCTTCTGAGCAACACTATTATAGTCCAGAAACATATTAAGAGACAAGACAAACCTAAGTTTACTCACATGCCATGCTCAAGCCCCACACCAACTAAGGCTAAGCAAAGGTCACATTCTTTACAGCCTCAGGAAAAACTTTGTTGTGGTGTCAACAGGTCAAGCAAGGTGATACTTTGAAAAACGAAAAAGAAGGAATGAGTAAAAGGAGACACGCATAGTGCAGAGCACCCCTCCAGTCACTTGTGAGCAGGGCACTAGGAGGCATTCAGATGGTTAAAGTATTATCTGCATATCACTGCATAATACATTCTAGTAGCATGAGAACTCGTTAAAGTACAGAAAGTTTTCTAAACTTTCAAAAGTAAGTATTACCTCTTTATCAGATGTTTGCCATCTTGCCAAAGCTACAGGATTGCACTTTCTTTGTTTTGATGCATATAACCGGCGCTTCTCCTTTTTATCAGCATCCCCTTTATAAGATTTCTGAGTTCCAGTAGCAATGCGCCACTGCCGTGGTAACAAGGCTGGATCTCTATGAGGGACGATAAATTTCCATATGGCCATCCAGTCAAATTTCAAAACCTTTAATCCCTAAAAGAATAGGTCATTCAAATGAGGCAGCTGCGATCAGGTGATAGGTTTTTAAAAAGAAAACAAAATAGTCCTAAGAAAGCCAGCATAAACTTACCTCTTCGATACGCGTCTTCTCTTCTGCAGTCAAGGGAGAACTTTTCATCCTTCGAACAGCCTGCATCATATAAACTCCTTTAACTTCACAAATGGAGAGTAGAGAGCTCATATAGAAACTTATCAATGAATACATGCAATGTGCTTGTAAGCCATCATGTGCAACATATAAACATTGGTGATACTGGCAAGGGAGCTTAGAACACTATAGGTCATTAAGTGCAGCTATATGCGTGATATTAAGAGCTGGGGCCTCTTGTTATCCTTGCTTCAAGCTGTAAAATAGCTCTTGCACTCAAGAATGGGTTGCAGGGTGAGCAGGAACAAGTGGGTTGCCTTTATGCCTATTCTGGTCTGTGGAACGAGAGGAATTGGAGAGGAAGACCACTTGACCGAGTCAAGTAGAACTATGCACAGCTATATTCTTTGTATTCGGCATTTTCACGATGATTTTTCTTATCTAGCCACACCTCAGGAATAAAAAAACCCAATTAATTGAGTGGCAGTATTAGAATCCAATTAACCTCAGGTACTTCTTCAGACCATTCAGAGGCCGCTCAAAAGGCATTTCATACTTAGTACGAGCCACTAGACAGGCTAGCACAATCAAGTTAATGGTGCTCCTTAGAAGATGGCAACTAAAATGAAACTCTGGCACCTTGTTTTAGTTTAAGTTGCAAAAGGAAGGAGAGAGAAAGAGAAAGCAATCAAATACAGCAGAAGAATAAGGATGACATTTATTCTAAAATGGGCATTTGCATACCTTTATAGGGTTTTCCGGAGCTTTAGAAGATGATCGGTTTTTCTGCCTGACAAATATCTGAAACATATGAATGTACATCAAATAAACCACAACAAGAAGAACAAAAAGGAACTGTTTACAAAAAAATTTAAGGTAAATCAGAGATCCCGATGCTAGATTAGGTCAGATAACAAGGATAGATGAAATCACCCCCCCCCACAAAAAAAAAAACCCTAACCCCCTTCTCACTCCAACAAGTCTGTACACTGAAACTTCATACACGTAGATTGTCGGGCTATCATGAGCTAAGGGCAGCATCATCTTTTGACTCCTAGGCCCAGAGCTATAGTATGATATCTTTATGTACTAAGATATAAATGACCAATGTGAGAGATCAAATGGTATGTATTAAGTTTAGACCAAAAAACCTCAGCAGCAAATAAAATTTTTGAAAAGGGAAAAGAAAAAGTAGAGAAAGCAGTTCATAAGTCTGCTAACAAAACTAAACAATAATGAGAAAAACAGCAAACAAACTAGTACTTAAATGAATCAAGCTCAGACTCCATCTCAATAGAGAACAGTGGGTGTGTGGTAAAAATAAAAATACCTGATGCTTAGTTTTGCAAGGAAGAAAGCATTCTTGGATAGCTTTCCAGTCAGTATTATAATCCATCAACCCCCTTGCTAGCAGCCTGCAATACTATCCAAAATTAAAAAAGAATAATTCTTGAAAAAGCAGTATATGAAAGAATCAACAAAACCCAAGGCCATGGAAGCAAGTAAAAGAAGTATGGGTGGTGACAGCTAAGGAGATCAACAGAAAAATTCATTTGATAAGTAGAACCGCTAGAAAGTATCATTTTTCTAATTCCAACTATGCTTCCAATAAGAGTTACGTTTGGGCAAAGCATCTGTGTTAGGTGTATGATTTCACAGCATATAAATACGAATATATAAGTTATGAAGGGTCCTTCCTAACACTTTTTCCTTCCAACCAAATTCAAAGAGGGTAAGAAGAAAATTTAGAAGGAAGAAGAAGGGAGGACATGGAGGTCAGAGACCCTTGCTCCTTAGATTAGTTATGTACCCCTATTTGTAGAATTATGGCCAAGGTTGGTCTTTATGCTGGGACCGCAAAAATCATACGCTATCAAAACTAACAAGTTACTCTGTTCAACTCAACAAGCCCTGGTCCTCGAGATTGAATTGGCCTCAAAGACTACTATCCCGTCCCCTTCCAATATAGGATAAGGCTGTTGCTTCCTATATGGCACTAGCGTCCTACACCACCAGAATACTCGAAGTATTGAGCGTTCTAGTTCTTCTGGACCGAGAAGTATAAACCTCAGTCTGTAAAGTCTTTTATACACTTCTCAAGACACTTCCTTTTGCTACAGATAGTGTCTGCTTTTCTGCCATTAATGCAACTGAGATTTGTTTAGAACAATCAATTTCAGAGTGCAACACTTCAAAATAGAATATGTATGTTACGCTCTAAAACACATCAACTCCTACTCCACATCTTTCATGAATTTTCACAGCCAATAACAGGAATGTTGGAAGAATAGCTAAAATGCTTAGAAAACTAAAAATGTATAGCTGTAACACAACCCTTTGGCAAGAAAATATTCGGCAGCAAATCAAGGAGTACAACAGAATGGTTGGAATCAACAACCATCCCATTTAGCAACATGGTTACCCAGCAACTACAAAATAACAGTTACGAAAGCATGCAACTTACTCATCCTCTGCATCGGTGAAAAGAACACGATTCGCCACCTGAGACGGCGGTGGTTTATGCGGATACAGGGCTGGATTAAATAGTGGTAAAAACCTTTGAGCTAACTTGGCAATAATTTTCGGCACTGGAGCAACAGATTGGCTCTTGGTTCTTTCAACAAGTGCGCCAGCCATTGTCTTTCTAGATGTTTGATTGCCTGCTGAAGAAGAAGGCACCAGTATGGAAGCTGGGGAAAGTATTCCTTTTGAAACTTCACCATTATTTTCCGATATAGACTGATAACGTAGAAGAGGGAACAGGGGTTCCTTTTCATAGGGAGAATTACAAGTATCTTCTACACGTCGCCGGCAATACTCTCGGACAGCTGACATCAAGTCCACGCAAATAGTAAAGATAAAAGTTGAAAGAAAATAATGGTAACCAAGTATGTTAAATCTATCGCTTCTAAATGACATACCAGTAGAAACATCATCCATATAGCTTCCAACTAAGGCAAGCGGAGCAACATCTAGAACAGATAGCACAGGACCGCTTACAAAAGGCACCCAGAAAGAGCCCTCCGTAGTTTGAAAGGGATTCACCTGCCCACTAGAAATCAACCCCTGTGCATTAAGTGCAGAAGAAGACCCAAAGTTCGCCTGTGATGGCAAATTACTTGAAAGTTCATCTGGGACTGATGGATGTATATACGGAGGGCAAAAGCACAAACTGGGATGTGGTATCCTTCTCCATGCCAATACTTGATCGCGTTTGTGAACCATCTCTGAAATCAACCCCTGCACTTGAGATGCAATATGATCCCGAGAAGGCTCGAGGACACAAAGAGAAAACACCTGAATAAGCAGTTGTGCATGCTCGTGAAGTAAACAATGCAACTGGCCTATCTGATGTGCAGTAAATCCATTTACAAAGCTATTGTGTGCCGAGGAAGGTAAACATGGAGCCCTGTCAAGCATCAACTTATTCCTAGGAAAAGCTCCGAAAGGTGCATTTGGTAAGAGTGGCCGCAATGGCCTATTAGATTCTCCAGAAAGCTTTTTCTTGCGAGGGGCATAAGTTTTTTGGCGCTTATTTTGCCTTGTCTCGGGTCGTCGACCAGCTACCTCATGTTCTTGGGTCTCAACCCTTATATTTTCATCAACATCACTCTCCAGTGCCTCTTCAATTTCCAACTCAAAGTCTGCATCATTGTCTTCATCTTCGTCATCAATAACTTCAGTTTCTTGTACAGCCTGAGGGTCATCATCTCCGCCACGTAAAACAGCGGCAAGAAATTTTCTGTACTCTTCTTCATCATCAGCATTTTGGATGTCATCATCGTCATCTGTCTCTTGAAGAAAAGTCTCGAGTTCATCAAGCGTGAAACTGGCAAGTGAATAACGGGCTCTAGTACGCCTGCAAATAGCATCCTCATCATCGCTATCCATGATGGGCTTCTTAGAATGTGCAGTGTTGCAAAATTCTCCGACTATAACATCATTAACAACATCTGGTCCGCTGCTTGAGCCATTATTTTTCTCAGTAAAGGTTTCAGTTTCAGGTTGAGAGATCAAAACCTCCGGTAAAGGAATTTGAGAATCTGTCTTACATGCTCTAGCTTGCATCAGAATTCCGGCACCATATTCAGAATCTCCAACAAAATTGTCTTGGACCTGATTGGGTGAGTTTGACAACGAGGTACTGACCATGGCTGCGCAATTGTTGCCACCACTGTAAGCAACATCAGCATCCGGCCCATTTTCAGAGCTCAGGCTTGAAGAAGCTTCCAGTGAAGGAGATTCTTTCAAAAAAGGGTTGAAATCTAGGTCCTCTTCCTCGTCGTCTTCCAGTTCCTCGTCATCCTCGTGTTCTGAAGGACATTCACTGTCTTTAGATAATTCTCCACCAGGTGAGAGGGCATTTTGATGATTGAGACACCCAACTTCACTGGATAGTGCAGCAGCAGCAGAAGCCATACTGGAAATAGGATACGTAATAAAAGTTGATGCGTGAAAATGCTAACAGCATTTGGTGTGGCAAAAGGGTCGAACATCCACTAGAAGCCACTCAGACATTGCCTTTTTTCCTCTTATTTGTCACTCAGCCATCGTCCTTATACCTTCTTATACGGGGAAAACATATTCCTTAGCTCTGGAAAACAAACCAAGTTACTTGAAATTACCTTCATATCAAAATTACTTGAAATTATTGCTTGCAAACTAAATCGAAAATAGACTTGCCAACCAAATTGAAAATAAAACTGCAAATGCTAAATTTTATTTTCACAGTTTTGGTATCACAAGAATCAAGTACATGCAGTATCTTTTGGATTGACAAGAGAGGAAAACACATCCAGATAATATACGTACCATTCGATCACTGTATTCCCTTACAGTTTACTAAACTAAAATATATAGCAAAAGATATTACAATTTCCAGTTTTTACCCCATGTTTTCTCTTCTCAAACTCCAGTAACAACCCTCATATTTCTCAATCCACAGTTTCTCTCTTCAATCAGCTATACCAACAACACAAAAACTTTAATTTTGAAAATTTATTAAAGAAACAACTATAATAGAATATAGTATGTATACCAAATAAAAAAGCAGGAAGTCAGGAACTAGAGGCCCGTCTTTCTCCTCAGTCCAACCTCAGTGATGTCACCGTCGGTCATGAGATGGCCGAAGTAATTACTGCGGTCTGCGGTGACGGTAAAAGCATACGGTGGTGTAGCAGTGACGGACTGAAGGTGGGAAATTAGATTGTGGAGCAATGGTGGACGGCGGAAATGGAGCTACGGCGGAGCGGAGACGGACGGTGGACTTGGAGCTGCCGTCGTGTGGACTTGAAGTGGTAAAAAGTGGTTGCGACCCTTGGCGATGTCCCGGCGCTCGGCGGCAGAGATGAAAAAGAAGGAACCATCAGCAATCCGGCGAGCGAGTGACAGATAGAGAGAGTCAAGAGAGGAGCGGAGGAGGAGATGACAGACGTTATGGAGAAAGAGGAACCCTAAAACTAAGTGGGTGGGCTGCCTCTAAAGTAAAAAAAACAAAAACATTCATATATACCCGGGTAACCCATAGGCAATTTGAGGAATCATAGACGAATTGTGGAGCACGTACCTCGAAATGAAGGCGAGATTTAGGGTTCCGGCGAGATAGAAGGTGTTGGAGTCCGCAATTTTCGGGGATTTGTGGTGGGTAGGTGGCGGAATGAGGATATACGGTGATATGGTGGTGATGTGATGGTGGCGACGGTGGCGATCGGTAATTCTGGCCGACGGTGTCGAGGTGGTGCGGGGTAAGAAAAAGAATTGTAGGCTGTTCGGTAACATATCCAAAAATATTTTTGCTTTAATTAGCCCGATTTTATTTAGATTATAAATGGGGGTATTACTTCGGATTTAGCACTACATTTTCCCTAACTTGCATTTTAGCGACAAAAGTAGAGTATGGTCTGTTTACAAATTGTATAAGGTTCTTTAACATCTATAGTCGATGTTTTTGTGTTAATGGATAAACGGGCGTGATGGTGATAGAGAACTTTAAGATGAAAAAATTTCTAAAAAATTCAGTATAATTTGAGATTTATTTGATAGTATATTTTACTGAATGTTTAAAATAACGATCTTGTCAAAAAAGCAACATCGGTGAAAGATTAAATAAAGAATTCAAATCGCATTACGAAGAGAAAATGAGTCGAGCCAAACCAAACTAAAACCTAAGTCTGTTCAAATTTGACTTAATCTTGACTTATTCGTTTCTCGTTATGTTCATTTAACTTATTCAAGCTTTTAATTATGCGATCAAACTTATTTTGTTTATCTCGATCTAATTATTTATTTATCGAACTAAACATCTTGATTTAACAACCTATTTTGGGTCATATTTTGATACGTATCTTACTAACCGATCACGAACGAGTTGGATGCAAGTAATTATGAGCAAAAACCCGGTAGTTTTGTTAGTTATCTTTTGTCGCTAAAAGGTTTTGCTAATTATGCTTCTTTTCTTCAACCTTAATCGAAGTCAGAACCCAAAACCCTTTTCTGCTTAAGGTGAGAGCAACAATGGAGTTCGAGAAGAGGAAGGCGGCCGCACTGGCATCAATAGGGTCGCCGGACCCAGACAAGTCACCCAAAGGCACACTAGACGAGCCGATCATCCCCCTCCTCAAAACCCTCAACCGCCACCCTTCTTTCTTCACCACCAGCTCCTGCTCCGGCCGCATCTCCGTCCTCTCAACCCCCACCGTCACCGCCACCGCCACCGTCACCAAAAAAAAGGCCAAAGGAGGCAAATGGGTCTTCATAACCCACTCCCCAGCTGACCCCGCCGCGCTCCTGTCCCTCCTCTTTCCGCCCGCCGAGTCAGCTCAGCCACCAGCGGAGTCGACTCAGTCAGCTCATCCAAGTCAGCCCGCGGATGAGCTTGTGTTCAGATTTGAGCCGTTGATCATTGCTGTGGAGTGTAAAGATGTTTTGTCGGGTCAATATTTGGTGGCTTTGGCTATTGCTTGTGGGTTTAGGGAGAGTGGGATTACTAGTGTGGGCAAGCGTGTCATCGTTGCCATTCGGTGTTCGATTAGAATGGAGGTGCCGTTGGGACATAGTGGTAGGATAATGGTGTCGAGTGAGTATGTTGAGTACCTTGTTGGCATTGCTAATGAGAAAATGGAGGCGAATAAGCGGAGAACTGATCAGTTTTTTGCTGCATTATTGAGGAATGGATTTCAAGAACCGGGAAATTCGGCGGAAAGTAGTCAATTTGAGTTGGTGGACAAGGAGGTGGATCAGAAGTTCAACGGTTCAGTTTGTGTTGAGGTTCAGAACTCTAAAGATTGGCAAGATTCTCAAAGGACAGATGATGATGATGTTGACAGCCATTCTGGTATTTTGTTTTCAACCCTAGTTTTTAAAGACGTGATAATGAGTGTAATGCTGTCTAGTTATTATTAGTGTTTGTAGCGGGTGTAGCAAAACCGAAGGTTATAAACATGTATTTTGCAAGAACATTGGTTTTAAGCTCTTAAATTGTAGTTGTCAGCTTGATTTTGCCTGTGTGTTTTGTTCGACGTTCCATGCAATTTTATATGACCCATGTGCTAATGTGATAAATGTTGATAAAGTGCCTAGCAGAACTTTGCTATATTTATATAATACTCTTATGACTTAAGGATACTTGTTTGCGATCTTAGGTACTATGCATATGAAAGAACAATTAAAATTCAAAGAGCCAGGCCATTTGGGATTTATGCTACGATTGTTAAAGGCATATTGAGCTTCATTGTATTGATCTGGATGCTTGTTTGCAGTACTCTTACATGCTACTACGTCTCTGCTTGCAGGTCACTTTTCCTTTTGTGTGACAGCAAGTTTGAATCTTTAATCATTGACAGGGTCACTAGGTGTTCCTGATATCAGCTTACCCGTTAACCAGATTGTGATTGTTGGTGAACCTCTTGAGAGGCTTTACCTCTGGGGTCACTCTGCATGTACATGGGGTAAACCAAAGCACGAAAAGATTCTCGTTTTTGGTGGTTTTGGAGGTATGGGAAGGCATTCTCGGAGAAATGATGCCCTGTTACTTGATCCAGTGTGTGGTAAATTAGAAGCGGTTGTTGTTCAGGGGACTCCATCTCCACGCTTGGGCCACACGTCTTCTGTAATAGGAGACCTCATGTTTGTTATTGGAGGCAGGGCTGATCCCATCACTATTTTGAATGACATCTGGGTCCTTGATTTAGCACAGAAGGAATGGAGGCTGCTACAGTGTACTGGCGTTAAATTTCCTCCTAGGTGATGTCTTTTGTATATACCTGCTTTGGCTGCTTGTATAGTTGTTTTGCACATTTTGCTGTCTTGCTCATTTTGTAATGTCCAAGTTCTCTTAAAGATTGGAATATGAAACTTTGCTGCTTTTGTAACTAGTCACTAGTTTTAGTTGAGGTTACCGTCTTTTCACTGCATGACCGTTATTGTTCAGGTATGCAGAAGAGACCATATGTTAAGCTCGTGATTTGCGAGGGTTTAGTAGATATCTCTGTGTTGATGTCCCTATATTTCCTCATGCGTTCTTTTGTAAATTTTTCGTGATCGTTTTTATGATTATACTTTTACAGGCATCGGCATGCAGCAGCTGTTGTAGGGTCAAAGGTTTATGTCTTTGGTGGAATTCTCAATGATGAAATTTCTTCATCGCTCTTCGTCCTTGACACACGCAATTTGGAGTGGAAGGAGATATACATGCAAGGGGAATGGCCGTGTCCCCGTCATTCCCACTCCTTGGTTGCATATGGGTCTCAGATATTTATGTTTGGAGGATACGACGGGGAGAAAGCACTAGGTGACCTGTATAGTTACGATGTTCAAACATGTTTGTGGAAGAAGGAAATGATGTCTGGAAGAATTCCATATGCAAGGTTTTCGCACTTAATGTTTGTTTATAAGAATTATATTGGCATATTTGGGGGATGCCCTGTCAGACAAAGTCACCAGCAGTTATCATTACTTGATCTTCACTCCCATGTATGGAAGAATGTCGTCATGGATACCAATGGCGAAGACCTATTTGTCCGTAGCACAGCATGTGCCATTGGTGATGATCTCGTAGTGATTGGTGGTGGGGCAGCTTGCTATGCATTTGGAACTAAGTTCAGTGAACCAGTAAAAGTTAACTTGCTTGCATTAATGTCTTTAGCAAATTGTTTTGTGCCTACCAGGATTAAAGAAAATCATGTTATATACCAAGAGGATGGGGCCACGGAGCCAAAGAACAAATGCCCAGATTATCCACAGAACAAAATTGAACCTTCATCAACTGGATGTCCCGACTTGGATCTTGAGATTGACGGACTCAGTGTCAATGTTGAGCATCAGATGGATGCTTCGCCTTCTGTTCTACAACTTGAAAGAAAATTCGCTAAGCAAGGAAAAGACGTATTGAAAAGGTTTGGATGGTTAGATCTCAGGAGAAAGGTCTACTCCGGGGAAAATGGCACACACATATATTTTCCTGTCACGGAAAATTTTTGTGCTGTATATCAAAGTAAGCAGCATCGCTTGGCATTCAAAGAGGTGGGCAACCTCAACCCACCATATAACAGAGAGGGGCTATTATTAAAGGATATGTCCTGTTCAACAGCTTTGAATTTTCTAATGGCATGTGGTGCTACTAAACTTGCCGACGAGGTAGTCAAAGTCCGAAAAACTCCAACATCTCCTTTGAAAGTGATGAATGAAGCTGTAGCATCTTTAATAAATCATCAAGCTCTGCCTGCAAAGATATTAGAGGAGCTGCCGACAAGGTTGGTGTTCTATATTTTGTTTCTTTGTTGTCAGCACAATTGACATTGCAACTCTAGTTTTTGTGTACTTTAAAGCTTTTAGGAGCAAACACTAAGTGTCGGTGCTTGTATGGTCCTATAATATACAGTTTTCACCAGTAATGCATCACAATTCACACTAACTTTTTTTTGTTTTTTCCATTTCAGATGGGAGCGACTAGGCGATGTTGTTGTGCTTCCAGTGACATCTTTCCAGGATCCAGTGTGGGACTCAATGGCGGAGGAGCTTTGGCCTACTATTGCAAAATCACTGGGTACACGTCGCCTGGCTCGGCAAGTAAGTTATATACATGGAACTGCTTTTTTTTCTTTCTTAGCTTCGAAACATTACTCTTCGTCTAAATTTGGTAACTTCTACCTCTATGTATTATCTAGCTTCTAATGGTGGAACACAATAATGCACTGCATATATGCAGATAGTACTTTTAACATGAGATTTACAACATTGCGAATTTTACCTCTCTTTTAGTGTTCTTAAATTTGCGTACACCTGAGGGCTGCATAGTTTGTTCAAATATTTCGTTTGGATTTTGTTTTTCTTTTCATTTTTCCAAACACAGCTCTTATCGCTCGTCAGAGGTTCTTTGTCCCCATCATGGTTAGGTTTTGATATTCATTGTTAAAAAAATATAAATTATGTGGAAGTGAAGTTTTACCAGTGTGCTAATATCATACCTTAGAGAATGAGAAAAAGAGCACATGTGGACATAAAGGTAGCATATCAGATAATGGCAAGAATTGTGAGAGTAATCATTTCAAAAATATACTAAGCTACTAGCTGTTTTGTACTTTCTGTTATTTCTGGACTTGACCAGCAGATATAGAAAGAAGTAGAGATCACTAGTAGTTATATGCCTTTTTGCTCAATAATATAAAGCTACTTATCAAAAAAATATTGTTCCCAACCTATCTTGGTCCGACCCAATGGCCCGCTAGGGGTCCTGCTCCGCGCAAACACGTCGACAGATGCAACAGTCAATTTTTCAACGCATCGAACCGGTCAACGCGCGCAGCTCAAGTCACGTGCGTTTTTCGCTCCGTGCGCCTTGTGCGCGACTTAGGCACGATTCGATTTCACGTTGACGTCACTCACGCTAGCGCGATCGTCACGCCAAGACCACCCGATCACCTTTTCATCAAAAACATCGACCGACGGCGCAGTTGGAGCAACGGGGCCAAGGGGCAAATGGCCTTGGCCAACCCCAGGGGGTCGGCCTCAGCCTTCCCCATGCCTAGGGGGTCGGCCTCGGCCTCCAGGAGGGGTTGGCCTCGGCCATTCCCCCCGGTGGTTCACCCCTTCGCACAAACCCCTTTCCGCACCTTTTTCGTTTCGTATTCTTCGTACGTGACCTTGGCACCTCGTTCGCTACGTGGGTACGATTCTTGACAACATGTTCGTCATAACGCAACTGCTGGATTCGTCATTGCTTATCAAAACACCTACCGACGGCGCGCCCGAAGTTCGCAAAAGGAAAAGTGGCCTTGGGCTCCGAAAATGGAAGTTGGCCATTTGGCCTTGGCCAACCCCAGGGGGTCGGCCTCGGCCTTCCCCATGCCTAGGGGGTCGGCCTCGGCCTCCAGGAGGGGTTGGCCTCGGCCATTTTCCCCCAGTGGTTCACCCCTTCGCGCAAACCCCTTTTTGCACCTTTTTCGTTTCGTATTCTTCGTATGTGACCTTGGCACCTTGTTCGCTACATGGGTACGATTCTTGGCAACACGCTCGTCATAACGCAACTTCCGGATTCATCATTGCTTATCAAAACACCTACCGACGGCGCGCCCGAAGTTCGCAAAAGGAGAAGTTGCCTTGGGCTCCTTCATGGGAGTTGGCCATTTGGCTTTGGCCACCTAGGGTCGGCCTCAGCCTCCCCAGGAGGTCGGCCTCGGCCTCCTAGGGGCCTTGGCCTTGGCCTTCCCCCCATTTTTGGCATATGGCCTCTCCCACCGCGCGCACTTATTTTCTCAAATCTTTGCACCTCCGCGATGTTTACGGACGTTCGTACGTCAACCCCGCGACGTCGTACGAACGTCCGTCGCCCATGACCGTGCACCGCTCTCGCGATGCCCGTCGCCCAAAGTCGCGCGCTACCACCGAATGACCCATCGACGACGACCGTATACCATCACTCCCAACTTTGTCACTACTACATGTTGCATTCATTACCTTGTTATGACAGGTACACTCAGCTCACATCCTGTCTTCGGGACACCCGACGCGCGCCCGTGCGCCGTCTCCGCGACGTTCGTCGCCGCGCCCGGGCGCCATCCTCATGATACGTGCCCCCGGCACCAAGTATTGCTCCGCGACGTTCGTCGTCGCACCACTTTCATAACACGTGCCCCAGCACCAAGTATTGTCTCTGCGACGTTCGTCGCCGCGCTCGTGCACCACTTCCATGATATGTGCCCACGGCACCAGGTATTGTCTCCGCGACATTCGTCGCCGCGCCCGTGCGCCACTCTCAAAACATGTGCCCCGGCACCAGGTATTGTCTCGTGCTGTAGGTACCGCACCAATGCGCCACAATCATGTTACATGCTTCCGGGATGGGCTCACAACCTTATAGCCATCGCCGTCTCAATCACAAGGGGGCTTCGGCCCTCGTACCGAGATGGGCTCACAACCTTATAGCCATCGTCGTCACAGTCACAGGGGGCTCCGGCACGAGGACCCCTCGCCACAGACTCCGAGCACTGAGCTGCGACTATGTCCACTCATGTTACTGTTGATCGTCGACACCACCAGGGCAATGACCCCCGGGTCACTCCGGGACGGGAGAAGGTCCTCAGAGGGCATCGCGCCTAGTCCGCCTGGCAGCTGGCTACAGGGGCAACCCCCACCGCTGTCAGGTTCTCTGCGCGTCTCTTGACGCATCTTGTGGGATTCAATAAGGGCTTGGATCGGTGGCCGGGGCAACGGGCTTACTCTGATCATGTCGTCATGGTGTGGTCAGTCTTCTCAGACAGGTAGAGCGACGCTGTGCGAGGCAGGCAACGCGAATTTGGGAACCGGCAGTCCAACGGAGAACTGGTATTTTGGGACCCCCTGGTGATGTGTCACTCCCAGGGGACGACATGTGGCACTTTATGACATAAGCACACCGTTTCCTATAAATAGGGGACTTTACAACTCAAAAAAGTGACTTCTTCTTCATTCTCACAAAATCACTTTCTCACTCTAGAATTTGAGAGCTGTTGGATTCTAGAGAGAGAAACACAAAATTGGACCGTAACATTGGACCCCGACTTGGACTGTCGACTGCCGGCCCTATTCGTCTCAGCCTTGTCTTCGCAGCACTGCCACTCCTCACGGCCTGTCTGGGAAGCCTTGCTCTCTGCCCTTACTCCGCCCTCACTGTCTCTCACTTTGCATACTTGGAAGCTGACTCGGACTACAGCCTTTGTGGCACCTCCACGTAAGCACGAACCCACATTCCTTGGCATCATTTTGGCGACTCCGCTGGGGAGGTGAGCATCGTATTGCAGTCTGCCTATCTTCCACACTCAGTCTCCATGCCTAGACAACAAAGAGTTACGAGGGCTACCAGCCAAGGCCTTATCCATACCGTGCAAGAAGAGGACCACTCGGGTGAACAAGAGGGGACTAGTGCTGTACGTCTCCAAGACCATCCCGCACCTGACGTGCAGGTTGCAGTCAATGCGGCCATCCAGCAGTTCACTCCCACTATAGCCAGCATACAGGACTCACAAGCTTCTCTCATGACCGCCATAATGGAAATGCAGAAATCTATACAGGCGATGGCCTCACAGCAAATTGTTCCTCCGGTCCAGCCTATAGGACCTGGATCGTCCCCCAGACGTCGCCCAGGCCCTAGTGTCACGACCACCGCCGCCTCGACCATCCAGACCCCTGGCGGTAGGACTCGCGACATCTTCCCCGCCCGTAGCTGACACACTGCGTCCCGTGATGCCACCACACAGACTATAACCGGATCTTGGGCCAGTATTGCAACAAGTCCCCCCTACTGTTGCGCCTCAACATGTACCAGCCAGGAGCTCTTCCGAGACTCACGAATCCATTGAGATGGAGCCTAACCCCTACTCGACGGAGCAACATCAAACGACCGGCCAAGTGGTGGATATGTCTCGTCCGCCCACCCATACCACCCTGCACCTGCCCGCATCAACACCTGCCATGTATCGTCCTTCCACTGCTCCTGCCCACCAAGTCACACCGTCAGGGGACTCCGGGGCTCGCAGAGCACCGGCCAGCCATCAACCTTTAGTCGGCCAGGAAGAGCCGCTCTCCCACTATGTTTCCAAGGCCGACTTCGATGCACTTCTTCGCCGGCTGTCACAGTATTCTGCACCCGACTCATCAGACCGATTGACAGGCCACGCGCCGTATGCTAATGAGATAGCCATCATACCATATCCACTCAAGTACAAGCAACCCACTTTTGTGCTCTTTAACGGACGTGAAGGCAACGCCCGTGAGCACTTAACCAGATTCGCCGGTTCGTTGGAGCAATATGGACCAGGCGATAGTTTGAAGCTGAGGGAGTTTCACAAGTCCCTCACAGGCTTGGCGTATACTTGGTACCATCAGATCCCTGCGGGGACGGTCCATTCATGGAATGAGATGGTCCAACTCTTCTTGGACAAATTCCACTATGAAGCTTAACGCGTCACCATAGTGGACATCGCCGGCATTCGCCAGGCCCCCGGCGAAGACTTGACCAAATATGTGCACCGTTTTCATCTTAAGTGTCTCGAATGTACAGATTTCAGTAAAGATGAGACATTGGTGCCCATATGCATCAAGAACATGAATGACGTCTATCGGGTGCACCTCAAGAACTTGCAGTTGAAATCATGGGGACACCTCAAGGAAACGGCGCGGCGTACTTACGAGACAGTCGGGCCCGTCAAACCATGGAGGCCTCGCCCGCAGAATGCACTGCTGACCTCAGCAGACACATCCGACACTCAGCGCAACAGCAACAGCACCAGCACCAGCAACATCAATAATTACACTGGCTTTAAGCGTCAGTTCCCGGATGGGGACCAACGCTCCGACAAACGGCGACAACTGGAGACTCCGCCTGCCTTTCCATGTGATTTGAATACGGTGAAAGAGCTCTTGACAGAATGGGTTGCTAATGACAACTTCCAACTGCCACCTGTGCGGATCCCCATCACAGACGAAGAAAGAACCAGGCCCAACTATGGTGCGGAGAGAGACCGCACAACACCGGAAGCCACCCCGGAAAGAAGGCGACTAGCAGGGATACCTTAAGCTCTGTCAAGTTTGCTCTGCTGTCCAACCGTGAACTGATGTCCCGCAAATGCATCCAGGGAGGAGTCCCGTATGAAGAGTGCATGTTGACGTACAGACGGCTAAGGCACGCGTCTCGTCTTCATAGCAGAGTGGGGCAGCGCCCGGGGTAAGCTCAGGGTCTGGCGGGCAATGCTCGGCCGTACAACACCACTCTGTCTTCGTGGGTAGGTCGGGGTCGAGGGGGTTAGGCGGCGGACCCCCCGGACACCGTCATAACTGGTAGATCACTCTTTCGTCTTTGATGACGCGTTGGAAGGTGGCTTCAAACTTGTGTTTCTTGGACTTGGGGGATGAAGGCGAGGAATTGGTCGGGACAGCAGATGGCGCTGTCGAGGTTGATGCTTTGTTTCTGTTGCTTTTCTTGGACTTGGAATTGGGGGGCTTGTTCCCACACAGCTCATCCCAATCTGGTAGTTTGGTGGAATGGATGTGAGTAGCATGCTCACCATCTGCAGCAAGCTCAGTGAAGAAGGAGGCCTCGGCGAAGTAAGACTCGGCACATTCAAAAGGGGCCTTGGTCGCGGGGATGGTTACTGCTACCTCATGTCCCGTAGGACCAAGCACCAGTTTCACACACTGGTGGTACGTCGAGGGAACAGCCTTGTTGATATGAATCCAAGGTCGCCCAAGCAGGAGGTGGAAGGAAGACTCGCTGTCTATCACGTGAAAAGTAGTGTCACGACGGACAGTTCCGACCATGAGGTCGACAGTGATGTGACCAAGGGTGGACTGGGGGCCCTGCCCGAAGCCAGTAATTTTGATGGGGTCACGGATGATCCTCCTTGGTGGTATATCGGCCTGCTGCAAAGTGATGAGAGGGATGATGTTGATCGAGGCGCCGCAGTCTACCAAGGCGCGGCGGAAGCTGGTGCCGTTAACAGTGCACTCAAGGTACAGCGGCCGGTTATGGTGCTCAATTGGTGGTGAGTCCTCGTCCGAAAAAATGAATACGGTGGAAGGGATATGTCTGAGTTCGGCCTGGGCGGCGAAGCATTCGGGCCCGTGGTGACCTCGATCAAACAGTCCGAGAGATAAGTCTGTGCCGCGGGTGAAAACCCCATTTCGTCAAAGAAGCCTTTGATCTTCGTCATTTGGCCAGCAGAGGAAGTGGGCTGGGGGGCAGGAGGTACACAAGTTGTGACCATAGGCGAGATTTCCGCAGAAGCTTCGGGGACGAGAGACTCGATGTGGTCGGTAGCAACCATGAGCACCTGATGCTCGCGGTTGTTGTTGCCATGATTTGGGTACGGGTGCTTCCGCACATCGTGGTTCTTTCGCAGCTGTAGGTCGCCTGACGCGATCTTTATTGCAAAGATAGCTCGCAATGCATTGCAGTTCTTGAGAGGATGGCCAAGGGCCTGGTGGAAGGGGCATAGTTGAGCCTGGTTCTTTCTTCGTCTGTGATGGGGATCCGCACAGGTGACAGTTGGAAGTTGTCATTAGCAACCCATTCTGTCAAGAGCTCTTTCACCGTATTCAAATCACATGGAAAGGCAGGCGGAGTCTCCAGTTGTCGCCGTTTGTCGGAGCGTTGGTCCCCATCCGGGAACTGACGCTTAAAGCCAGTGTAATTATTAATGTTGCTGGTGCTGTTGCGCTGAGTGTTGGATGTGTCTGCTGAGGCCAGCAGTGCATTCTGCGGGCGAGGCCTCCATGGTTTGACGGGCCCGACTGTCTCGTAAGTACGCCGCGCCGTTTCCTTGAGGTGTCCCCATGATTTCAACTGCAAGTTCTTGAGGTGCACCCGATAGACGTCATTCATGTTCTTGATGCATATGGGCACCAATGTCTCATCTTTACTGAAATCTGTACATTCGAGACACTTAAGATGAAAACGGTGCACATATTTGGTCAAGTCTTCACCGGGGGCCTGGCGAATGCCGGCGATGTCCACTATGGTGACGCGTTAAGCTTCATAGTGGAATTTGTCCAAGAAGAGTTGGACCATCTCATTCCATGAATGGACCGTCCCCGCAGGGATCTGATGGTACCAAGTATACGCCAAGCCTGTGAGGGACTTGTGAAACTCCCTCAGCTTCAAACTATCGCCTGGTCCATATTGCTCCAACGAACCGGCGAATCTGGTTAAGTGCTCACGGGCGTTGCCTTCACGTCCGTTAAAGAGCACAAAAGTGGGTTGCTTGTACTTGAGTGGATATGGTATGATGGCTATCTCATTAGCATACGACGCGTGGCCTGTCAATCGGTCTGATGAGTCGGGTGCAGAATACTGTGACAGCCGGCGAAGAAGTGCATCGAAGTCGGTCTTGGAAACATAGTGGGAGAGCGGCTCTTCCTGGCCGACTAAAGGTTGATGGCTGGCCGGTGCTCCGCGAGCCCCGGAGTCCCCTGACGGTGTGACTTGGTGGGCAGGAGCAGTGGAAGGACGATACATGGCAGGTGTTGATGCGGGCAGGTGCAGGGTGGTATGGGTGGGCGGACGAGACATATCCACCACTTGGCCGGTCGTTTGATGTTGCTCCGTCGAGTAGGGGTTAGGCTCCATCTCAATGGATTCGTGAGTCTCGGAAGAGCTCCTGGCTGGTACATGTTGAGGCGCAACAGTAGGGGGGACTTGTTGCAATACTGGCCCAAGATCCGGTTATAGTCTGTGTGGTGGCATCACGGGACGCAGTGTGTCAGCTACGGGCGGGGAAGATGTCGCGAGTCCTACCGCCAGGGGTCTGGATGGTTGAGGCGGCGGTGGTCGTGACACTAGGGCCTGGGGGACGATCCAGGTCCTATAGGCTGGACCGGTGGAACAATTTGCTGTGAGGCCATCGCCTGTATAGATTTCTGCATTTCCATTATGGCGGTCATGAGAGAAGCTTGTGAGTCCTGTATGCTGGCTATAGTGGGAGTGAACTGCTGGATGGCCGCATTGACTGCAACCTGCACGTCAGGTGCGGGATGGTCTTGGAGACGTACAGCACTAGTCCCCTCTTGTTCACCCGAGTGGTCCTCTTCTTGCACGGTATGGATAAGGCCTTGGCTGGTAGCCCTTGTAACTCTTTGTTGTCTAGGCATGGAGACTGAGTGTGGAAGATAGGCAGACTGCAATACGATGCTCACCTCCCCAGCGGAGTCGCCAAAATGATGCCAAGGAATGTGGGTTCGTGCTTACGTGGAGGTGCCACAAAGGCTGTAGTCCGAGTCAGCTTCCAAGTATGCAAAGTGAGAGACAGTGAGGGCGGAGTAAGGGCAGAGAGCAAGGCTTCCCAGACAGGCCGTGAGGAGTGGCAGTGCTGCGAAGACAAGGCTGAGACGAACAGGGCCGGCAGTCGACAGTCCAAGTCGGGGTCCAATGTTACGGTCCAATTTTGTGTTTCTCTCTCTAGAATCCAACAGCTCTCAAATTCTAGAGTGAGAAAGTGATTTTGTGAGAATGAAGAAGAAGTCCTTTTTTGAGTTGTAAAGTCCCCTATTTATAGGAAACGGTGTGCTTATGTCATAAAGTGCCACATGTCGTCCCCTGGGAGTGACACGTCACCAGGGGGTCCCAAAATACCAGTTTTCCGTTGGACTGCCGGTTCCCAAATTCGCGTTGCCTGCCTCGCACAGCGTCGCTCTACCTGTCTGAGAAGACTGACCACACCATGACGACATGATCAGAGTAAGCCCGTTGCCCCGGCCACCGATCCAAGCCGTTATTGAATCCCACAAGATGCGTCAAGAGACGCGCAGAGAACCTGACAGCGGTGAGGGTTGCCCCTGTAGCCAGCTGCCAGGCGGACTAGGCGCGATGCCCTCCGAGGACCTTCTCCCGTCCCGGAGTGACCCGGGGGTCATTGCCCTGGTGGTGTCGACGATCAACAGTAACATGAGTGGACATAGTCGCAGCTCAGTGCTCGGAGTCTGTGGCGAGGGGTCCTCGTGCCGGAGCCCCCTGTGACTGTGACGGCGATGGCTATAAGGTTGTGAGCCCATCCCGGTACGAGGGCCGAAGCCCCCTTGTGATTGAGACGGCGATGGCTATAAGGTTGTGAGCTCATCCCGGTACGAGGGCCGAAGCCCCCTTGTGATTGAGACGGCGATGGCTATAAGGTTGTGAGCCCATCCCGGAAGCATGTAACATGATTGTGGCGCATGGGCGCGGTGCCTACAGCACGAGACAATACCTGGTGCCGGGGCACATGTTTTGAGAGTGGCGCACGGGCGCGGAGACAATACCTGGTGCCGTGGGCACATATCATGGAAGTGGCGCACGAGCGCGGCGACGAACGTCGCAGAGACAATACTTGGTGCCGGGGCACGTGTTATGAAAGTGGTGCGACGACGAACGTCGCGGAGCAATACTTGGTGTCGGGGGCACGTATCATGAGGATGGCGCCCGGGCGCGGAGACGGCGCACGGGCGCGCGTCGGGTGTCCCGAAGACAGGATGTGAGCTGAGTGTACCGGTCATAACAAGGTAATGAATGCAACATGTAGTAATGACAAAGTTGGGAGTGATGGTATACGGTCGTCATCGATGGGTCATTCGGTGGTAGCGCGTGACTTTGGGCAACAGGCATCGCGAGAGCGGTGCGCGGTCATGGGCGACGAACGTCCGTAAACATCGCGGAGGTGCAAAGATTCGAGAAAATAAGTGCGCGCAGTGGGAGAGGCCATAGGCCAAAAATGGGGGGAAGGCCGAGGCCGACCCCCTGTTGGCAAAGCCAAATGGCCAACTCCCATGGAGGAGCCCAAGGTAACTTCTCCTTTTGCGAACTTCGGGCGCGCCGTCGGTAGGTGTTTTGATAAGCAATGACGAATTCGGAAGTTGCGTTATGACGAGTGTGTTGCCAAGAATCGTACCCACGTAGCGAACAAGGTGCCAAGGTCACGTACGAAGAATACGAAACGAAAAAGGTGCGAAAAGGGGTTTGCGCGAAGGGGTGAACCACCGGGGGAAAATGGCCGAGGCCAACCCCTCCTGGAGACCGAGGCCGACCCCCTAGGCATGGGGAAGGCCGAGGCCGACCCCCTAGGCATGAGGAAGGCCGAGGCCGACCCCCTGGGGTTGGCTAAGGCCATTTGCCCCGTTGCTCCAACTGCACCGTCGGTCGATGTTTTTTATGAAAAGGTGATCGGGTGGTCTTGGCGTGACGATCGCGCTAGCGTGAGTGACGTCAACGTGAAATCGAATCGTGCCTAAGTCGCGCGCGGAGCGAAAAACGCACGTGACTTGAGTGTGCGTGCGTTGACCGGTTTGATGCGTTGAAAAATTGACTGTTGCATCTGTCGACGTGTTTGCGCGGAGCGGGACTCCTAGCGGGCCATTGGGTCGGACCAAGATAGGTTGGGAACAAATATATATATATATATAGAAATAAGCAGGCATCACAAACAACAGTTGAATGCTACTTAGCAATTATATAGAAGATCTTTGGAAATTTATTCAAAGGAAGATTGCACTAATATCATGTCACGAGTAATATTTGTCTTTTGTGAATTGAGTATGCTGGTAACTTTAGGGCCGAATCAAACCTACTGGAATGAGGGACAGTACTTTGGAGATTCTTGTTGGAGATAATGGCTGGGTTGATCATCGTGAAAATGGGATTCTCTATTCTTTTGATACTACCAAGTGCATGTTCTCCTGGGGCAATCTTTCTGAGAAGCTTCGGATGGCTCGTCTTGACTGTAGAGATGAGGTTATAGTGGACTTGTTTGCTGGCATTGGATATTTTGTGTTGCCATTCCTTGTCAGGTATTCTGTGATTATACAATCTAATTATGTTATAACTTAGGTTTTAGTTATTTTGAACTTGTGCTGTCATTATGATACTTTCTTATTGATCAAATATAATTTATGGGTTTTTAATTTTACCGAGCCCATTAAGGATGGCAGGCCATCACGTGATCAAATCTAGGAAAAGGGCAGTGAAGCCAATTCCTTGCTTTTGACATTATGTAATCACAGCTTTTGTTTCTTGCAAGTTTGCCTATTATATAAGCATATTGTTTTGTAGATTGGGTGGATAGACTTTTGGCTGGGAATACCTGTCAATGCCCTTTAAGTATTCGCTCTACCACCTAGAGAGTCCTTTCATGCGAATCCCGCATTTGTGCTTTCTTTTGCAACATTATTTGTTGTTAATGTGGATCAGGGCCAACGCGAAACTAGTGTATGCTTGTGAGTGGAATTCGCATGCTGTTGAGGCACTCCAACGTAACCTTCATGCAAACTCTGTTGCTGACCACTGCATCATACTCGAAGGGGATAATCGAGTTACAGCTCCTAAAGTAGGAACTCTGACTTTATCGATATATATATTATCACTGTCTACAGCAATTTATATATTTGAGATGACTGGAATCGGCTGTAAATGCCTGACCATATGCACTGCATTATGATCTAGTTCTAATAAGCCACCTTGATGATCTAGTTCTGATCAGCTGCCTTGATTACTGAAATCACGAAAAGTAGAACTGAGAACTAAAGACATAAGTTTCGGATTTTATCAACTTGGCATACTTGTTTTAAAATGATCTTACACGTCTTTCCTTGTTTAAAACATTCCGAGCCTTCCCTTGTGTTGACATAATACTATTGTAATGACCGAGACATGAATGATATGATGTACCAGTGATGCAGACGTGTGTTTATCTTGTGAAGTCATAGTTTGAAAGACAATATGCAGGTTTCTTCTCAAAGATGTCTTATCAGTGATTTCCTTGTTTTCTTATAGGGAGTTGCTGATCGAGTCTGCCTTGGTCTCCTGCCAACGAGTGAGGGTAGTTGGGTTACTGCTGTAAGGGCATTAAGGTGTTCTGTCTATCTTTTCTTGGAGTGTACCACTAGAGTTACTAGATTACTCTGTCTATTAAATGCTTTGTTATGATGATGGACTAGTTAGTGTCTGCAACATATAACCACATTACCAGGAGTCCAATGGTAAAATATTGATACCACAAAGGGTAAGGTTGCTCCATTATTACCTAGTTCTCCCTGGGCTCGGGGAGACAAATCAACTTTTCATTACTTGGGGATAAGTTTGCACACGTGTAGACCTTCCCAGAGCTGGCTGTTAAAATTGGTTACTGTATGGCTATGCCACACAAACCGACTGAGGGAAGTCGCATCCGGCCCATCGCAAGCACCAATAATGTCATGATCACATTGGTTTACCTTGTCATTTCTTGAGAGAGTCGTGATTGTATATCCTAGAGATGGGTTTGGTTGGCTAAATCTAAGAAGTTGACATCTTTCTCAGGATTCACGCACCCCTAGTCACAGCTATATTATAATATCTGAACATGGTTATTCGTATTGAATGCTTCATGGTCCAGAATCAAAGAGTCCTTCGTTGAGTTTGATCTGGATTTCGATGTTGCTTTCACGTATGTTGTTTTCTTTTTCTTCTACCTTTTAACTTTTTTGTGGCATTTTTATAATAATGCAGGAGTAAAGGTGGGGTATTGCACGTGCACGATAATGTGAAGGACTCAGTGGAGGGTTCGTGGAGGGATCATGTTTCAAAATCTATCAGTGATATTGCTAGATCTGAAGGTATCATGTCGTCAACTAATGCTCATATCATGTTGTATCCATTTTTAACTACACGAGTACACATTTGCTCGACATCATCGAAGTTTTGGTCTATTTGCAGGTTATAATTGGGAGGTTTTGGTAGAACATGTGGAGAGGGTGAAATGGTATGCCCCACATATTCGCCATCTCGTTGCAGATGTTAGATGCAGACAGATAGAGGGCTAGCAACTGAGACGGATTAGGTTGATTCATGATAGAAGCAACGTTCCAGGAAGAGCATTTTGATTAATTGTCACAAGTTCGGCTTCCGCTTGGCCTTTGATTGTCGATCCCGAGATCTCCCCATCCATGGAACACTCTGGTGGCCCTGAGTCAATTATGTACTGGTGTAATTCGTGGGCATTGACTTTAGTCCTGGGAAAATTTTGGTGCCGACTCTTCTCTCCCCCTCTCTCTATGGGGGCGGCAGGGCAGATTGTTCTGTTTATTTCTGTATTTTGGTGTCAAATTGGAAACGAGCATGCACATGCAAGAAGCCTTTGGCAATGTGGCATAGACTTACGACTTTTTGTAAAAGAGAGAGTATCCTCGGTGAATTTCGGCACCGTACGCTTACAATATTTGTTTTCTGTTTTTATTTTCTGTTTTCATTTTCATGATTTTCATATTCAGTTTGAAAATCCGTTCTTGTACTTTTATCATTTTCACCAAAAAAAAATTAGCTATTTTTTCTTATATTGGATTAAGTTTGAGTGAAAAAAGCTGAGAACACCTTTCAGGTGTTTTCAGTTTTTTGTTATTATTTGAGTAATTTTATCCAAAACGAAAACAGAAAATGGTAAAAGTACGCAAAAAAAGAATCTTTTTCATCATCATTACTAAAAACAGAAAACGAATACTGTAAGCGTACGGCGCCTTCGTTATTTTCTTTTGTCGTAGTTTTTTGGCAGATAACCTGAATATAGGTCTAGTCGTACATTCCAACAGGGGACGACTGTACTTGTTCAGTTTATCTTTCTCAACTACGATGCCATGAGGAGGGACTCGGAAAGTTTTAGCATAAGCAACAAGGATTCACAGATCATCAAGACGTAGAGCACGACAGGTATTTGGACCATATCCTATCATTTTCAGTGAAGATCTTTGTACTCACCATTATAATGGGTATTTGGTTGGTTTTTTTTTTTTCAATTATTATTAATGCAATTCTATTTTCATAAGAAGATACAGGGTGTTGAAATAGTTATCTGAACACTTCCCATCTGTAAGCCATCAGCAAAATGAAGGTTATGAATATTCATATGTTAAGGAAGAACATATGAATATTTAACGGTATATTCAACGGCTCTACATGATCGGAACTAATCTTCCGGGAATCACCTAATGTTCCCCGAAGAAAAGGAGATTGTTACCTTTGATGTCGAGTCCAAAATCCAAAAACTGTCACATAACTTTCAAAAATTATGATTCCTCGAGGACAAATGAGTTGAAGTGGGTCATGTTCTTCTGTCACAAATGGACATTATATGGAAGCCATCCAAGAGGATTGGGTTGGTGTGGCTTCCTCTCTTTGGAGACAATAATGGACCTATACAAGATGCAACCTGTCGCATACCAAGTCAAAATAGTACCATGGACATCATTCATTGCTCCTCAAAGGTAATGCCTACACTTGGCCTTGATTTTGAAATATCAAAGAGCTGGACTGATAATGACACTGCATATGGCTATTTGGCAATTGCTTGCCCCAGACTTCATATTTGAAGTTACTAAATATTACAAGTACTATATGTGTGTGTGGTGTGTGGGTATAAGTACATTAGTCTATCACATACTCCAATCTTGTGAGTCTCCCTAGACATTTTTTTTTCTTTTTTTTGGTTACTCTGAGCAACTTCTGATCATGCCACATGCTAGGGAATAAGCATGTGAGTGACATGTAATCTTTTTCTTAAATGAATGAATATATTTGTCAAGTAGAGCTTGTCTGGTGGATGATATACAGTCCTCTCAATTACTCATCAGTCATCTCCCACCTGCAGTTTTTCATAGTCTGGAGCCCAAAATGAGTAGGTTGATCAATTTGGTGTTATAGTTTTTTTTTTCCTTCGTTTGCTAGGTCTATTGTTAAAGTCAGATTGCAAAATAATTACTCAAAAACGGGCATTGCTTTGACAAAAAATCATCAGTGCTTACCGTTTTTCTGCGAAATATGTCAAATTTATCCGTTAGTTGCTTTATGAATTTAACAAAACAATGTCAATTGAAAATTTGTACAAAAATTCTATAAGACGATGGTTCTTAGCGGGCGTACGTACCAACTATAAGATCTATGTACGTACAAAGTTTTGTATCATAGAAAACCTTTAAGGTTGACGAATTTCTTGAGAATTCTAAATAAGACATGTTTGCTCTTTTTTCTCTGACAGATGGTCAGAAGAACTTGTGAGTTTTTGGAGTCATAGAGACTATATAATCTCGTATGTGGTACTTGTATTTCTACCCACGGATAGATTTGCGTTCCAACAACGATAGAATGGGCCCATAATCGAGTAGTTTCAGTTTCAATTTTAGTACAAAACGAGTTATATAAATTTTGTAAATACCTCCCGCAATAACTTCCCTAATAATGTTAACCATTGCTTTTATAAGGAGAAGTTATATTCATATTCACTCTCTAAATGCTAATTCTTCCTTGTTTGTCACCAAAATTATCATTAAAAAAAATTAGCGACAAAAAGGGATGAAATGAAAATCACATTTTCTTGTTAAATATTTACCGGTGAGTCGATGAACCCGAGTCATGCATCATTGACACGTGTGCCTACGTGAGTGAGTGCACGTGAGTGGGCCCGGGTTCAGCTCGATTCCGTGAGCTGGCGTGGGGGGATGGATTATGTGGGACCCAGAGAAGCCGTCGGTGGTTACCTTTGAGCCGATGGCTTGAGTGGTCCAGCTCCTATTAGCTTGGCGTCTACTCACTCTGGCTCATTTGACGTCTCAATCGTACCCCTACCTATAATAAATTAATAATGGGTATTTGTCTTCCTCTTTTTTCCCATTTTTCCTTTTTAAGCAAAAAATTTTCCTTCTCGTCGTTCTATCTTGCGTCAAGTGTCGCTAAAAATTCTCATATAAAGAAATACTTGCAAGTGTCGCTTGCTCAGTTCAACATACATTATAATGAGACATATATATTTTCATCTACATAAAAAATTAATAAAATTATAAAGTTATCTCTAAATGTACAGCTGAAGTTTAGGTGAGAATATTAAAAAGATACCCGATATTGTCTGTTTGCAAAAAGAAAAAAAAGAAAAAACTTTCTTTTTTTCCTTTGATTTTTTTGTTTTGGCTTTTTGTTTGTGGGGTGAGTCGTTCTTTGTTTTATAGAAGAGTGGAATCAAACAAGGCTAAAATAAGTTAAGAGAGAGGCCAATTAGATGGCTTAAGTTAATCTTACGGGTGAGAATCTCCCTCTTTGATAATTAGTCCGTACCTTTCAATAACATTTTTAAATAACTAAAAAATACTATTAAAAATAAACATTACAAATATTTACAAAAAAGCCTCTAATAATATTTAACGATAATTATTTGTACTAGCTGAGTTAGGATCAAATTATTGGCCAAAACCTGGTCAAAAGCCACTTTAGATATGCTTTATTTCTTCATGAGTAGTAAGTAATTACTCTATGGGGTAATTAGATTGTACACGTGGATGCCTTTCACAAAGGCAGGAGGCAGGTGTCCATCAATGACAGTGATATGTGCTTCTCTGTCTCTATAATGATGATTTATTATACTCCTTCCATAAAGAGCTACCCATCTTTCATTAGAAGAAGCTTGAAGAAAGCCATTAAAACATTTGAAAAGTTCAAAGGCTACCCCACATTAAAAGCAATATGCATTCATTATCTCTACCGATCATTTAGAATTATTATCAGCTTCCGATCATCTACGACCGTTAAATATAAATTATTAATTTCGATCGTTCATAACTGTGTAAAATAGTCCCTCCGTCTCTTTTTTATTTGAACACTTTTGAGCTGCATGCTTATTTAAGATATGAGTTATATTTTATGAATTTCTCATTCTACTTAACAGATAGAAAGAGAGAGCGATGAAAGAAAGTGAGTCGTGAGAGAGAGAAAAATTGGTTGGTGGAGGTATTAAATGTAGAGAGAAAATTGGAATACAAAAAGTCTAAGATGGGTAAAAATGAAAAAATACATGTATAATCATTCTTAATTTGAAAAGTGGCCAATTTTTTTAGACATTCCAAAAAGAAAATATGATCAATTAAGTAGGGACAAAGGGAGTATAATGGTTTCGATCATTGGAGATGTTAAAATATTTTGTAACATAATTTTTTTTGCATTTATATGTTCGATTCATCACACCAACAATCTGTACTCCAACGGTATTATATGATTTGGTCAAGTAATGCTCGATTATGCAATACTTGCACGTTCTACTAGAGTAAATTTATCCCTTAAAATGTGAGAGAGAGAAGGAAGGAACAACGTTAGCTCAGTTATGCCTCCAATACAACGTAAGCTTTAATAAGAATTGGGTACACAATTTATTGGTAATCATGATCGACTGAGGTCCAACAGATAACTTAATAAAAACTCTAATATCTTATGCACAATTGTTCTTGCTAATTTTACTTTTTGGTAGCACTTGTTTGCGTTACATATGACTCACTTCCCCGAAGATTGCAAAAGATGTGAAACAAAAAGAGAAATTACTAAAAGTAGCATATTTTTTTACTTTTGTCAACCATTCTTGCCATTTGTGTATTTGAATAATCTGATTTAAATAATTTGATTTATCTACTTATCATACGTCAATGACTCGTACATCTATAGTGCAGTTTGCGTGCAAAATGGGTGAAATTAAGGCATGGTTTCCCTAGGGATCTCATTCTGAAAATTTAATATATTATCTCCATGTATTGTTTTATACAGTCTCCCAGTGGACTTGGACGAACAGCTTTGAATGGATCCAATCAAATCTGCTGTTTTTTTACTATATATTAATAAGTAACGCTTCATTGATTTTGTAGGTAATGCTTTTTTTATGTCGCTAAAAGTAGAAAAAAAATATTCTTAATTGTCCGCGAATTGCAAATAGTTTGACAAAAGAACACAAGTACAACTGAACATATTCAACGACTTCAAATCACTGAACTGGTGGATGCAGTACCGTTAGATTGAAGAAGCGAGCAAATGTAATAGGACTCGTATAGCGATGCACTATGATACCATATGATAAAAAAAATCCTTGAATGCTTCTCTTTCACGCTAACTTGCGTAAAATTGTCACATGACTTGCTATGATGCTCTCCGTGAGCTCATAAACACTAATACATTGGATGAGATACGCGGATCGGAGCACCCGCCAATCCCATCCAACGGCCGAAAGAGCTGCTTCTTTCTTTTGCATATGGTCCTCTTGAAGTGCATCTTGTGGCAATATGGTCGGGGAGTGTCGCGACAAATTTGGTCACGTTTTGATGTTTTTACAAACGTTTTTGTCTTCTTTTGTCAAAACTTGAAGAGACATTTTTTAAGACATGTTTGGTCGGTAAAACTTATCAGCGGTGCCTTTTACTAGATTAAGAATTTTGTTCTAAAGATTCTTTCTATTTTTAGTAGAACCCCAAAAAATGGAAAACTAGAAGATACTGCAGTTTTTCTACATTGAAATCATCTTAGTTTATATAGCCAGCAGCCGGCTTTTCACAGTGATCAAGAAACAAAAAAAAGTCAGCCTAATTGTTAATTTTGAGACGAAAGCATCAACGTTGGATCTCATTCCAATCTTTTGGACGGCTAGAGATATGTCTAGGTTTTGTGACCCTCTATATATAGAGATAAGAGAGATTAGCACTTAAATACCGAAATAGGGAACAAAATTAAATATTACTTCGATATTTATTTCCGTCTTTTCTTACATGAATAATGTTAATAATACGCTTTGTTTTCTAGTGAGAATATTGATTTTCAAAGAAATCAAAAAGATTCCTAAATTTATTAATAAAATTTACTTTTGACAGATCAAGGTATTATACCGCAATACGTACCGTTAATAAAAAATATCCACTCTTAAAAATGTGTCACGTTGTTTTATCGACTCTTAAAGTTTGTGAGCGGAGACGGACTCTCTAGACCGAGAGAAATAGAAAAATCTCTCGTATCGCATTAATTCATCACTAATTAATTTGAAGTTTTTGTCACTTATTAATCAGAAAAAATGGGTCTCCCAACTAGACCCTAGTGGTGAATGCTGAACTGGTAAATTGGTAAGGAAAAAGCAGAAAGTAGGTCTCATACCTCCAAAGCTATTCAATGGAAGATAAGGTATTCATTATTTTATGTGAAAATTTAGCTCCTTCTGCTTTATTTAAGAACATGCCCACTGATGCAAAACTCAGTGCCCCTTTGGTGAGAGAGATCATGGGTTCCAAAGCTCTCTTCTTCTTTGCCCTCTTTTCCATCTCTGCTCTTGCCCTCACCCCTGCAGCTTTTGCAGAAAATGAGGAGGATCCTGGCCTTGTTATGAACTTTTACAAGGACTCATGCCCTCAGGCTGAGGACATTGTCAAGGAACAGGTCAAGCTTCTCTACAAGCGCCACAAGAACACTGCATTCTCATGGCTGAGGAACATCTTCCATGACTGTGCTGTTCAGGTTTGTTCCACAACCTCACTTGCCCATATTTTTCCAGTGTGCGTGTGCGTGTGTGTGTGAGTGTGAGGATAAGGTTGCTCCATTGTGACCTGTTGGCCTAAGACGAAACAAGAAACAACTAAAATTTGCACATTTCATCTTCCTTATTGACTTCTGGTTGCGGGAGTCTCGTGGACTGGGCTTTTACGAACTAATGCAAACTCAATATGTTAGCTGAGTAAGGTTGCGTACATATAACCTTTCAGATCTTGCACCGGCCAGAGTCTTGTGTAATGGTTGCCCCATTTTGTACTGATATGGACTGTTTGTGTGTGGTTTTTGGGTGTAGTCGTGTGATGCTTCACTTCTACTGGACTCAACAAGGAGGTCCTTGTCTGAGAAGGAGACAGACAGGAGCTTTGGAATGAGGAACTTCAGATACCTTGAGACCATCAAAGAAGCTGTGGAGAGAGAGTGCCCTGGAGTTGTTTCCTGTGCTGATATCCTTGTGCTGTCCGGCAGAGATGGCATTGTTGCGGTAACTTTAATTTTCTTTCACTTCTTTGTTCAACTTTCCATCTTAGGATTTTCTTATTATCTTCTCAAGTATATTCATTAAGAGATCTACCATGTGAATACTATTTTAGGTGAAATCAGCACATATCTGACAACAGATACACTAGATCTGCATAAACTGTACTTAAATCGCTTTTCATTCACTTGGATAAAAGATGAGTTTCACTTTCATCTGCCATGTGCTTTGAAATTCTATAAGACCCACTTTCCTAAACAAAGCATGTTACTGTTAAACCAACCACCCACCCACCCACGCCACCCCACCCCACCCCCATTGAGAAAGGAAGACAAGATCCCAAAAGGGTTGTTACACAAGTTTGTTTTTACCTCCGTTTTTATGCAATGAATCAAGCTTACTTGATTTGGTAGCATATCAATATTGTCAAGTATTGATTGGGAATTTGTTTGCAGTTGGGAGGACCTTACATCCCTCTCAAAACTGGAAGGAGAGATGGTAGGAAGAGCAGAGCAGATATTCTGGAGGAATACCTCCCTGACCACAACGAGAGCATGACTGTTGTCCTCGAGAGGTTTGGAGCCATGGGTATCGATACCCCCGGAGTCGTTGCCTTGCTAGGTATACACCCTATCTATCCCCATCCATGCGCTCTCACCGACACACGCAGGCACATACATACATAACCCCGTAAATGTAGAATAATATTCATTGAAACGTATTCAATCCTACGGTCATAAGGATCTCTTGGTGCAATCAACGGATGAAATTAAAAAGTTATTTTTGTAACGTGTCCTTACAACCTTTGCAACGAATATTTGTTGAACCAAACAAAACATTGGTTACAAAGGTTGTAAGGATAATGTTGTTCCTTTTTCGAGTCGAATGGTTAACAAAATCAGGCTCAATTCTATTCAGTCAAGAATTGGGAATTCACAATCACTAGTCAGTAGGCTTTTTACTCCGGATCTGTTATTGCCTTATGAATTTTTTGTTTTGTACTTGATAGGTTCTCACAGTGTTGGTCGAACCCACTGTGTGAAGTTGGTTCACCGATTGTACCCAGAGGTTGACCCTGCCTTCAACCCTGACCACATTGACCACATGCTCCACAAGTGCCCAGACCAGATCCCCGACCCCAAGGCTGTGCAGTATGTGAGGAATGACAGAGGCACACCCATGGTGCTAGACAATAACTACTACAGGAACATATTGGACAACAAGGGCTTGTTGATGGTGGACCATCAGCTAGCCACAGACAAGAGAACCAAGCCCTATGTGAAGAAAATGGCCAAGAGCCAACCCTACTTCTTCAAGGAGTTTGGAAGAGCCATCACCATTCTAACTGAGAACAACCCTCTCACTGGCACCAAGGGTGAGATCAGAATGCAGTGCAATCTTGCAAACAAGCACAACTGAGGGGCTCTTGCACTGTGATGAAACAAGGGTGAGTTGCATAATAAAATGGGGGGGGGGGGGTCTCATGGTGGGGGTTATGTTTCAAACTTTAAAGCTGTGGTTGTTTTAATGAGTGGCATGGAGATGGAGGAGACCATGCTTGAACTGCTTTTAGTGCCTTCTGTTGTAAGGATTTGGGGTTGATGTTGGGACGAATGGATGTATGTATGTGTGGATTGAAGGTGGTGATGGTGTATGATGCATGAATTGTAATGATGACTTTTTATTGTTCATGATTCATGCACACAATGCTCTGTGTAATTTAATGTCACGGTGATGGCTACTGGTTTAGATTTGGAATCCAATGAAGACCCATTCTCATAAGAAAACAAATTCAATGACTCAAGAAAAAGCAGGCTATGGCTCTCAAAGTTAGAGAAATCATATAAAAGCAAAGTCAGGCCCAGAGGATAAGATTCCCTAACATAAGCAGACATGACTTTATCCTTATTTATGTCCTTAATTATGTGATGATATTTAGTGACTGGTAAATGTAATGAATTCCTGAGAAAGGGATTGAATGCCTAACAAAAACAACAACAACAAAAAAATGGGGAGGGACAGATGAGTTCACTTTCATTGAATTTGGTACCTTGTCAACCCACGTTACTCCTTGATCTAAAAGCTCAAGTTGTGAGAGTACCTTGTCAAACCCACGCTACCCCTTGATGTAAAAGCTCAAGTTGTTAAAGATTGAATAACACGATGAATATCGTGCTTAACCCAAAAATATGGTGGTTTTTGATGGCCTAGTTCTAAAGTTGATTGGGTGTATGAAATCATCTTCCTTTTGTCAAGAATGAGTCATCTCATCTAGTTATAATACAGATCTGAAACTACAAATAAGTCATCTCATCTAGTTGCTTGTCAGTTCTTTCATAATTCAAATAAACAATGCTTTAAAGTTATCAGGACTAAATTGAGTTCAGCTTTTTACCATTGGAAAAGGACTTGGAATTCATTTGACAAAATAATGAGCAAACTTCTTCTTCTTCCACCACTCATTGCAGTTACTGGATCTGGATTCATCACACCAGAAGACTGATCAATGAGCTTTGGAAGGACAGAAGTCTCAACCAGTGGGGGGCACTAGCCACTCATGCCCAAGACTAGTCTTCTATACTTGATCGAGTAGTAGACACGGGAAAAGAAACACGTTCATTTGTGATTACAGGACCACTTTGTTGCCTTCATAATGTACAAGTGCTATCCAGGACCACGTCCCCACAAAATTGGCACACAAGATAGCATTAAGTTTATTGAGTACGACCTGTTACAGCAAATGAGGCACGAAGGGGCAGTAAACTGCACCCATTCTACAAGTACCAATTTCCAGGAATGATCTTACACATAATACCTGATGTGTAGCTGGTTCATCAAATTAGCTTTGTTTGGTCCTCATAAGGATGTGTAGTATTTGAACTGCTGTTAGAATCGCCATCAGTTTGGGCTGAGGCTGCATAACTTCTGCCGCTGCCTAGTACCGGTTTTGGGACTAAAGAATTGCATGAGGTGTGGCAGTAGAAAGGCAGTGGATGGATAGGAATGTAGTTGCCAGCAGGAGGAAAAGTTGGGTAACCATATGAAGGTGAATAAGTGCAAGGAGGGAATACATTAGGGGAAGACCAATACATCATGGGCATAAAAGAATTTGCTGGATGTGGTGGAGGAACTGGATATGAGTAACTGTTATGGTGGTTATGCTTAGGAGCAGCACTTTTGATCGAAGGATTTGAAAGTGCGGGTGGAGAGTCTGCTGGAGTCTGAGATGGCATCGACTGGAACGCTGTCATTGCATGTGTTTGGATGGAGGTATACCCCATTAGCCCAAATTGTGTAGGAGGTGCAAAGGTTGAAGGGGCTGATTCCACAGTTGAGACTTTCTGTGGATTGTGAAGCTTACTGACTGAACTTGGGTGTTTCTTGCCTTTTGATTTTATTAAGGTCTTCTTTCCAGCTAACTGTGGAAAACCAGGACAAGCATTCTGAAAGAAAAATAAATAAGTTGCACTTGTGTCATCTTATAGATACAGCAAATGCTCAAACAAAGACAATAAGTGCTATTATGCCATCATTACCAAAAAATAGTGTATATGCCTAATCCGTAGCATCACCAGAATACAAGATATGCTGCTAGGGCTTGAAGTAGGCAGGGTATATGGTGTTGAAGTAGGCGGTAGTAGTAATGAAGGGGAGTATTTTGTTAGACATCACATGCCCTGTGCATTTGGAAAAAGATAATGTCCTTCAAATCTATAGGACCTAAGTTGCAACAAGGTTCAAGAAATTCGAAAACTCGTCCCAGAGTCGGTTCATTGGCTGACTCACTTAATAAGTGCCCGTATCAGTGAGTAGAAATTTTGGAGCACTTGTTCATAGAGCCGTAACCAATTGATTCCTAATCACGGTTGTACTAAACTTGGCAATAGAGTTTTTTTAAGTCTATCGTTTGCACGAAAAGCCTGAAACAACGATAGATCAAGACAACAAAATGTATGATGGGCATGTGATCTTACAGTATCACAAGGCATTGGCTGTGTAAAAAACAATTCCTCCCCCTCAGCATCCGCATCTGTCCTGCACAAAGAATGTTGTGAATTGAAAAGCTTGTTCAGTATGACGAAAGAATTTAGAGCTCTCAGAAGACACCTTTTGATTAAAAACAAGCAACAAGGAAGTTGACCTCAATGGCAGACAGCTCTAATCTTGGAACCTACATGTCATTCCTAAATATTCTTATTGAAGAAATAACATTGTTCATTCACATTATGATGCAAATTAACCACAAAATTCTGATACCACTGATCTATTCCATTCTGAACACGGCTTAAGCTTAAGAGAATATGAGTATGCTAATTACAGGATACTACTTTAAGATCAATCACCCTATCGCCTTTTGGTGAATTATTTCACGTTGATCCTGGCAATAAAAAACTATCCTACCACCTACTTCATTAGTAACACACCCCAACTAGAATCTAGTGTACCTGTAGTACTTTTGAAGGATGTCCAAGTTCCTGTATTTAGTTTCCTTTTGCACGAGGTCATCTGGAAAACCAGCCATGAACAAAAGCGTGATACCCAAGGCCTTGAAGAAGAAGCTTCCGCCGCGAGTGTGGACTAGCAGCGCCATCCGACAAATAACTGGCCCAAAGGACTTTAGCTTGTTTCTTCCCATTCGCTGCCTGACATATCTGAAAGGAAGATCACAAATACTTTCTGTCATAATGGAAGTGGAAAACTGCAGCAAGATTCAGAATTCTGCATCGGCTTGGGTCTTATTTAACTGATACAATCCCCCAGATTCTCGTTTTATAGGTTAATATTGAACAACATAGATGGCGGTCCAGTGCAGGAGGCGCAATCTTGGGGTAGTTAGATGACGAACAAAAGTCTTTCCATGCAAATGATCAAGCAGATAAATGATATTATGGAATTGCAGATCAACTTACTCATTTTGGGGAAGGTTTCGAGTCCTTCCTCCGTATTTGATGCACAAAAATAAGCATGATGGGCAGCTAGTATCAGATGGCCGCATAGCTCTCTCCTGTTCAAGTATACGAAGAGGACATAATGTTTGGTTCTGTCGATTGGGATAGAAGACCTTCCTCTGTACTCCGGGATTCTCATATAAAACATGCTCCTGATACGAAATCAACTTTTTGGATCAAGAACTAAGTTTTGAAACTTTTGCAGCTTGACAATGCAGTTGTTAGGGGGAACTTGTAATACAGTGCAAGGAACATGTGACATCTGACGAAAATAAAATGAGTTAACTGTGTTTTACATTGCATTTCACATCTTGGAGGAGAAGCCTTCTAGGAAGGAACCAGCAGAGCTCTAGACTCGGTTCACTGAATCCAACAAGGGTATGATTCAAAAAAATCTCTAGGATATAAGCTTAGGGGTGAACTTCTAAAGCCCTAAAGGAAGAAAAGAAAAGCACCCCTATATATGATAATGGCTACAAAATTATCTAGCAACTTTGCTGTACAATACTATAATGACTATGGAAGCAAGAAGTTGGTAAATTAAGTAGCTTACCCCAGGATCTGATGAAGATACATAGGGCTCTCCCTTCTTTACAATGCTAAAGTGATTAAAGTCCAACTCATACATATCTTCACAGCCATGCCTGATACCAAGAGAAGCAAAAACTATGATTTTCCTAATGGTGTGTGACTGAGCATTTTCCTGTAAAAGCTCTTCCAGGTTAATAATTTTCTTAACTTCCTTGGGACAAAAGGCCACCTTTGGGGGCTTTTTCTGCATTGACAAGATCTTTGTTAATGCCTGGTATTCTCCATTAGCTTTAAGTTCCCCCGTATCGTGTTTGTTCAGTTCATTTATATCTTCTTTCGAGCCTTGGTTTACATGTAGAAATGCTGAGTCAACCTGATCCCCAGAGGAAACGGCCTTGCATGACACATCTATTTCCTTCCGAACACCTTCTAGGAGCTCTTTTATTTCACTAGCAGCTTCTTCTTTGTTCCCATTTTCTGTTTCTGTATGGTCAACGTTGATCTCATTCCCATCGAAGTATTCATCATGGCAATTGTCAGTATCATATGTATCATGGCAATTGTCAGTATCATATGTATCATCACAATTGGCAGCAGAATCTCCATCTCTAAAATGAAATAACCGAGTGTCATATGTGCTCATCCAGTTGATTAGGCGGTTTGCATCTTTGGGCCGCATGCATTGTGTTTCTGAGGCCAGTTTCTGTGCTTCAATTTCCTCACTACTGCGTTTTACCTTTTGTCTCTTGAACTTCTTGAAGCTTCTTTCCCTTCCACTCGAACAATTACCCTGAAACAGTGGATGTTCATAAGACATGAATAGTATGATAGCGTGAATAATCAATATTTTTAGCCTACTTCAAATGTCAAAAGACTAGATTTCAAGCAATTTTATAACAAGAGAGTACAGCAGATGAATGCATATATTTAGACTCAACTGAAAGTAATCTACGTATGTTATAACAGGCTCAAAACAAACTTAAAGTTGCCCAGATACAAAGAAAAGAAAACAAATCTGATAAATTATCCGCTGTCAAACTGAGTACAATGGTTACTCTTTATCAAATCTTTGAAATGGAGCTGAGCACACAGTTAAGTGAGAACCATATGGAGAATAAGTGATATCCCTTCCTGGTGATTAATATGATCACTTTACTTTCCTATCATGCAGAATATAAAAGTTGGTGATCTGTGCCATTCAAAATTTTGTCTCCCTCATTGAGAGAAACACCTCATGCAATCAACCTCTACTGTTGTATGTCATGATAAATTTTTACTCCAATCTAAAATTTCAGCATAGAAAATGTGATCAACATTGCAATGTAGAAAAATGTCACCCATCCTCAACGGAATGTAGAGACGGAAACATAAACAGATTCAGCATGTTATAATGCATCTTTACTATTGGCTCTATGATAATTTTGTTCCAAATTTGTTTCTAATCTGATGTAGATACTTACAGTATCGCATCTTTCCTTTTCAATCCACTACGGAAATAAACCATAAGGTTCCAACTGTGTTTTCAAATGCATGATAGCGTGTGTGCAAGCGAAAGCTTCAAGATATAATCTACTAGATTTCTTCAATCTATTAACTTCCAAAATTTAAGAAAAAAAATGCCACTTAATTTCAGACTGTCCATTTCATCTAGTTTTCTCTGGTCTTGTTTAAAAGCAAAGGAAAAGATAACCTCTTAACAGTCAAAATGCACCACTTTTCTGGTGTAAATATTGATTGAAAGCAGATAAGAATACAATACAACCTTCAGTGGATGTTCAACAGAAAGCAAATATACAAAAAAGAAACAAGTGAACAAGGGAAAGAACCGAAATATGAAGTGGTGAATCATACTTGTCCATTTGAGAGCATAATGAAGTCTTGTATTTGAGCTTCAAGAAGAGATATCCTTTCCTTAAGCACTGCATTCTTCTGCCTTTCCTTTTCTAACTCTGCTGACATTTCTGCAACAACAGCGTTGGCACTCATTTCTCCACCTTTCACTTCTTGCTCTATACCACATAATGCAGAAGCATTCACCAAGCTTGCACAAGACTTTAGCTCCACCATAGCAAATGAAATACTCGAAACCCAAGAATGATCAATACCCACCAGACCAGACCTAAAGAAATGTTTCCAAGTTGAGAGTTTGTTCAGAGAAAATCAAATTATTATGTAGAAAAAGGGCATGGGTGGGTGATCAAGTGACAAAACAGTGAAGACCTATATGTAGGAGGTGGGCAAGTTTAAACTTTAAAGTACTTGAACAGTAGGAAAGTTGATTATTACTGATATAAAAGGCATGAGATGATTGAGTTAATCGAAGCAGAATCTGAGGGGTTGATTTGAATGCAATGCAAGTCAATTCAAGGAGTGAGGGAGAAAGATGTCCTATGGAGAGTGAGAGTTGGTGATAAAAAAAAGCATCAAAGTGCAAAAACTTTGCAAGACCGTCTCATCTTAAAATTGAATGACAAACTCGCATTGATTGTCCACATTTATGACATGTTAGCACCATGTCATTTTCCATTGACGAGGCACTCACTCTCTGACCCCACTCAAATATAAGGCACTGTCTGACTGATACTCATATAGTCATATACGCTTCATTTATTGCCAAAAAGAAAAAAACTCGCAACAAGCATGCTAGGATTAGTTACTTCATGTAACTGTGACTTCACCATCTAGTGTTTGCCTTGTAGCCATTGCCCAAAAGGGAGGTGGAAAACTGAGAGACATTTCAAGAGAAAGGTCCAAGTTTGATATAGCCTTTTCGTATGCCTTTTCTTGTTGGTAGTATCTGTCTAACTGTGGATGAAGTGATTTCCATTTTGTGACTTCTCATTGAAACTCCCCTTCTTCTGCTCTGTTTCTTCTTGAGAAGTGAATTCCAAAAATGGAAAATTACTATGAAACAAAACCGAACAGAAAATAATGGCAACATTTTCAATCATGATTAACTAATCTTGACAGGTTAAACAAAGTTTAACAAGCATGACTGGCGACATTGAATAAATAAAGAAGGCATTACTGTAAATGAGAATAGTGGGAATGCTGCCCCAGTGCTCAAAATATTGGGACTTAGGAGTATCCAACGCTAGTGCTTGTATTAAACATGGTACAAGCACCCAAATGGAACCATAAACCATCTCTTTGAGGACAAAACATTAGGTGTTGTGAAATGGTTTCCCTTTAACCTAATCCATTTCTTATGTTTTGAACATGATGAAAACAGGTCATACTTGCTCTCAGAAATCATAATCAAAGTAATGGTAGATCTGTGATGGCCAGTGCCTCCTAATTCAAAGTCATATATGTGATATTGGACCCCTAGTAGTTTTGATAGCATTTTAAGTGCACATCCCATCCACTCCAACAAAAAGTCCATAAATAACATCTACCCCGTGTCCTAGTCTCACCTCGTGCTATCATCCGATCCCCCTGTCATTCCAATCGAGGTGGAATACTCAGCCAAAAACGGCGTGTTTAGAGCTTTTAACTTAAGGGTTACTCGTAAAACTGACTCTAAATTTGAAGTGTATTTCCTTTCACTATTCGGGGAGCTTAACTTCTCCTAAAAGCACTTAAACGATATTTTTCCAGTAAAATAATTCTGCGTTCGCGGTGTACTTCATAGGCCATATGGAGAGCTTGACTTCTGCTGAAAGCGGTTTAATTGCAGGGAGGAGCCATTTCCACTGCCTAATATACCGATTCACCCGTTCACATCTCATTAAAAAGTTAAAACTTGTTCTCGAGGTACATTTACAGCGACAAAAAAAAGTGTACAAAAGCATAGCCAAAAGTAAAAGTAATTTTTTTCTGCTTATATTCCATGTGTTTATAATGCTAATGCTTTTTACCCAAAGTTTTCTTTGCCAAATCAGAGGCCAGAGGCAGTAATGATTACACAAGAGAGAGGCTGAAAGCTGGTGTCTTTATTGACATATGAGTCCATTACCCCTTTCCCAGGAACAAAGTTACAGAGTGCACACGTGCAGAGCAATATAATACTGTGTGTGCTTAGTGATGGTTGTTAAAAGGAAGAAAATTGCTTTAGGTCGGTCGTACGTACAAAGACCATAGAAAATAAGCTCACGTGCAATGGCAACTTCAAGAGTTGTCCCTGATGCAAGTTGTGTCAGGGGAATATGGGACGAGACCTTGGATACCTTCCTTCCAATTTTAAACTAGACCATTGATCAAGTACAATCAATAACTAAAAAAAGAAAAAATCTTGAAGATTTCGTCTTTCGTTTCGTTCTCGTTCTAAACGAGAATCCATTTCAAATCTCTATATAAGTTTGCCATTACCTGGTACGGAAAAGTTTTTGCGAAGTTATTGTTACAACAGCGATACTCGTTTTGCACTACTGGTTCTGCATGAAGACCCAACAATACTATTCCTTGAAAAACTGGTCATCAGTGAAAACATGCCGTAGAATCAAGCCCGAGTACTCAAAGCAAGAGTTAGGGGCTACCTCAAGAACTCTTTAGATTAAGGTACTCAACTTCGCTTGAATTTTACCAGCGAGTCTGGCTCAAGCTTGTTCGACAAATACGAGAAAAACGAGTCAAAACCAAGTTTTGCTTTGAACTCGCAAGAACTAGTCGAAATGAACACGAGCAACACAATACTAGGCTCGACCAAATCATTGACATAAATGAAGAAAATATGCTGCTGGGCTCATCTGTAGAACATTCACATACATCTCGTGAAGGGTTTGTTGGATTAGAAATGCAATAATAATCATATCAAAACCGTGGGAGTAACATTGCGGGCTAAATATCGTTCAAAATTACATATACACAAACTTTGGCGCTCAACTCAAAGCGAATCCAAATTACATGCCTCGTTGTAGTTCAAACTAAACTGCCCACTCCTTCAAAGTAGTGAGAGCAAGAGGATATTCGATAAATGCCAGAACAAAGCTATGGCATACCCCATACCCCCAGGGGAAATGCCTTCATCATGCTTGACCCCTCTACGTCACTTGAGCAAAAGCCATGTGATCAAACACTTCCTTTTGGTAAAGTGTACCGCGTCAGTGTTAAAAGAGCTTTCCTGGCTGTTGCATTCCACTTCTCATCATTGCGCAGAACTCCTCATAGTCGATTTTCCCATCCTATGATGTACAAAAGAACTAATATTACAGCTTGGTTGCATGAAAAATGTTTTGAACATCTAAAGTCTGAACTTAATACCACATACATTATCTGTATCCACTTCCGAAATGATTTCCTTGACAGTGGCATCATCTTCCATCCCACCCTCCTTCATAGCAATTTCCAACTCATCTTTTGTTATAAAGCTGTTATGAGATCGACAACAATCAGAGTAGCTAAATGCCAAGTACATCAATAACCTAGGTATGAGTTTAATGAAGAAGAAAAATTTCACCCACACGTCAAAAAAGGATATAGAAAAAGAACTAGAGAGACCAGGGTGAGCTCGCCTTTCCCTTTCCTATGCAAGGCCACAAGTTCAAGTCTCATGGGGGGCCACAAATTAGGGGTAAGGGAGGAGGAGGTCTACCACCATGGTGTAGATCACACACCCGATGGACCAAAACCAAAAAAAAGAATCACAAAATTTTACCCCAACTATATTGGCACAATATGGCGCAAAATAACTGCAGATGAAAAACAAAAAGGTTGGATACTCCTTTCACATCAGATGTTCAGGTTATGTTTTGCGTTGATAATGATGAATAGATACAAGAAATTCAGGCAATTGACATTAAAACGACAGCTGTGGAATCACAAACTCACCCACTATTATCCTTGTCGAAATGAAGGAATGCTTTATAGAGATGTTCATCTCTTTCGAGTTTGTGCCTGTGCATTGTTGCTGTAATGAATTCGATATAGTCAATTGTTCCACTGCCATCCACATCAGCCTGGAACAATCAATAGTATATCATTGTTCCTAAGGAAGAAGCTTGAAGTAAATTCAGAGCATAAATAAGAACATCTATAGATCACACTATCGATGGATCCACGAAAACTTACAGCTTCCATGAGTTGCTTGACTTCAGCTTCAGACAGCCTCGACCCCAGCCGAGCCAGTCCGGTCTTCAGTTCTTCATAGGTGATTGTACCACTCTGGTCCGTGTCCATGTTTGTAAACATTTGTTTGAGACCTTTGATTTCTTCCTGGGATAGACTTTCTGCAATCACCTGGGGAAGTTCAAGATGCACCAAGAGCATTAGGAACGGGTCATGTAAGATAGAAGAACGACCATATTAAATATCTTGGCATATAGCTACAGACAAGCCTGTTGCCAAAAACTCCCTCTGTCCCAAAGACATTGCTCAGATTTCCTTCTTTGGCTGTCCGAAAGATATTGCTCACTTTCCTTTATAAATGTTTTTCACTCTTTCATGTTTACCCTTGTGTTTGGCTGATTAACGCATCCTTTTGGTTTTCCTTTTCTGGTCAAAGACGTGTCACCGCCACTCTTCTTGTTCTCATTCTCTGTTGACCCATCCACACCACCCCATGACAGTTGACACCATTAGTGCTTCTCTCTCTCTGATCACCACCACATCCTCCCTTTCAACACGACCTCACACACAGTCCCAATGAATCACAGATCTCCCAATTACCCAACAACCCATCCCACTGTCCCGATTGCCTACAACCCATGCTTCCTCTGGGCTACCAGATTGGCCACTGCCAATAGTCAAACACAACCACCACCACCACCCCATAAAACCACTTGATCTGAAAAATATCAGATTACAATGATAGGCCACAGTTTTGTACAAATACGCACCAAGGAGCTCGACCAGGCATTGATCCATACGACTATGCGAAGATAGGCGTTTGATTATGCATAACAGGGCATTTGGCTAATGCGTCTGATTAGGTGTAAGTCATACGACTATCGGTCGAGAAAGGGTAGGTGTTTATGTCTAGTGGGCATTTGGCTAGGCATGAGTCGTACGACTATGTGTCAAGGCGGTCGACCATGCGATCGCCTAGCATAGTGGTGTACGTCGTCTCTGGTTTTGAGTTTTGATCACTTTTTCCCTTTTTTTCTTGGAACTGAACTGGGGTTTGATTACAGATGGTCATAATGATTGATGGTTCTGACGGTTACCAACCTTTCTGGCAGGAACTCAGGGAAAAGCCATATATTGCATCAGATCCCCATAAAGGGGTTTATATACACAATGAGGACAATGGTCTCAATCTTTGGGTAGATGAACTTATTCTGTCTTCATGGATGAAGCGAAAGTGGGACTTCATGATGAAAAATGAAAAACCACATGAAGATCAAGAAGAGAGAATAAGTTGCAGCAAAGACAGAAGTAATTCTTTGAGGCTTGAATGAATAAAGTCTGGGTCCATCAGAAGTCTTCAAGGAAAAGGGTAAATATGGAAAAAAAAAAAAAAGTGGCCAAACTCCTTAAATTCTGTGCAAGTCAAACTGATCAATATTCAGGGGCCGGAGGGAGTAAACTAGTGTACAAAAGAGAGGAGGCAGACTTTGAAGAAGGCCGGCCACAATGGGAAAGCAAACTGAAAAGCTCCGCTTTGCCAAGCAGATCAATCTTCCGTACCGACTTTAGGTGATTGTGCCACTATTTGTCACAGCTTCGCAAACAACAGGATTTCGTATGTGCTTATTTTATGATAATGAAATGCTAAAGCAGCTTACTTTCAATGCAAGTTTCTTGAGCTTGTTCATTGCTCTGAATTGCTTCATTCTGGAGAGCACTGCACTATCAATTGGCCTGTCTGATGCTTCTCCGCCTTCTCTAAGCCATGGGTGTTCTTCACACAAAAAGCATGAAGAATGTTAAGAATAGCAGGGACACATATTTAACCTACTTAAGTGAAATTTTAAGAACATTTAACCCAAAGGAATATTTGATCTACCCGAGAGAATCTTCAAGAACATTCAGTTTGCATTAAACTTATCTCAAGCATCTAAGCACAGATCTGAACCATCTAAAACTGGATATCCAAAACAATTACAGATTCAGTTTAAAAGAGATATAGTGAAGATTAGCTTGGGTTGATATTCACAGAGACCGACAGCACCAGGAATATTAAAGAGCTAAGCTGACAGAGTATTCTGAAGGATCACGAGAGATCTAGAATGTCAAGATCACTCATGAAATGTAATAAAACACCATGAGAGATGGGAGGAAGATGGTGGGCAGCAGTTCAGAAGTGGAAGAGATGCCAGAGAGCTGTCTGCTTGCTCTGGGTGCACACGCTGATAAATGCAGGAAACTGAACCTAAATAGTAAAGATACATTCGACTTGCTAAAGAGACTACATCGAAAAGTTGGACAAACAAATTAGGGATACCAAAGTATATCAGATTTTACATCTATTTAAAATTTGGCATACACTCAGGCGCCATGGGAGCCATGTGTCGTTTGATGTGCTACTCACAACAATAGTTTCAACATAAATTACAGGACAACATGCTGATCTAAAAGGGGTTTCCTTTTACAACCTCGACCATGCTCATTACTAAATAGAAGTCTTTGTCAGAGTAGCACCTTCCACCTGAATCACATTGCTGTTGGTACAGACCATTTTCTTAGCCTTCATGCTGATAAACAACTCATCTTAGATGATATCTGCTCATTTTGTCCCATTATTGCCACTTGTTCCTTCCAATAAATGCATACGTTTCCCATTCAACAGCGACTTGTACTAATCAACAATTGCCACACTCTCATTTTCATAAAGTTCATTAATCAGTGCATATGTGACAAAATTTACTGCATGAGAAAGGTATCTATATACTTATTTTCATACCAGTTAATAAAGAAAATATATCTTTTGGTAGGTGCAAAAAAATCTAAGAACTGCCGAGGATGCGTACATTTTCAGTAACAGTTGCCAAAATAATGCATGACCCTCCGAAACTACCAAGATACTACACTGTAACAGCTAGAAAGATCATATAAAGGTGTACTAAATGTTGAAAGAATGGAATACCAAGAACTTGCGCGGAAGTAATTCTCGTTTTGGGGTTCAGCGTCAGCATCTTTCGAACAAGGTCTTTTGCACTGCTTGATATCGACGGCCATGGTTGACTTTCAAAGTCAAGTTCTCCTTGCAGGATGGCATCAAATATTCCCTTCTCAGTTTCTGCAGCAGAATAGTAATATATCTTATTCCTCATCCAAAGCGGCAGATAATAGGAACTCATTAAAACAAAGTAATACACCACTAAGGCAAATGAATTCTTGTCCTTACCAGCCCAAAATGGAGGCACTCCACTGAGTAGAATATACAAAATAACTCCTGCACTCCAAATATCTATTTCTTTTCCATAACTACGCCGCAGTACTTCAGGAGCTACATAGTAGGCACTACCAACTATATCACGGTACACCTTTCCTGACAATAGATTATCAAAAGTCAGCACCTTAAGGTCTTTGTGATAATGCAAGCAAGTAGGCAAAGAGAAATGGAGGGGGCATAGAAGGTCATGAAATAGTGAAGATAAATGCCCTTTAATGACTAACAAGCAAGTCACAGAAACAAGGTAATAACCGCTGCTTCGTCAAATGGTCGCTATCAGATAGGAAACTCACTCCTTCAAAGGCTCTGGTGCCATAAGAGTAAGATATCAGTGTTTGCTACCATTTTCTATTACTTGTGGCAGGAAAGAAACCAAATAGCCTTCACACCTAGGAGAATGACCAAGCTTCAACGGTCTGTGAAATTGCAGCTGATCTTCAGCACAAATTGAGGAGATGGAAAAATTATTGTAGATAATCAACTCTGGCAAGATGCATGAATGCTGGGACATTGACTCAGGGTCCTTGCGGTAGTGAGAATATGGGTAATCCAGACTAGGATCTTGTCGTCCTGATTCAGTTTGCTCTAAAGGACATAGTACTAGATGCATCTCTTTCCTATTGAGCATGGTGTCTCATGATTGCCTGGTTATCGGGTGATACAGTAATCAACATTTGTGGGATCAAAGATCTCAGTCAGTTAAGGACCTATAATGTGATTCATGTCTTACAACATTTTTGAAATGCTCAGAGCTTAAGACAGTACTCTCCAGCGAAAAAGACATCATGATAGGGATCAGACACTTAGAGATAGAGCATATTCATGGAACGGAAGAAAAAGAGAAAACACCTACATGGACCTAAATGTACAAGCTTATATCAATCAGAGTAGTCTGGTAGTTTTAGCGTCAGGGGAATCTGGTCCTTCTAGATATCAGCTTTCATTAGAAGTTCAATTCTTATTTGTATTAGCTTTAGGTTATCCATAAGTTTCCAGAATACAGGAACCTTTATACATGTAAGGAAGCATAGTGAGAGTTGATGAATAAGATTTTCTGAAGCAGATTTGCCTTCATGTGAGACTCCCTTGATTTTCTCCTAGATGGGAGTCCTAGAAGGCTAAGGTTTTGCTATCCTTCATTATTCTGTTCTGTTATTTAGTTTGAAGCTGTTCTCAGGGGATTGTTCATGGCACCCTAAAACAGCCCCAAGTCAGCCAGTAAAACCTAAGCCCTAGCCCACCATCCCTGATCGTAGGACAGCCTTAAATAACTCTGCTTAAGTTCCTACCTGCATACATCAATGAGGCACTACAAAATGCATGTGATTGCTGCTTCCGCTACAAGCTTAATGAAAGTATTGGTAAAAGAACAACTGTTATGATTCGCAATAAAGTTTATAGGCGGACTTGTGTGGAACATTTTAACCTAAACAATGCCTTTATTGCAGAATTGCAGTTTGGACTACATGGCTTTGTTTTCTCATTCGCATTCATTTATTCTATTCGTTTTGGGGAATGTATAATCTGATTCACTTCATTATCCATTAATGGAAGAGTTAGAGACAAACAGAAAGCTTTAAAAAAGTTATTTCATATAGGACGACATCCAAACCAATGCAAGATCACCTAAATGTCCACTTACGCCTGTGTGCAGAAAAAATGCAATATTACTTAATTGTCCAATTACGCCTTTGTGCTGAAAAAACACGTGATGATGACATTACTGTCAATAATTCGCAGGGAAGCTATATTCCCAAACATCAAGAACCGGGGTGTATGTAAGTGTTTATTAGGGAAAACATGATGATTTTATTCAGATAGATAAGCTAAGATAAGACGAGATAAGAGTCTACACGTTTTTCTAAGGAACTCAACAAGGATTCAAAGGCGCAAACAGACACAAATTTCCAGAAAAAAAGTGCCATTTAAATGAATTCCTAGAAAAGAGTTAGATCATTTTAGGCTATTAGATCTTCGATGGATAAAGGCCTTCTCTCTCCCACCCTCTCTGTTTTTTTTTTTTTTGTTGGTTCAAATTAAAAGTGTGATTAGGTTTTTCACACCTTCGAGCCGGGTAGGACCACATGGGCGACAAAGCTCTCCCTACCAAGATTTAGCGCAGCTGCATTCCCAGGGCTCGAAACCAAGACCTCTGGTTAAGCTAGGACACCCCCTTACCAGCTGACCTACGCGCTTGGTGGTCCACCCTCTCTGTTACCTTAAGACATTAAGCACTGGATGTCAAAGGCAGCTTCAATTTATTGTATTATTGTTTGGGGTCTCTTGTTTTTCACCTTTTAAGATGATAATCATGAAGGGAAAGGGTGTCCAAATGATTTTATAACGTGTTCTCTCAACGAAAATTTTACCATAAGAGTCTGGATTAATAAAGTTGAGCTGGAATATGGAGTACTTAATTACAAGGATGAGTCCTCAGCACATGGAAATTAGAAAGAAGTGGGTGAGACCTTTTCTCTGACCATTTTAATCATTTCCAAGTTCTTCATTCTAGTACGAGAGCTTCTGTGTAACCAATCATCAACAACTAAGCCTTTGGCTCCTCATGCTCTTAATTATATTCACATTGCATAATGCATATGTGACTGAAAAATTAAATATTTCGTGCATGATTCAGATTCTTGTGAAATGTATCCCACTATACAGAAAGCATGAAATGAAACACACAAGTCACAACTTTCTACGCTTAACATCAATGATTTGAATTTGCATAGTCGACATACTAAGAAATTCACCTTCTTCTATGTAGACAGACAGCCCAAAATCAGTTGCCTTCAGCGTTGCTCCTTCGCCCTTGCTTGAAAGCAAGAAATTTTCCGGCTTCAGATCGCGATGTACCACACCCATAAAATGGCACACATGAACAACTCTCACGATTTGCCTACAAATGGTCGCGGCAGCTCTCTCTGAATAATGACCCTGAGCAATAATCCTATCAAATAGCTCCCCACCAGCGCAAAGCTCCATCACAAGGTGCACTGATTGCCTATCCTCATAAGAGCCCTTAAACTCGACAATATTAGGCTGCCCACTCAAATGTTGCATAATCTGAATCTCCCTCTTTATATCCTCCTTATCATTCTTACTAACAAGCTTTCTTTTCAATATTGACTTGCAAGCATAAAGATTGCCAGTTGAATTCTCAGTACAAAGATAAGTGACACCAAACTGACCCCTACCCAATTCTTTCCCAAGAGTGTACTTTGCTTTAATGTCTTCAAATGGCTTGCCCAATATGGTATTGGCATCTCCCCTGTGAACTGGCCTAGGGTTTTGAATTGCAGGCTTTATTGGAGATGGGATAGGTGGGTGTTGTACCTGCGGCTGTGGATAGTTGTACCTTTCTTGCTGGGGTTGGTTGTACTGGGTTGATGGCTTTTGATAGCTTTGGGGAGCAACAGGGTGTGGGTAACTCTGATGATGCCCAGCAGTGGCACCTCTGTCTGGTCTATACCCATTGGCATCTGGGTATGAAACCTTCTTGCTGAAACAACCACCCATGCTTTGTAGCGTTCTTTCTCAGTAAAAACCCAGATTTTGAGATACAGTATGGAGTTTCTTGGTGAAATCCAGGTTAAAAAATTGCGGCTTTTGGGTTTGTTTAAGAAGAAAATTGTAAATCAAGAGAACGAATTGTGGATCAGAACTGGAGAGTAGAAGTGGACAAGATCACGAGTTTAATTCTGATTTTGTGCAATCCCAAACCAGAATCAAGTGAATGAGGCTCAAATACCAAAGCGAGTCACACAGTGCACATTTAGATCAGATTTTTTAGAAACATGGAACATGGTTGTTGACTTCTAAATCTAAATCCCCTTTTTCTTTTCCTGGGTTCATATATAGTAAATAAATTTCAACTGACGCGGAGAGTCTTGCTTGGTAGGCTCTGTTTGGTTCACATTGAGGCCAAATAAATTGAAGTATTGGGGATAGTCAAACAAGCACTGAGTCAAGCAAAATAAATTGAAGTATTGGGGATAGTCAAACAAGCAATGAGTCAGGTTTATAATGGAAATGTATGTCTATCTTAAAATAATAATCAAAACAAAAATATAAGGATGCATTTCAATGTGTGCATAATTTCCGGCCATCGTATCATCGTCCAATCCTTCGTCTCAAATAACTCCATTTGTTCACTATCAATATATGATTCATTTTTAACTAGCTTAGGCTACTATTAGCAACTGAAAATCAGGGTAGCTTATATTTGTATTAGTGACAAATCACTTTTTTTGATAGTCTACTGTCATGAGACAGCGTTGAGTCATGCACCCCTTTTGAATCAGTGTCTGCTATTGTATCACTTAAGTCTTTCAGTTGTCCAATTTTTTAGCAAAAGCCATGCTTATTTTTGCTACATAGTTTGCATTAGTTTATCCTAAATTTTTCAAGTACGGGGAAGATTGACTAATTTATATTCTTGTAACAATCTTTTTCGTGGTTATTTGTGGTTTTTGAGGGGATTACTGTTATAAGTTTCCACTATATATATCTATATAACAAGAGGTGCAAGTTGGGTTGGGTTTTACGAGTTTAACCGATCAGAAAATGTTGGCTATACTCAACCTAACCCACTTAGTTGCAAAATGGGGTATGACTGATTGGGGTTATGTTTAGCCGACCGCCACCGCCTACTTATGAATAATAAATTACTATAGAATTAGTAGTTAAAGACGACCTCCATGCATCTTACTATAGCATCGGCAAAGCCACCCCACCGTTGTTAACCACCTCAAGGGACTCGTCGTTGCCACTTCCATCGGTTGCCAGCATGCCACCTCTACTGCCAACAACCTACTCTCCTGCTGATAGCTACCAACTCCAAGCACCTACAGCTAGTCGCCGGTGTTGCCATTACTTGTCATCGTTAGTGGCTAGCTGCTAGCCCCACTGCCACTACCCTGCTGGCGATAACCAGTCGTTGGCTTTCTCTAGTCACCACCTCCGGTTGCCACCACAGACCGTGGTTGCCACGGTAGCCATCGCCAGCCTCCATCGTTGTCAACCGTCCACCGCCACATTATTTTTTCTTTACAATAAAAAAAGAATCTTACTGGATTCTCATCAACTTATTCAAACAAAAATATACTCAATCAACCTAACCCAACCCAATCAATTAACTACTTCTTAGCTTAAAGTGGGTTGGGTTTAAAAGCACATGAGATTACTTGGGGCGGATAAAAACTCGATTCGACTCACTGAAGTTGCACCTCTAATACGATCCATCAAATTTGGACCAAAACAAGGAAAAAGAAGTTTTCTAAAGCTCTTGTTCTATTTTTTGGTTCTAAACGTTTTTATTACATACATAGTGAGAGAATTTAAAAAGTTTTACAATTAACCTTATGTCTTTGCATTATGATTTCAACTGTTGACAGCATCAAAGACTCTCAATTAACTAAACGAGCCATCCTAAATAGAACGAAAGTCTTATTAGGATAAGTTCTACATATGGATCCATGCGATAAGCCGTATAAATATCATTTGTGTGTGTGTGTGTGTGGTTTTTTTTTTTTGAACGTAAGTATTACAACAACACTTCTCCAACACATGATTGTGTGACCGCAATAGTAATAGGAAAGAAGCGAATTCGTTAGCCAACCACTTTCACTTGAAACATCAGCACCTTTTGAAGGTGTTATGGCACACTAAATACATTTTAAATGTTTTCACAATAACATTGAAAGCTATGGAGGTCTGGTTAAAATTATTAAAATTACGTACTATTTTCAATGACCAAAATCCTCTACAATTACTAAAAAAAAGCTTTAGGTGAAAGCAAGATTATCAAATTTCATCATTGAGAAATATGAGACGTTTTATTTAAGCCATAGTGATGGAGCCTCGAACTTCAAACAACAAAAAAAGTTGGCCTGACCACGAATTTTTGCATCATATCGCAGGCCTGAATTTTTTTAGCAAGTCCAATCTCCATAGATGGAATTACCAAGTTACTCTAGGGGACTCTAATCCGGAATGAGGATCTCCCGTAGTACTGCGGCTAAAAATCTTACGCTTGAAACTTATGCTTCTTGCAAGGAAGAGCCTACAACTCCTACAGTCCGCCACGTAGGGGATTAAATGACTGACGGTAAACTCTTGTTTCTATCGGGGTTGCAGCCAAAAAATATATATATATTTCAAAAGAAAAAACTTATTAATCGCTAAACAAAATGATAAATGCTGGTTTTAGTGACAAAATCTATTACTATAGCATCCGTCTTATTCCGGGGAGAACATATCACGGAAGTACTCTGGGAAGCTAGCCAAACGCGCCCTTAAATCTCAGCACCTTACTTCTGACCTTTCTGCAATGCAAAATTGAACAAAAAGCATCATTGAAATCCCAAATCCCATACAAATCTGCACCTTCTAACCCATCTCGAGCTCAACCCTACTCGCCAATATGGTAATTTCACTATACCCACTTCCCAATTTAGCAGTTTAACAGTTTGATTTTCTCATTCTCCATTATAAATTTGTCTCTGTTTTCTCATTGTTCAATGGCAGATCCGGTTCATACTACTACAAAACAGGCAGGGAAAAACCCGTCTCGCCAAATACTACATTCCCCTGGAGGAATCCGAGAAACACAAGGTTGAATACGAGGTAAAATATATTCAGAAAAATAATGAAATTCTTGTTGTTTTTCTTCAAATTGGTTTTGCGTTTCTGAATAATGGTTTTATTTGTACTGTCCGTAGGTACATCGGTTGGTTGTCAACAGAGATCCCAAGTTCACTAACTTCGTGGAGGTGGGTAGTTTTCACTTTCTCGTTTCACAATTTTTTCCTGCAACTTTTTGGGAATTGGTAGGATAGAATTTAAACATCTATACATCAAATTGAACTCAAATAGTAACTACACCTCAAATTAGAGCAATTGATTTAGCCATTCGTGACAACATATTGACCTTATAGCGACGATATGATGGGTTTGTTTAGGCATTTTCTTGAACTTAAGAGCCTTTTTATGAGTTCATGTTATTTAGCTCATTAAATGACCCTCTGTTGGTGGTTGTTGACTGTAGTTTTCAACTGTAGGCTTACTGCTTAAGTGGAGTATTATATATTCGTATTATCAAGATATTAATTTAGGCATTTGCAACAAAATAATAGCCTTTTAGGGACAGATGGTGTGTCCATTTAAGCGATGCTTTGAGATAAAAAGGACCTTTTTTGTGATTCTAAGTAATTTCGGTTTAGGGAATTTGAACCCATAATGGTGATGGCTTGACTGTTTGTTTAATTCTACCAGTTAGAAACCTCAAGGAGTTCCTTACGGTTACTTCTTAAGGGGAGGATGGTTCTATTACTATATCGACAATTTAACATTTGGCAATGTGTAACTCCATTATTCTTACCCTTATTTGATATTTTAGCTGAAGTCATTTGTTTCCTTCGTATTTTCAGTTTTTTATTATTCTTTGGCTCTACCCAGATTATCAGTTCAACAAGCCTTGGTCTCTAATATACATGTGTCACCCGTATGAATCTTTTGTGCTTTTGTACACTTATAACATAATTAAGCTCTCAATTATTTGTGAAAAACAATGTTCACGAATGTGTTCCTAAGTTATTTGAATGTTTGTCAAAATAATTTTTTAGACAAAGGGCAAGACAGTGCTTTATCAAAGAAATGATACATGCCTCGTATTCTAACATCATCGATGAGATACATAACATGACAGTGAAGGATGTAATGTGTCTAAGACATAGTTTTCAGGGTCTTTATCATTTTTGTTCCGTGCTTATGTATAATCCAAGTCAGTGCCTTTGATGAATTGCCTGAATAGGGTTGATTACCTGCTTTCTTCCTGATATTAGGCTTTCAGATCGTCTTTTTTGGTGATTATTCCTTGTAGTCACCTTCATTTGTCAAGAGGGAAAGCACAGTTATTAGTTCTTGTTCTTGGCCTAGTTTGCACTTCTAGCCAAGTGGTTTCCCCTTTTCTCTTGGTAGTTTATCATGATTTCTATTACCCTCTCTCTTAAGTGATATTTTCTTCTCAATGATTTCTTTTGCAGTTTCGAACCCACAAGGTCATATACAGGCGATATGCTGGACTATTTTTCTCATTATGTGTTGATATAACAGATAACGAGCTAGCATATTTAGAGTGCATTCACTTATTTGTGGAGATACTGGATCACTTTTTCAGCAATGTGTGCGAGTTAGATTTGGTGTTTAACTTTCACAAGGTATGACACCTTCCTGCTCTGTGCTTGCTTTCTGACTTGTATCTGTTCTTGCTCCTTTTTTGTTGCATCCATCATGGGCTTTTCAGTTTCATGCGGCATCCCTCTTGACCGCTTGCTTTTTCCTTCTTTTCATTCTTTTGACTTGTTTACTCTCGAAAACTTTTGTGCTGGTCTATATTGGGTGGTGCAGATGTCTACACGGACTTTTTATATGTCTACATTTATTTTGCTTGAACTGAAATATAACATCTATATTTGGGATGGTTTGGTTATAGTTTTGTCATTCTCCCATAACTGCATGCGATTTACTGTATTTTGGGTTTCAATTGGACCAGTTTGGTTGGCTGGTAAGCTCCTGGATCGGTTAAAAAGAATTGACCTCATTTCTGGTTTAGATAGTCCATAGGAGGTTTTCAGCTGGATGATACTGACCACGGGGGCAGGTCGGGGAGGATGAGCAACAATTTACTTTTATGTGGTATGGATCAAAAATAAAAATAAAATTATCAGCTGTGATGGGGATTTTTTCAGCAAGCTAATCATTGTGAAGATTGGCAAAGGGGACTTATCAGAAAAGGAGAAAAGAAAATCGAGCCAAAGGGGGGATATTTATAGAGAGAGATGAGGAAAGTAAAAGAGTTCTCCAAATTGGAGAGCATAGACTTTTTTTCTTTTGGTAAGTACATTCGAGAGTATAGAATCTAACCAAACTTTGTCGGCGGTAGGATGATTATCTGCATATATGGACTGCGCTCAAACAAACCTTCTCCATCTTTTGGTAGTGGCCATCTTCGAGATAGCAATACCACCTTGACAATATCGTGGAAACTGACTTCAAGTTTATGTAAATTAATTACGCTCAAGTTTAAAAGGGACCACAAATAATCCTACAAGCCTTTTTCTACTCATCGCATTTACATTAACTATATCAGCAAAATTACTATGGTCTGCTCAGTTTGGACTTTGGTGGTGTGTGCTGTGTGCTTTACGGTCTTCTACTTCTTTATGGAAATTCATGTTTATTTTGTTGTTAAATTGCTTACACTTATTACTTTTCTTTTGAAAAAGGTGTATCTGATACTGGATGAGTTTATTCTTGCTGGGGAACTCCAAGAAACAAGCAAAAAGGTACTGATATAGAATTCTTTTAATTTATGCCTCTATGACCTGAATATTCAAATTTCTCCGTGTCTCTATAGAATAATAGCCATGCATTCAATATTGTCAAATTCTAGTTCACAACTAAGCAGTGGCACAACCTGTAGTCAAGTGGGTGCTGCCAGATTAGTACTGTCTGGTTCACAGCCTTAATTACATTTCATCCTAAATTAAGATGCAGAAATAAGGACGCCACGCTGTATGAAAGACTTTTTATACATATATGTGTAACCCATTGGATAAAATTGGCACTAACGTGTATATCGTTTCAACCTGCAGGCAATTATAGAGAGAATGGGGGAGCTGGAAAAGCAGGAGTGAATTCAGTTGCATTTTTCTCATTTTAAAAGTCAAATTGCTGTGGCATTATTGGAAAATTGGGTTGGAACTCTCGTTTGTTTGTGAATTCTTATACACCTGCTGTAATTTTTTTTCCCTTCTTTTTTGTAGTGATGGCTTGTAGTTTTGAATTGGCTTTGTTGGATAGATCACCCCAATCAACCCCCCCAAAACCCCACCACCTCCAACCCCAAAGATGGTACTGTGTATGATGATGGATTCAATACAGATAGTAAGATGGGCATTGCAGTGACAAAAGATATGTACTCTTTCAAGTTGATATTCTCTTTCATTGATGAATTCTTGCATGTGTTGATGAAGAAGTAAAGTAAATCGTATGCATTGATTGTCATTATATCACAATAATCCAAATTAAGGAGGGTCTTCTGAGCGTAAGGCGCATGGCGAAGCAATATTCTTCCCCACATAATTAGCGACATTAAGCATGAAAAAACACAATACAGGTTTTGAATGCGAGATGAATGCACCTATGAACATGTATATAGATGACATCTCTGTCCGACGTTGTTGGTTGTTTGCTGTCACGTCTCAACTGTGAACCTGAGAGCCCCGGTTGTTCGCTGTCACGTCTCAACTGTGAACCCGAGAGCCCCGATGGCCAACCGTACACCAATTTACTACGATTTCCTGGGAGAAAAAGGCGGCAGCAGCAACAGGGCACAGGCTGGGACTGGATCTGGCTTGTTGACTAAAACTCTCAAAAAAAGTGATGTAGGTAATACCAGTGGGATTCTTCTGCTGAGGGAACAAGTTGAAATTCATATTCTCCCTTACTTAACTCCTCATCAACAGGAGGGCTTGAGAACTGCAGAAGAGAGTGTGCCTGTTGTTGTTGTGGATGGCAGTACACACAAATCTTATGATATGATACTCATAGCTGGAGCTAATTACTTTCTAGGTAAGACAAGAAAATTGGTCAAGGATAGAGGCCTCAAAGAAGGACAAACAATTGGTCTGCAATGGCTTAATGGCCATGTCAATTTCTCTCTAATAAGCTGAGGGGGCGCACTTGGTATTTTGCTTTTAATAAGCTTGTTTATTTTCATTTTTTTGCATTATGTAAAGAAACTAGACGTAAACTAACAGAGGGAGATACTCTTCTTTTTTATTCTTTTCTATGATGCATCTGACATTTGAGGGGAGGGATGTAGCTCGCGGTGGCCACTTGATGGTCTTCTACGTGACACAATCGCGTAGGTGCAACAATGATACTATATCATGAGAAACAAGTCGACCATCTGGTTTCCAGACACCTCAGGTGCATCTGTAGCTAACAAGCTCGTGAAACTGTGAACGAAAATTGTAATGCGAAACATTACGCATGTTAGTTACATAATATTGGTCATTTAATAGTTTAGGACCATGCAACTAATCGAAGTCGTCATTAACAACTTATGCATGTGGAAATCAAATACTTCAGGTGAACACATGAGCCTTAAAATTTCAGACCTAACCTGGCCAAAATCAACACACATCAATGGACTAGCTAGTTAGTGCATTAGGCATTGTATTTCCATACTATGATTGAAATAAATGCCTGAAAAACAGCTGGTCCAAACCTTTTTACATGAATTTATCATGATCCACCTGTTGAGATGTCATTTTGCAGATGGTTCATGGACGTCTTAATTGTTGCTCTCTTTCATTCTGGCCACACCTAAGTTTTCTCTGACAAGCGTGACGAGGCCAGGTGCCACGATGGTTTCACGACTATCGTTTATGAGATGCAAGTACAGTGATCGTATTGAATCACCACGAATTAGTTGAACCTTTCAAACACTTACATCGCGTGAACGCAAGTTACTTGGCCAAATCCTGGGGAGACATGAGCTTTAAAATTTTGGACCTAACTTGGCCAACATTGTACAAAAATAAAGACTCTAGCTACCTAGTGCATTGAACATAGTTCGTACTTGATTTTCCAAGTAGTGATTGAAATGAGTTCTGAACCGTCGCTAATTTCAGTCTCTTGCAACTGTGAATTAAATTCTTGATATCTACTCATTGAAATGTCAGTGTTTATGAGATTTAGATGAGCAACCTTTCCTCTCTTTTTTTTCGGTTGAGCAACCCATTTCAAGTTCAAATAAGGAGTCATAAATCAAGTAACCGTGTTTCGACCCACGTTTCATTGAAGGTCCGACCACCAATTCAATGCATAATATGGTCGAAGTTAGTTCGGCGTCCGTAGAGTATAACCAACTTGAAATAGTGTATCCCTTGACCTCCTGTTGTCCAAAAAACCCTTCTATTTCGTTAAATCTCACTCAACCGTTATACGTCATATCTAACACTATTATTTTGAGGAGGGCATAGTTTGGAAGATTTCTTTCCATTGTGAAAGGGCACCCTCTTCAAACTAGATTTTTGCTTCGAGTATAAATGCCAAGTTGTGAACAAATTAACAGGAACTTTTAGTATCACTTCATTAATTTTTTTTTTAGGACACTTTTTGCGTAGTTGATTCATGCACAAGGTAGAATTATATCTTGCTGCACCAAAGTGTCGTTAGTAAAAAAAAAAATCAATAGAACTAACCACATGTAACACGTGACCCTTTTAACGAGAAAATATCCGACGAAATAAGTCTACGAGCTTTTACTCCAAGGTTGGCCATTTTAACTTTCAAATCCAAAGTGGCGTAGTTTTTCTCTTCTAGTATCGTTTAGAGAAAAAAATAAATAAAATACACATATTCTCTGAGATAAAAAAAAACATTGAACTAAAAAGATAAGGGTCAATCTTTGCTACTGTTAACTGAATTTCTGGTTAACATGTTATTAAGTAGGATCAACAAATAGATGTCAATAATCTTGGATGTGTTGGCAAGGCCAGCCATCTCGTAAAGTAAAATGTAATTCTGCATATAGAGATCTAGAGATCGTTGTATCATGTGGGATATAGAGATCGTTGTATTATGTGAAATGATTCGCCAGACCCTTTTGCACATCATAAGTGAGAGAAACGTTGTACATCTTGAATGTGTCCAAATAGAAGCATCCCGTACCGACCATCCGCCAACGATATCGACTTAATCTTCCGTTCAATTTTATTCCAGAAAATATGAAAAAAAGAAGCGATTTCGATTATCAGTTCTGTGACACGTGTAAAAGAAACTTGTCACCCTCTGTAATTTTTTAATGGTCGTGTTCGTGAAAAGCAAGTCACGTACTACATCACGAAGGCTAGTCAAACACTTAGGCCCAATAAAAAGAAAATTGACATGAAATTTTGAATCACAAAAATGGTTCACATTCATAAATTTTGTAAGGGTCATTTGCGCATAAAATCTTATACTTAGAGAATAGGTGAACATTTCGCCTTATTGCTTTAATTTTGGTTTTGTTCACTTTTATTTGCGCAATTTTGTGCCTCATTTAGTATTTGATGGCCAAAATCAAAATTTCCTTAACATCTAGACAAAAATGTAACTTCCTACTCTTAGTCCACCGCAGGCACAAAAATCTCATTTCTCTCAACCCCCCTTCCTTGCCAACGCAACCACGATCACTGCCTTTTTCCAGATGCATCAAACCAAAAAGCCACCATAGTACGTGGCACTAGCTCTATAGCTCTACCGCGATCGATCCAATACGCTCGACAGAGGAACATTGTACATAGCCTGCTGTGTACAGTGGTGGTGGCAAAATCTCGATTTGGTGGTGTTGGTGGTCGGTGGTGGCATGTGGAAGGTGGAGATGGGCAAGATCAAGAATTGGTCTCCACGTGTCAACCGCTTATGGGGTAATACCTGTGGTTGAAATGATGAAAGTTATGACTTTATTCTCGAGAGATCGATGAATGTTCAAAAATTAGACTTAACCTGTCAATTGATGAATAGAACACAAAATTAAAACCGTAATATAAATGGAACCAAAGTGTAAACAACAAAAGAAAATACTGCGACAACATATAAGGTTTTTATTGTAATTACATGACAATTTTATTTTTTTTGTTAGACCACTCGATATCTAGACACCACACTGGGAGTCGACTAATCCGGCGAGTTCGAGCCGGACAGGACCACATGAGCGGCGAAACTCTCCCTACCAAGTTTTAATGCAGTCGCATTCTCAGGGCTCAAAAGTGAGACATTTGATTAAGTTAGGACAATCACTTATCGGCTAACTTTCGCGTTTAGTACGCGTTTGGTGGTGTAATTACACGACATGACCATAATTCAAAGAGTAGCAGGTTTTTCTCCTATTAAATTTGTTGCCCGGTTGAAAATGTGTTTAAAGCCCCTGAACTTCACTCACACACACACACACACCTCTCTCTCTCTCTGAAGCTATACATATACTCAGTGAAGCTGCAAGCCTGCAATGGGTGCCAAACTACGTCGTTCAAGATGAGCATTTCGGATGGGACGCAATCGCGGAAGCTGCACCGCCAGATGACTGGAAAGCGGGTGTTGACAGGGGCCGGAAGTCGGCAGAGGGGGTCTAAAGCTCCGGGGAGGGCCGACGGCGGCCTTCCCACCCCTCTCCTGCCTTGGAAGTTTGGCGGAGCGTTAGCTCCGGCCTCGGCAAGGAAACTCGCTGCCATGCGGTGGCAGCTGGCGGCGGCGGCGGCTACTGGTGGTGGTGGTACAAGTCCACATTGCCAACTGTTTGATCGGTTAGGATTGGGGGTACGTGTTAGATTAATTTTGTGTATAATGCTCAATTGGTGTCATAATCTTTATCCGCTTTGACTTTTCATGAGTTTCTGGAGAACTATTTATCCTCGTTTTGGCTTTTTACGAATTTTTAGGATTGATTTAGTACATATAAACGTTGCCCTTTTGTTGTTTCTTTAACTTGACTTGTCAAATGCTGCGTACTTAATCTACAATTGGAATTTAAGTCCAATTTGAAAATCTATCCTATGATCTCGAGAAAAGGTCAAAAGAGAACTTCCAACGGAATGGAGTTTGGTATTTACGAATCAAATAAACATAGTTTGGCAAGTCAAACTAAGGCAAAATTTAAGATTGAAGTTGAAGTTAATGTGCTCAAATTCAGTTCTAGTAAAAAAGGCGAAAAAATTTATGAAGCTGTGGGAGTAATTGATACTTAAAAAGCATTATGACCTATTACTGGTTTAGTTTGCTTATGTTTGTTCAGTTGCTGAGAGATCACGGTACAATTATACTAAGGGGCCTTAAACTAATCTTATTTTCATTTACCCTTCCTGGCCTTTTTATGCATGGGAAAGTGATAAAAAAGAAGAAAGCATTCAGAAAGGCTAAAGTTTCTCTGTTTTATTCAACAGTGGCTGATGAGAGGTGATCCGTATTATGAAGCCTCTAAGTGTCGATCTAGACAATGCTTTGAGTTGACAGGCTATGATCTTGTCTAATTCTTGAATCCGCGTTTCTGTCTCGAAAATTTGAGATTTTTCTTTCTTTGTTTTGTAACGCATGCTTCCCTCCTGTTGTAGTCGCAGAGATTATGGTGCTGAAACGGAGGCCTGTTCAGAGCCCTCTTTCCAAATGTAGCTCAAGTTCCTTGAAAAAATGTCTTGAATTGAGGCTGGCCTACCAAATATCACACCGACCTGATCTGACATTTTGAGCTTGCAGCACAAGTACTCTCTACTTTCCAAAGTTTGAGTCATGTGCCACATCTATCTATACCACAAAAACGTCTCTAAAGCGAGTAGAAAACTTGGTTAATCACTACTGAGGTTCTTGTAGGGGGGTGGGGGTGGGTGGATCTTGGGTTCCCTAGGCTGCTGGATTTTGGAGATTCTGGTGCAAGCAATCCATGGAAGAAAGGTGAAGCCCTCAAGGTCTGACTGCTTGCGGATCTGAAAAACCTAGGTGGGGATCGTTGAGTAAATGTGAGAGAGAAGGCTCAAATGTCAATCAAATACGATGCTATGTTGAAAGAGTCGGAGGGTAGTATTTGTTGGGACAGTGGTCCATTGAGGGTTGGCTTTTTATTTTTCAAGAGTATACTTTGCATGTAAGCGAGTTGCTCCCTTTTGGACGTTCATTAAATGAATTGTCACTTGTCAAAAATAAACATATAATCATAATTCCCTTAGGTCCCTTCTCAGTTGGTACAAGATAAACTTGGGAAGTTAAAATGTTTCCGGACTTTCTAAGTAGGACTGTTTCTAGAATAGAGGGAGTAGTAGTTATATCCTCCCTTCAAGGTTTGCGGTCAAAATTATGCTCCCAAACCAACGCATATGTTGTTTTTCTCATACTATTTCGTTATCTTGATGTTTAACTCCCTTTGTAGAACCACTATCCATTGAAATTGGCAGAGTATTCGTTGGAGGGAGCAACAAAATGGGACTCTGGGTACTCAAAAATATCAACTGGGATTTACAGCTTTTTCAACCACGCGAAGCTTCTTCAAAATCAACAGGTTGCTTCTGTCTCAGTTGTTTCTGCTTTGCAAGCTGAGATAGTGCAGGCTCGAGCCCGTATTGAGAATCTTGAATTGGAGCAGCAATCCTCAAAGAAGAAAGTCAAACATTTCTTGAGGGACCTTGGTGAAGAAAGGATCTCATTGATGAGTAGAGAACACCAGAAATTACGTGCAATAATTGACGACTTAAAGCATGAGTTAAGCAGAGAGAGAAGGAGTTGCCAGAAGATGGAAATTCTCAACTCCAAGCTGCTCAATGATCTGGCTAATGCCAAGTTGACCGCCAAGGAATGCAATCAAGATTATAAGAAAGAAAGAAGAACTAGAGAGTTACTGGAGAAGGTATGTCTTGACCTAGCTAAGAAAATTGAAGAAGACAAGACAGAAGTTGAAGCATTAAAAAGGGAATCCATGAGAATCTATAAGGAGGGGGAGGAAGAGAGGAAGATGCTGCAAATGGCTGAAGTTTGGCGTGAAGAACAAGTCCAAATGAAGCTGCTTGATGCAAAAGTAATTCTTGAAGAGAAGTACCACCAGATGAATAATCTTATAGCCGATCTTGAAACTTTTTTACATTTGAGAGATTTAAGTTTGGATGTACTTGAAGTGAGCGAAGCTGAGGTGATAAGACGGGCTGTGAACTCGGTGGATGATCAAGATAGAGAGGACTTTGCCAATAAACCCCCAAATTCTGATGATCATTGCTCAGCTCTTGTATACAGGGAAACTGACAGATCAGATGAGTCCCATAAAACTCCTGTTCGAAACGGTTCAAACGGTTTTTTAATTCAGGATATGAGTTTGGAAGAATCCAGTAGCCGGGAAACTGTGACTCACGTGGAGGATAAGGGTTCAAGCTATACTCCAGGTGGGTGTAGCCACTCTGTTCATAGACTTAACAGAGGCAACTATAATTTCAGAGATGGCACAGAAGATGAGAAGATTGCAGCCCAGGCACCTTTTAATTCTGAGATCAGTGAAATCAGCTCAATAACAGCAAAGCAACCAAAGAAGAAAAAGTCATCTGTATACAGGCTATGGCAATCATTCCCAAGTAAGGGTGGTGTCCATAAGACAGTCTCAGTTGAAGCAAATGCAAGGCTTTCAAACGGTTCAAGTTCTACTATTGGGACCATTTCTCCAGAAAGAGGGTGAGATGAAGCTGGGTTGGTCTGCCACGTTATTAAGTCGCATGAGGGATCTAACGTTATTCTTTCAAGGCTAAACTTTTGGAAGCAAAGGTAGAAAGTCAGGAAACCCAATAGTCGGATGTACTTAACCATGTGTTAAGTAAGGAAAGTACTTGCTTCACAAATTCTGTCCTGTCTCCCCTACACCAATCCTGAGCTGAAGTCTTGAGGGGAGGAACCTCCAGGTCATGACAAGCACAGGATATGTTATCAGGAAATGTTGCGTACCTGCATCTGTCTTCTTTGTTGATTGATCATATCCAGCCTGTAACTGGTAAAGATTTCTTCTACCTTCTCGGTCCAACAGCTTACATTACCTCTCCTGGAGTATACATTAGTTTTTATTAAAGCACAAAATAATCTTTCTAGAAACTAGAAAACAAGTGATTTAAAACCTCTTTTGTATTTTTGACAATATAGGCATAATGACAGTAAAACACTTTGAAAAGCAATTATGTTGTACTAAGATTCTCTCTAATTTATTCCTTGTTGGCTGTAAATCATTTCACTAAAACTTTTGTTGGGAGTCGGGAAAAGGAGGAAGTTGGGTCTGCTAGTTAAATAGTCGAAGTCGTCTTTTTTGTTTGTAGTTGAATTTACCATGCAAAAACCGGGGAATAAAACCAGCTATCTGAGTTTGTTGACAGTGGATAGTCTATTAGGACCCTGCACCTAAACTTCAAGAACCATAGCCTGCCTGAACGTTTCAAAGTTGTTCGTAAGCTCTCTGGTTAAGAAATAGGGCACAGTTGCTGATACAATCCGAAACTGAACAAGGCAAACGCTATAAAATAGGTTGAAATTGGCTATATGTATATGTTTCCTTTCTCCTTTTTTTCAAGTTCGGCATACTGGCTATATCTTGAGACCATTCTAGACAAGATTATCAAATCACTTTGGACTGAAGCAATATGAGTTTTATATTCTCGTTCTTCTGCCTTTTATTTTCAGTCTCCCATAAGAAGGGCAACGACATGATTTTTGTTAAAGCTCACAATTCCACCAAAATACCATCAGATGCAGTTGTAGTTTGTGGTTCTTCATTATGAAACTACTCTATGTTCTAGTATGTTCTGTGAACGACCTTTTCTAACATGTGGGACCTTGTCCATCTGGGTAGTGGCTAGTGGGATCCTTGTCTGTGCCTACTTTGGGCATTTCCTCCCAAATACAGTGGGTTTCAAATGATTCACAATTAAGTGGAAGCATATCTGGATCTTAACTGTCATTGTTGTTATTCTGTTTGCACCATGCTGGTGGCTGAATTCAAACTTGCATATCTGAAGTCTTTTGTCCTCACTTTTTCACGACCCCACATATTCTCTAAGACACCTGGGTGTTTGGACATATTTGAGCTGTCATTATTTTCTTGAAGTGTCATCATTATGTTCCTCTTTGTTGATGCCATTATTTTACTACTTAGATTGTCTGGCTTTTGGACTCCTAAAGAAAATCTTGCACCTCCTTGTATGGTCCAGATTTAAAGCCAATCCATCTTGTGCTTTTCTCATAGCAATGAGAAGGGTCTGGGTTTTTGCTAGTTAAGAAAAGCAATTAACAAGTTGGATTTGTTGTAAGTAGGTGCTCCATTTTGGGGAGTCAAATTTGAAATCCAATTCAGCTCAGTGATGTTCCTGAATCCTATACTCGGTGATACTCTTAAGTTATTGGTCGTGCGATTGTAAGTAGTATTGGTAGTAGTATTCTCGATGAAATTCATTGATAGCACTAAATCCCGCAAGCCTTACTTTGAGGGTGGAGAATAATTAATCTTAATGGGGTTACAAGCTGCAGCATGCGCCTGAAGTAGCCTGTTTATGGGGTGTGGTGAAAGATTGGACTTGATTATTTGTCCCCTTGCACTCTAGCTGCCTCGAGGCTAGAAGAGTTTCCACCTAAAAAAGTTTCCCGGCTTGAGGATTCCCAGTCTGCAAATTGTGTATGCCTGTATGGGCTTCCGGCTTCCTAGAACAAAGAATTCTTCATTCCACGAGAGTAGGCAGTGAAACCTTGAGTTACCAAAGAGGTTTTCAGGTCCCTTGTGCACTCTTTTCTTGTTCCAGCATAAAAGTAGAAGCTGTTGATGCCAATTTTCATACTAATCCAAACTGTCATTGAACATCTTAACATGGAATGTAACAACTTTCACCAGCTTCTGATTATTTTGCTTCCTAGAGAAGAAAACAAAAAACGCTTGGTCAAGTCACCGTAGGACATGCAAATCCGAGTTGTCTCCCCGTGAAAGCAAATTCTTTGTACAGATACGTCAAATTGTACTCTAATGCTTTTGGACAAGCACAGTATTGAATTGAAACCAACTAATCCTGTAAGGGTTCATTTGTGCTTCAAATGCGAAGGAAATCGTGTAGACCTTTTCTAGTTGCGAAATATATCGAGTTAATATATAAATGCCAGCATTTGATGTGATGTACTACTAGCTCTGCTTTCTGGATTTGGTATATTTGTTTCTTTAATGTGAATGTGATGCCACCTTATCAGGGGGACAGGTCAAGTAGGTAGCTTCCAAATACCCGCAAGTTAAACATTCCGTGCCTACTTATGAACACATGTTCACAGTGATAAATTTGGATCAACTCTTGGTTCTTGATTAGTAGATCTAATGTTGCCATTGTTGATCTTGTGCAGGTGAGCATCCATGGCATGCTCGGATTGGCTAACTATATCTATGAAACAGAGATAATCTCAAATCAAGGCACTAACAGTACGTAGATCATTACAGTTTGCCGGATTATGTTACTTCACTTGTTAGCTTATGATGTAAAATTAAATCTGCTATTGGCTGAAACAATTGTCGAGTTCTGTTACGTACATTTGTATATAATGATTACCACCTCTCAAACTTCTGGTGATTCATTTACAAAGCCACACAACGCGGTAGTTTATAAGCCTTTGCTTATGGTTATATTGGAGAGTAGTACTTTTTTGATGTGCGATTGGACTAAATCATTTGCACAAATTGCATGTCTGTGTTAATGTATTAGTTCTGATACTTGTATGCTGAGCATAGTAATGTACCGAGATGGAAACAGTAGCACAAGCATTTTTTAGGTATTTTTGGAATACCAGGGAAAGTTATAATTGGAGCTGATGTAAATTCTGTTCAAGGCACAGATGTAAATGCCAAAACCTATAATGTATTGAAAGATGTCCATCCCAAACTTCGCAGTGGTGTGAATTGAAGGCATGGATATAGATCTGAGAGTCTGTTATAGTAGTATATTACTTCCCAACTTAAGCATATATATGCACTGAACATATAAACAGATTATTTGCAAGGTGTCAAAATAGTCAAGAAACTCACTTTACGCAGCAGCATGGCTGCCTACATCCGAATTTTATGGTAATTAATTAGATAAATTTTAGCTGATGACTCCGGTGCTTCCTGTAGGTAAGTTACCACATTATTCTCTAGGGGTCGTATGACGGAGTTTGTTACATTTGAAAGCTGCTCTTTCAATGCTTACGGATCTTTAAGATTAATTCTTTGCTAGGTGTATTGATTTTGCCAAGACTTCTACAGAAAGATGGAGGGTGCGGGCGTTTGAACAAGAATAGAGCGGATTTGCCTGGAATATGATCATCAAACATGGGATTATATTCCTCAGGTTTGGAAAGTGAAACAGAACCAGTCTCATCATGTTTTTGACTTGACCAGGCGAAATCTTCCGAATGGCCTGCAAATAAAAAGTATGTATACATTGAGAGATGCTAATTAGCAGCATCCATTCTATGAGGCCAGCATCCTTGACCAGAATCCAGTAATGGTAGTGCAGATGGTATCTCTAATATTAAACAGAACAGAGTAGGAAAACTTGGGCATATGAACACTCTTTTTGTGAAGAAGTTTGAATGCTTTTATTGTTTCTCTGTGGAATGTACTGACATGGCATTACCTGGGGAGGTTGGAGTTTGATTTAATTGCTAAATATACTCTTACTACAAAATTAAAAGTAGTGAAATGATCTAATAAAAGCTGAAGTTCTGGGGTTGCTGACCATTACATGTAGGACTACCAGCCTGCGTTTTCCCATTTTGGGCATATATCTCACCTTCTTATTTTGAGCCTTTTGAGTTTCGAGTATACATAGTTACAGATGTTGCATGGGGTTCTGCTAAACTTCTTTTATGTTGCTTTATTTCTTGTACAAAGTTAATGAATTAGGATCGTCTGTTGTACAACACCTACGATGTAGTTAAAAAAGTGTCGCTTAAATACATTCTAACCAAAAAAAAATAAATGTCACAATAAGTTATAGGTACAACGCAAAAGCAATTTTAGTGGCAAATTTTTTTTTTCCAAAGAAGATACAACAGAGGATCCTTAATACTCCTTTCGTTCCACATGATTTGATCATTTCTTTTTTGGGCCGTCCCACTAAAATTGTTCATTTTCAAATTAAGAAAGATTTTGTATGTACTTTTACAAATTTTACCATTTTTACACCTTTTTTTTATTATATTTCTGTCTATACATTTAAATCTCCATCAACTCATTTTCTCTCTCTTAACAGTAGTCCTGGGGCACACTGTCGGTAGGAGGATTGGGGGCCCGACGTCACTTTCTTACACTTTTTTATTCATTTCCATTTCCACATTTAACACTTTATTAAACCAATTTTCTCTCTTCAGACTCACTTTCTTTCCCTCTTTTTTTTAAAAGGTTAAAATGAGAAACACACAATATATCACTTAAATTCTTAATCTGCTTGTAAAAAATTGATCAAATTACGTGGGGCGGAGGGAGTGAAATTTTGTTGCCTTTTGTGGTGGGGAAAGGGTGAAGGTGGGTGTGTGGCACAAAGAAGGAGATTGTGATGGTGTTCTACATAAGGTGGTCAATGTCGAATAAGCTTTAATGTGAACAAAAAGAAAGAAGCTTTTATATCTCAGGCTGTGTGCAAGTCAGGTGATGCTTTTCTTAATTTTTGGGTGGTGAACCAACTGAAGATTCTTTAAGCGTAGAGGGTCAGCGGCCTAACAATCCGGAATGGTTGAGGTGGGAGGGGCAAATATAGTCATCCCAAACTAAGAAAACAATTTTTTTCTTTAGCTAGTTGTGACGTAGAGGTAACGAGTTCAAGACACGAAACTTCTGACAACTGATAACATAAGGTTGAGTACATCGATCTTTTTTTAAACTTATAAGCTTGAAGCAATATAAAGGATTGAACTAAAAAGAAGGAGGGTGGGAAACATGTTGATACAAGTTCATTTGTTGAGAAGCTATTTGCTCAGCAGAAAGCAGAATTTGCTTCTAGCGTGGATTACAGTTATTGTTGTCTAACATCATCCCTTGTTGTGGCAAAAATCAATATTACTTTCACAATAGTATATCACTTTTGCAAATGTAATTCTTCTAAAAACAGGTGCATCAATATGAGAATCGAAACTCGCTTTAATGTGGATTACTTTGTTAATGTGATTATTTTTGTGCTGGTTCATCATTATTATATATAGTTGTCTACATTAGAATCTCTCTCTCAATCTCTCTCTAGCATATATTACATTTATTGTTGTCTAACATCACACCATGTTGTGGCAAAAGTCAATACTATTTTCACAATAGTATATCATTTTTGCATCAATATGAGAATCGAAACTCGCTTTAACGTGGAGTACTTTGTTAATGTGATTCTTTTTTGTGCTGGTTCATCAATATTATATATAGTTGTCTACATTAGAATCACCCCCCCCCCCCCCCCCCCCCCCACCCAAAAAAAAAAAAAAAAAACTCTTGTTAATCAAAATTTCAATTCGGTCGCAAGGATTATAGGAACGAGGGATGAGAAAAGATAAAAGAAAAAACAGGGATGCAAGTTTAAGTTCTGTTTGACAAAAAAAAAAAATTTGTTTTTAGTTTCAAAAAAAAAAAACTAAAGAGCAGTTAAATTTTTTTTTTACAAAAACAAGTTGGTGTTGTTTGATAACCTAATTTTTAAAATTTTTTTTTGTGGTGGTTTGCGGTGGCTGGTGGCTGCCGGCGGTGGCCGCTGGCAGTTGCCGGAGATGGCTGCCGGGCGGCGGTGGGAGGGTGGTTGTTGTGGTGGTCTAAAAAAAAAACCAAAACTGAAAATCGAAGCTCATTTTTTGGAGTTTTTAAAAACAGTTTTGGTTTAAAAACTGATTTTTTAAACTGAAGGAAAAAAAAATGGTTACCAAACGCGTTTATTTTTTTCAGTTTCCAAAATTGAAAAAAAAAAACTGGAAAAAAAAAATTATGTCGAACAGGGTCATGCAAGTTGAGCTCGCTTTTGTCGCTAAATGCCTTACTATTTCCGCTTCAGTGTACTTCAAAATCCTTCATGTCATGGGCCCTAGTGTCGTTTGTTGATTGCTTTAAAATATTAAGATTCCAAACATGTCAATTATTTGATTTTCATAGCTAACAAGATACCATTGATGATTGAACAAAGCCTCACCTAACCAAGAAATGGACCTCTCTACAGGCTGAGGCAAATCACACAACCCAAGTGGAAGATCACTGCTCATCATGCACGCTAGGTAACAGTAGTACTTATCTTCCTGTTAACTGTCACTGTACCAGAAGCTAAACTTAACAGCACAAAAGCTTCAGAAAGACAGCTCAATCTTCATCTGTTGCAAGTTGTAACATCACTTTAGCATGAGCTAACACTTACCTAAAAGAGGGTTCTCAAATGAATTTCTACCCCATGAAGCTGACAGGAGTGGTTTCAGTGACATAGTCTGCCTAAGCATATGATAAAGTACATATTGGGTGGCAATCATGCCCCTGGTTAGGACTTTGTTAATTAAGATCGCGAACACGAATTAGGTTTAAGTCCAGTAAGCATTTTCGATGGCTGAGCTTAAAAGAGCGATCGGTGTTTGTCGAGGCATGAGGTCGCTTGATCCAGATGCGGCTATTTTGGTCAAAGAAGTGGGATTCTTGCAAGTCGTTTTCGATTACAGTAAGTTTGGTTTAAGTGGAGTTTTATCACAGGATTAACAACATTATCACTAAACATATTCAATTAGGCACAATAGTACTTGGTGTTTCTTTTTCTGAGTTTTGAGGCACTCTGATGCATCCAAGTCCGAGGAGATTGTGCTAGCTTTTGACCATTCCACTGGAATCTTGATCTTCACTAACCCTTTTTCGTATAATGAATTAATGCTTGAAAGTTTGAAGACATTGGAAGCATGGTTTTCCATGTTTCTGCCTTTTGAGTTGCAATTGTCAGAAGTCTGCTCTCTCTGTGAACGCCAATATCCTGATGTTTGTATTTGTGTATCATGCATCTTTTGAGATAAAGTATGAACTCGTTCGGATTTGGACCAAAAATCAGAATCAAACGAGCTTTTAGCATTATGTTTTAAACGGCATTTCTGTTGTCCTAAAAAGAACAGAGAAAAAGAAAAGTGTACGTTTTAAAGAAAGAGAACGAAACAGTAACCAATACTTGCATGACAACATACAGAGGTAGACGAGATGAAGCAGAATTAATTCAGATGATAATTTAGTATCGTTCTTCCTTCCACGAAAATCGACAGATCGTGATGAAGAGCTTTAGAACTAGTAAGGTAAAGTCAGCACCAAGGTTATCCCAGTCATGGGACTATGGGAGCAAACCTCTTGATGTACAAGCCATAGAAAGAGATGTTCACATGCACACACCACTTGGGGCTGGCCCTGTTTAATCAGGTATCAACCCTACCAAGAAGAAGCCGGCTGTGGCCGTAAAGCTAGTGCTGTAGACGGATCACGCTCCGAAATGAGCCCACCACCCTGAGCTGCCACCATTGGTGGTGTCAGCTTCTGTACTACTAGTTTGTGGTGGACAAGGCCAAGGCCATTTTGATCGCGACTCGTTCTCTGTAAGTTACTTGAAGAGATTACAAAATATCCCGATTGAAAAGTAAAGGAAACATGGAATTTGGTTACGAGAAGCATGTGGAATGTTTTAGTGGACGAACACTGAGTCGGGCGATAAACAAGTCAAACTATTTGTACCTCGACCGAAGCCTTAAATGTAATCGACTCGTGAGACTTTAACGATGTACTACTCTGTAAGATGCAAGCTACTTGACCGGCTCGAGAGATAAACGTGTCAACTGCAACTTTAACGACCCGCTCGACTCGACTCTTCGGAATCTGATCAAGTCTTTTGGGTCGATTGGATTTCCCATAAACTTTTTAATTTGAAAATCCAAATAAAAGAGGTTGGCTAGAGGCAATAAGTATTACAGTATTAATGTACTAAATGCAATATATATTAAGCGAATATAATGGCCTCACGTAATTTGCGTGAGGCTAGCGAAAACTACGTAGTTTCATTAAAGGTCAAATGTCGGTCATTTTTTTTCTCTCTCCCCCCTCCCCCTCCCCCTGTCTCTCTGTCGCAGGCCCTAGCACCACCGCCCAACCCTTCTTCACCGGCCACCATTAGCATCAACTCATTAGCGAACTTCTTAGTGGCTTCGGATACATCAAGCACTCCACCTATTCACAACAGCACGTCATCAACTTAATCGATCAGAACACAAACAGGGATTGTGATGCTTGGTTCTGTGAAATGGCCGGCGACAGTGCTGGATTTCTATAAAGAGGCGATGGATTGTGATGATGGGCGTGGGGATCGTGGGAAGAAGAAGCCCGTTCCAGCGGTGGTGGCTGCGGTGGCTTGTGACGGTGTTTCTGTGGTGTTGGCGATGTACTGTTGTGGCGCAGGATGAGTCTCGGTGGGCGTGATGGTGGCCTGGATTGGTGATGGTCGCCGGCACAGGAAGGTTGGGCGGTGGNGTTTCTTGTAATGCCGCAGCAGCAGATGGATCTCGGTGGGCGTGATGGTGGCCGGGATTGGTCCGGGATTGGTGGCCGGTGAAGAAAGGTTGGGCCGTGGTACTAGGGCCTGCTACAGAGAGACATGGAGGAGAAAAGGTGGGCTGGGGGGAGAAGAGAGAGACAAAAAAAAATGACTGACATCTGACCTCTCATTTTTTAATGAAACTACGTTTCAGCCTCTTTCCTTATATTCGCTTTCCCCATATATATTCTTGTACTTTAGAGTAAAGCACTTGTAGCAATTATTGAACTGCAAAGTTTAACAGCCCTTGAGCCACCTAAGAATCTTTTTCAGTCTTTCAGCGCGGTTGAGACCGTTCGCCTCGTTTTCCTATGATCCCGTACTCTTAGTACTAAGTATAATCGCATGTTTGTCGTAAGTTCAACATTAATCGTACTTTTCTATATTCTATCTTACTACTTTAATGAGTGCGTCGGGTTTTTATCATCGTTAATGTTAGGGTTCTCAATTCTAGATTCGCTTTTGCTCTCGTTCGGCCGCTCTAATTTTATCTACCGAATTGTTTGAATACGCTACAAAAAATTTGGAAAACTGGGCAGCTGGCCTCTCCACTGATCCCTGAATGCTCACAAAACAGCAAAGCTTCCATTAGAGCTCTCCATAATTTCCTCAGTACAATCAACAGTTTAAACTATGTAGACTATGTCACTTCCACCATTAAAATAGCTGCAATGGGCCAACCATGGTACCATCATCATTATACCTTTGATCCACTGGATCTAATTTAGTATTAAAAGATCCCCATCAAATGTCATCACATAATTAACAAAGATATATATTTAGATTCCTGATACAAATAATTATACTTAGCAATCATATCTTGAAATCAAATCAGATGGGGCCTTGCCCCACTCCAAATCCTTGCTCTTAAAGGACCATCCTATAATGGAAGCAAGCACTTCCTCAGGCTTATTCCAACCTTTTCTTATTCAATTTGCATAAGCCTCTTAAGTACTCTAAATTCTTCTTAATTACCTTTTTTTTTAAGGGCGTACGTCTTCGCCCCTTTTCTTTAGTAATATTTTTGTCTCTCGGAGAAAGATGCCTGGACTCGCCTTCCCATGATAATAATAATTTTGCTTCCTTAGTGTCGTTGTTCCGAATAATGTACCCCACAAAAAAAAAAAAAAAAAAAATCGTATCGTCCATGCATGTTACCTTTGACGACCCATCTGTGAAGACTCCATCGTTCTCGTCTCGACTATCATATCTCTTAATGCGGTCAAGAGAATGCTCGCTCTGATTCCGAGACCGGAGAGCGTTCTATCGGTACAGAATCTCGAAACAAACCATCAAAGATAATGCAGAGCTCATCTCTGGAAACCAAGAGATCACATGGGAATGCTTTGAGAAGGTGAGATTCTGATTCTAAAACAGAGCATGCCATCTCAAGATCTTGTTGGTGAGTCTGCTAAGCAGTAATGCATGACGAAATTGAAGATACTGATTGGGGGATCAGTTGTTCTTCTGGGGCTGTCATGGTTTGTGTATGGACACGAATGGTGGGTGCCACTTTGGTTAGTTTTTTAGTCCAATTACGTTGCATAATGGCCCATTGGAGGTTCCCTCAAAATTCCACTTTACTGCCGTCATTGATATTTTAAATATGCATGTGCCTCATGATTGTAACCCAATTCCTTTTTTGCTTTTTTTTTTTTTAAATCTCATGCAATTTTTTTTGGGGGGTTTGGGGTAGGAGAGGATGGTGTTGCCCATGGTTTTATAGTCGTCCAAATGGAGATGCAACTTGAAGTTCTCCACAGAACAAGACAAATGATTATGTTTGACGATGTTTAAGTTCAGAGAAAAAGTCGTTTGGCCTCGTCCGAAAGGAGAGGTTTCAAGCAAGAGAAAAAGATTCGTCAGCTTCTTGCTCGAACATGGGAATGTCGTCTGCCATTTTTAACTGGTGGGAAACAAATGTATGTGCACATAAAGGATATTAAAAGGGCGAGGGAGAGAGAGAGAGAGAGAGAGAGAGAATTAGAAGAAAAAAAAGGATATTAAAAGGGTTGTTCCATATTATATAGTCCAGACCTGTGCCATGAACGAGAAACAATTATTACGAGATTGTCTTGTATTTACACATCATTGGAAAGTGATATTTGAATTTTACTTTTTTTAACATTTTAGATCTCCTCAAGTGTTGAGCAGAACTCAAATGGTAAAAGATGAAGCTCAAATATCAGTTCCCTTTTATCTCATGTACGCCAATATTTCCTTTTTTTTGGTGAAAACAAGTATTGATTACCAACAAATAACTTATTCTTGCATAAAAAGGCTGCAGATTTTGGTCTAAAGAATAGTAGCTCTGAACTACAAATTTGATCCGAAGAATTTCATAATTGCATCCAATGACCTTTCGTCTTTATCGAAAATAGGCCAACTCACAAGAGGCTCATATGAATTCTTGTCCACATTCAAAAAAAATTCCTTTTAGCAAAATGTCCCTGTTCATTGGACCCTTTGTATTCCTTCCAAAGGTGGTTCAGCATATGTACTGAAATTGTCGGACCAAAAAGGAGAAAGGGATACAAAGCAAAAGATGGCTACATAATCACAATTAAAGGGCTGATAGAACATTGTCGTATATCATTAACTTCGGTTTTAAACTTTCAAATCGCTTTCCCTTGTAAAATGTTAAATATTTAAGATATATGCTTAAAATAGTAAGAACGAAGATTTATCGTAGTCATTCTTTGACGTTATACGAACAAAATTTTGTATAAAGTTTTCGACTTCAAAAGGGTACCAAAGTAATGAAGTGAATTGTGTAATAGAGTGTCAAACACTTTTCGGAAGGAAGCGCGCGTCTTTGAAAATTGTAAGTCATTGATTTTTTAAAATTGTGAGTTTTCGACTTCAAAAGGGTACCAAAGTAATGAAGTGAATTGTGTCATTGAACGTCAAACACTTTTTGAAAGGAAGAGCATCTTTGAAAATTGTAAGTAATTGATTTTTATATACCAAACTATTGATTTGTCTTCATAGTTGATTGTAACAAAATTATCCATATTTGTGCAGAAGAAATACGCATTTAAGCGAATAAACCTTGATTTTCGCCTTATATTCGATCCGATTAAACCTTGACCGAGAACTTGTCGATCTCTTGTTCCCCCTTTTAAACTCATGCAATGGTATTGTTGGTAACCTTTTGGAACGTGTTTATGATATTTTGCTCCACATTTTTGTTAGTCTTTTTAAAATTTTAAATTGTTTATAAAACTAGGATGCAGATGTTTAGATTTCAAACATTTGAATTCAAGTTCAACAACGAATACAAACTTGAATATGGTAATGGAAATTTTGATTCGAATACGAATAGTACCAAAATATGCATTATATTGTACATTGAGGTTAGACGTCACAACTGGCTCGGTAGTAAAATTTGGCGAGCATAGCACTACTCGGACTTCGAGGCAGCATTGGATACTTCTAATACTTGCAAGGTGTCCAAAGTCCAAACCCTGGCCAACCCAACCATTTCAAGTAGGTCCCTGGTGAGTCCGGACCGTCTGGTCACTGCAGAACTGGGGGGTCGAACCGGCCAAGTGATGGAGGGTCCTCAATAATAATACTGCTCACTCTGCACCAGTGGAGCTTCTGCAAGACCACCAAACTGATATGGCAAACAAGGAATAGAAGAAGCAATTACGTACCAAGACACGGTAACAGGTGCAAATTCCGGAAGTCCCTTGGTTTGGGCAAAGTTTGGACCCTTCTGGGGACCTTTTGATGGTGATTTGTGAAGTGCCATTGATGGTGAATGGTGATAAGCTTCCTTGTTTATTTCACAAGCGACAAGCGCCATGGCTCCCACCTCCCCCCCATTCTCAACCATCCAATGTGCCCATCAAAGACTTTGCTCTTTTGTAAACCACCCCCCCCTTCCAAATAGTTCTTTTATGGGATGTCGTTTGCGCTTCGCTTCGCTTCAGTATTCTCGTTGAGATATAAATTTTACATCAGAGAAGTATACAAATAAGAGTATTGATCATATTCACTTTATCGCTTCGTTTAGCTGTAGAAGTGGTGGGCGAGTCTCGATCTTGTCTGTCTTGCATGGTAATATATTTTCTTGTTGCTCGGGCAATATCCTTGAGGAATTCATGATTATTTAGAGTACGAATTGTTCATCTATTCAAAAGCCACTTTTCAATGAATTTAATGTTTTGTTTGGGAAGCAAAGCCAAGTGTAGATTCTTTTTTACTAATGATTCTGTAAGGATATAACTTGATACTACAAGGGTAATTAAATTTGACTTGTAAAACAATAGTACCACTTTGTTCGGTCACAATATTTTTCGCTTTTATTCTCGTGTTTCTAAATCATGAAGAAGAAAAAAAAGGTTCTTTTTTCTGAAAACGAGAAAGCATGTACACGAAGAAAAGAATATTAATTCACTCTCAAAATAACAACGATAATACAGAGTAAAACATTAATAAATACCATTTACAGTAATACGAAGACACTTTTAGTGTTTGAATAACGATTTTGAACACTCGTGTATGTCAAAATGAGCGGGCTGAATGTTGCAGTGTACTCGCAAGGAGTTGCTAAAATAGTGTTCAAATATAGGATTTTAGAAAATAAATTGAAAGCAAGCCGCAACACAAGAATAAAAACCCAATTTGAAGAAAATAATGAAAACCGGAAAACGGTAACAAAACATTTTCTCTCAAGCATCTTGCAAAATAGGAAAATAATATATAACACTTTTTAACTATGTAAAACGTAACACCGGAGAAAAAAAATATTTACTTTAATTCTATTAAATGCAAGGCGTTGAAAATGAGATATGAAACAAGGCCAAAAAAGCTTACATCAAGACTCACTATACGTATAGACTGAGATGGTCCCCTAGAATTATCAGCCTCAGCATAAATTATGTTATTATTTCATGATATGGGGGAAATATTGGCCTAGTAACACATGCTCAATAATGTTTGGAGGCTAAATGAATTAATTAGTTCATCATTAAAGCCTTGAATTATTGTATTGAGTCCATTATGAAAGTTTTAGTCATCGAAGTTGTTTTATTGTTTTTGTTTCTGGTTTCGCGATTGGACGAGTATTTTTTCACGAGCGACGACAGATAACCTACGGAGTGGTGTCTCACGTTGGAGAAGTGCGGTAAATATAACACTTGTTTTAAGGATGATTCCAATATCTAACGCTTATTTATTAGTCAAGATTGAGTTATATCACGTGCTTTGGGTCATTTAGTGGCGCATAATTCCAGTTATCTCTCAAACAAATTTGTCTTATTTGTGGAGAAATAACTATATCATCGCCAACAACTGCATTTCAATTTTTCCTAAAAAATATTACATTGAATTGACTCCTCCAATCTCGACGATTGAATACCATTGCCAACAACTGCTAAACGGTTAAACAACCTAGATATGTTATCTTGACGATAAACAATCCTACATTTTTTTAGAGTTTTGGCACAACAATATTAATCTCTTGTATCGGTTACTTACGACTAGCATATATCTATTTTCTATTTGATCCAATATTTTTCAATATCTAACATATGAAGCAAATAAATTTTGAAATTGACTCAAATTTCAAGGCAAAAAAGCTGACAATCACATATGACAAGCGTAGTTAACCTCCGTCTTCTTGATGCAGCGCCACGGGTTGAAGTCCCGCCAGGGCAATCAATATTTTTGGAGTAACAAATTCTATCGCCGTGACCAAAACACATGAATTCTGGAACTTAATAACAACGATTACGATTTTCATTCAACATTAACTTGGCAATGTAGCAATGAAGGTCCAATAACTTTGATCATCTCTGTGCGTAAATTCGCACGATCAAATATCGTTGTACAAATATACAAAATATATGCATTATAAGATAATGAAAATAATGTAGAATGAGGTCACGTTCACCATACCATTTGGATTAACTAAAATAACCCCTTGTTTATCTCCTAACAATCAATTAAGGGGAGCTAATTTAACTTGTCACCATCTTTCCTCCATCGAACCTTTTTTATTTAAAGGGTCACTATTGGGCCACGTGGCAGGGACGGTGACACCCGGACGACAGGACCCACAGCCGCTTGTAGAATACACGTGTCCGTCCTTGAAAGGACAACAGGCAGGAGCTGTAAGGTTGCACCCACGTGGCACGTGGAGCCCACTTTTGATGCACTTAGATGGAGTCAAACAAGATAGGTTAAGGGGTCCACTTGAGAAGGGAATGCTAATCCGACGTGGACGAAACCTTTGATGGCATCAAAACATAATCGCTTGCTAGCGCGTGTGAACTAAGCTTAAATAGCAATATGTGAGCGGGGTGGAGCTGAGCTGAGCTAAACTGTCGTCACGATTCTATTAAGTTTAATTAATTGAAATTGTTGATTTATATTTTTATGATTAAGCTTGACTTTTGATTTTTTGGATCGATCTTCAACGAGCTAAGTCTGAGTTTGGATATAAGAGTTCTCCTACGTAATCGCACCGAATATGTCACGAAGTTTTAAATGTGTCCAAAATTGGGTTATTTTGGTAACTTTAATCGCTTTCCCACCTTAGTTTTGATACGCATATGAGAACAAGGGTTTTAATCGTGATTAGAGCTCCTTGTTGTTCATAGATCTCGATTCTCTCTTGAGTTGCTTGAGAAAGAATTGGACGCAAATATATTCTAGTCATTACCAAATACGTGACAGTATAATAATAAAAGTCTTCTTTGCAATAAAGCAAAATGTGTCGCTTGCAAATTAAACGCCTTTCTGGCTTATTAAGTATGCTACAACTATGAAGATCTCGCCATCTTTATTTACGTACACTCAACCCATAGAATAAAAATCATTTAGAAGAGGTGACCTTATTGACACTCTCTTAATTGTTAATATCACATATTTTTGTGTAATAAATGTCTCACAAAGGTACGGTATTATACCATTTTATAAGAATCAATTTTTTGTGCAAGGGTTGTCACTAACAACTTGGGGAGTCAACCATTTTTCCTTAATATATTTCTTTAGGAATTATGTAAGAGTTGGTGCACAAAAGGTACACAAATATATGTATGTAATATTCTATACGTTAATCATTTCTAATCACCAATAATTATTCGAGTAATGCTCAATAAGTTTTGTAAGTTTTCATATACCAGCATTATTAATTGTTAGAGATATATTTTTTTAAAAATGTACGCGTAATTAATGATATGTATTCTAGAAATTATGCCATCAAAATCTTTCGCATCTTGTTGAGTTAATGAACCTAAAAACTAACAATTAAAACACACGATTTGTGGTAAAGAGTTTGCTTTGACAGCTTGCCCATTTTTCTCACTTGCTTATGATCCACCCAAATTTCGCGTAATTACATTTCATCCGCCACAAGCTATATTACTTAAAAAGTATATTTAGTACTTCACTTTTCTTTTTTGTGTAATTGTTCGCCAAATTTGAGACTAAAATTAAAATAAAAAATTAATAAAAAGCTTTTAGCAAGTAACACCTCTAATAATTCTCGCAACTAAATTATTTTTCAATATATGAATGACTTCAAGAAAATGTGGCACGTGATAGAAACGCGCTCCCAAGCGCGCGTGGGGTTTAAAACTTTACCATTTCGATTTTCTCTCTTGATTTTACAGTTCCGTGGCCTTCTTCTGTCTTCGCCTTTGATGAAATCATTAATTGAAATGCAGACAAAATGAACCCCAAATTCACATGAAATTCACCTCACAAGGCCTACCCAGATTCTTATATATAGAAGTCTGGCCTTCCAAGCCCCGAACCATTATGCCCAAAAAGGAGCCCCTCATAATCAACCCATAGTAGTGTCACCATCCCCACGTAGATTTAACTATACAGTTTGTGTTTATCGGTTCATTTCCCGACGTGGGTCGCCGGGAAATCGAGAATTTGGCCATTGGATACAGCGGTGGTGATGATATATGGCCAAGGGTCGGAAACTGACCATCAGCCGAAGCGAGCGCCTGTTGGGGAGCTACGGCTACGGTCAAGGTCAGAACACGGTCAACGGCGGGTCAGAGCTCGGCGAAGATGACGTGTGGGCGACGGTGGACGAGATGGTGAACAGCGGCGACGACCACTCGGTGAGCTCGCAGAGCGCGTGGAGTCCACGCTCCGCCGCGGAGAGCGTGGGCGCGAGGAGCAGCCGCCGGCTGTACACCCAAGAGGATAGGCACGTGGCGGTGGGCGGGCTGTCGTTGGCTTTTGACGACTCCGGGAAGACGGCGTCGCCTAGGATCTTGCACCAGTTCCGCGGGCACGAGGCCATGTCGGCGGCTGCGGGATCGCCACGTGGGCGCCACGTCGCCAGCTCGGCGCCCGTGAACGTTCCCGACTGGACGAAGATCTACCGGGTCGACTCGGTCGAGTCGCTGCACGACTCGGACGACGGGCTGGACGACCGCGACCTGGACGTGGTCCCGCCGCACGAGTACCTGGCGCGCAGCCGGAACTCGGCCGCGAACTCGGTCTTCGTGGGCGCCGGGCGGACGCTCAAGGGGCGCGACATGAGCCGGGTCCGTGACGCGGTCTGGAGTCAGACCGGGTTTGATGGCTAGGAAAATTGTTCTGGACCGGATTGATGATTAATTAATCAAAATGTTCAGACTTAATGGCTAATCAATTATTGGCCACCTAAAGCAGCGATGGACTTAATTATTTAAATGTTGCAACTGGTATAATTTTTTTCCGTCGGCGATGAATCGGCCGTGTCGACTCGAACTCAAAGAGTCCACTCGGTGGCGACTGAGCCCGTGCATGGCTCTGGGATTTTGTTCACGTCGAAGCCCTTTCCTCGCTATAACGCGTCAAGAGTTGGAAGTTTAAAAAAGACGCAGTCTTAATTTAAGTCATTATCAAGTTGTGATTTGTAAGTGTAGCATAATCGATGTAGCCATATGTGAACTTTTGAAAACTAGGGGTTATTTGTGGACTTCATTTACTATACTGTCCATCTCGAAGCAGAATATATATCGTTATGATTTAACGTTTCACGAAAGATGTTATTTTCGCAACATTGATGGCAATATCGTTACTATGATATATTGAAAAAGGATGCAGTGGAAGAGTCGAAACGGAAAAGTGTGATCCCATCGAACAACCCTATCATAGCGCCACTCATTTCAGAAAGTAGTAAACAAATGAGTGCAAACAACACTTGTCTTAGTATGCATATTTTACGTATCACTTTTACTTTTGTTAGTTACCAAAGAAGCCATGTCTGCAAATAACACGTGATCGATTTCTCGTTCCACGTTCATTTAATAACGAACTCATATTTACTTCATAACCTCAAGTAGAAACTGATGGAGTGCTCCGTTATCACGAGTTATTGTGTGCACCAAGAGATGTCATGTAGATATATAGGCTTTTTGTTATTGGCATGAAAGCACAGGGCTTCAACTAATCATCATGATATGCACCGATGGCATAAGTTACAAACTCGTGAACCTACTGAACATGGAAAACACAATTTTCTGCACTTTTGCACATAGTACGTATTATCTCCGTCTCAATTCGCTCCCCCTCTAAAGTTACCGCTCAAAATGTAGAAAGTCATTGCATGTTCGGGACCAATAGTTCCAACTATCTAATACCGTTTGATATATTTATTTTTAACCCTCGTCTTTCTTAGTATCTCATTCTATCACACCGGCCTTTCTTCATTGAACAGTTCTATTAAATATGAACCAATGATCCGAGACCGTACAATTTTTAATACAACTATATGTACTGACAGAAGATAAAGAGCAAAATTGTTGATGGGTGATTCAAGAGTATCACACCAGCCTTTCTTCATTCCACAATTTTACATAGTTCGAACCAATGGTCCGTGACCGTACAATATATGCTATAACGTTATAAATTGACACAAGATAAAAAGGGAAATTTGTTGAGAAAACAGTGCGTGATTCTAAGAGTTGGGGGAGTGGAACAGAGAATAAAGGTAGAATGGACAAATGATTGTGGGGGTCCAAGTCCAAACCCCAGGAGGTAGGAAAGCCAAATTTGCTTTTCATGGAAGGTGATGGCTGGGTCACAGAGGCACAAGTTGCAACTGAGGGGGTGGTCTAGATGGGTTGTATTCAAAGTTGGAGCAACACATTTGAAGGGCAGATACCTTCTGGCTTACCTTTTTCAAGAAAGGGCCACCGAGTCTCGTGAGCCACTGGTTCCATTTCTTCCTGTCATCAATGTTCCGATGGACTCTGTGGATATTTAAGAGGACCCACCCACGCTCGTTGTCGTGACTCTGGAGAAATGCGACGCTTTCGAAAGTGAAACGGCGACGTGCCATCCTTAGGAAACGCGTTAAATTTTGTTACGAAGTCGTTGTGTCTGTAATTTTGAATGTTGTGGCGAGATCCGATTGATCGGCTACTAAGTAATGTAGTAGACGGAGTGTGGGCTCTCTCTCTCTAGAATCCTACTTTTGTCCATTACGGGTTATAGCACAATCTTTGGTGATTATATATGATTTTTATCCGGTGGGATAACCGATGTGTCCTTTAGTTATAAGCACCGACGCGAGACGATCTTCTAAAACGTTGCCCTAATTTAATATTTATAAGAGCATTTGCCATTGCCGTAAAGTAATGAAAAGGATGACGTGTTATAATCCGCATTGTTGATTACTCGATTCTAAATATGTAAGACAATCCGAGAGATTGATAAAATTATTCCTAGAGACTAAATAGTTGATTTGAACTATTGCAACTGAACCGCTGGTGTCAATTTCCCAAAAACCAAATTTTTGGTGATCAAGTAAAAAATACTCAATATTTTCGGACATGCAATTGGACCGGGATCGATGCATAAAATATATTTAGTTCTTGATCATCCTATCAAGACTGTAGTAAAATATTCTCGAACTTGGGAGTACAATGTTCAGGACTATCGAAAAAGTTCTCCCCACAGACAAGGAGCTCATACCTATGGAAGAACACTCTCAGGTGAGAGAGAACTAATACATACGGTAATAACGATAACCAATAAGAAAAAATCACTTGTCGCAATCCTTCGAGTATACTTTTTATGGAATGTAATTTAAGTTTTCAATCTTCTTTCTTGTAAAGATACTTTCATAGCATGATTTGAAAACCTAACCACTGAATAGTTATCCAGGCCCTTCACTTATATGATCAATTAGTAGATTTGGATTTATGTCATCGTGCAATAAAAATGCTCTCGAGGAGATAGAGACCATTTTTGAGAACTATCGTCAAATGAAAATGAATATATTACCCTTGGCAACTGAAAAATTATCGCAGGAGTGCCATCGGGGGATCCTGGATATCAAGTTTAGAGGAGGGGGGGGGGGGGGAACAAAAATAGCATCTGGAATCTTTAGAACATGTTTGGGATTGATCTGACGATGGTCAAACATGATTCAATCTGGACTAAATCAGGTTGTTAGGCGTTTGACAAACACCCAAAATTTTGGCCGATGATGAGAGAGGCGTCCATGATCCGACTAGTTTTTATAATCTACGTCTGCGCTGCTAGCAGCAATGACTATTGCACCGTATTTATACCAGAAAACATAGCCATTAGGCTTCTTATTACTTTTACCATTATATATTCTCCACCATTTTTAGAAGTCATATCATGTAGCCTAATACTGTACTTAAAAGCCCAGCCCATTACTCCATGTGATATTCTCAGCCCAAGTCCAGTAAATCCTTATCTGGGCCCAATATAACGGGCTTTAACCATATAGACTTTGAATTGGATCAGGGATTGTAGGATCCAAACATATAAGGCAATCAGTCATGATGGGCCAGCTCAAACTACTAAAGGAGAACATTCAAGGAATGATAGTGCAAATATTTCTTGTTCATGCAATAGAAATTATGTGATGTCCAAAACAAGGAAAAGATGAAATGGTACATACAATGTGGCTCCATAAATTTGTCTACATACCATGTTTAGAAGGAAATTTTTTTTGCTCTTATAAGCTCCAACCCCCCTTGACTCATGCATTTTTTTTAATATCATGAGAGAATTCGGGCGTCGCACATTGTCATGTCGTTTCGTGAAGTGCGACTCCTTATCTTGACGCTCGAAAGTCATTACATCTGGACTATTTATAGATTTTCGAAGATATACGTCGCGAAACGAGATTACAGTATTGTAACATAAATGTAGAAATGCGTAAGTGGACAAGTCAAAAAACGCGTATTTATACTTAGAGGTCATTTTCAAAACTTCGGAAGCGCAATAAGTTGTTTGGTTGCGCACATTCCAATTTTGTAAAACAAATGTAGGAGAAGAATTGGGATGAAACGCTGGCCAAAGCTGGATAAGGCTTATACACCGAAAACTATCAATAGAACCTAGTTAACCAATGCCGTCTAGGTGTATTACTACAACCGCTGTTGAATACTGTTTATCGTCCCAAACTACAGTTAGTCATATTGCACTACTTGGTGTATAACGAATTGAGATATACTCTACTCTTGTATGTAAGGAACCCGCCTTATCAATTCGACGGTATCAACGCAAGGAACCACTTCTACGTGATGGTCCGAGCAATAGAAAAATTTACTCTCATTCATACCATCTACACATAACTCCTGCCCCCCAAAAAAATAAAAATAAATAAATAAAACCTTACTCCAGGTACTTTGGCAACAAAATTTTGGTCAAATGGGGCACAACAAGAAGCAAATCCTCTTCACCATCATCAAAGTTGTATCTGTCTCAAGAAAGCAACACTCTTATCATGAGAGTATCACTCCTTCCAAAGACCAGTGCCAAAGGAAGCAAGGTACCACACCCCTCACGTGCCACGCGCGTGAGCAATGGCCCCCCATGCAGACCACAAGCTACAAAAGCATGGGAAAGGCAATTGATGGAATTTAATGGGGGCTTAGGTCTGTTCCTCTTAGGCAAAGGTGGGGGTGGGGTCTTCCTCTTATAAATTTGGACAGCTATTGCTGACTTCTGCCTGCTTTTATTGCCACTTACTCCCCTCATTTTTGTGCCAAATTTATGTTCATTGTCCCTCATATCTCGGTAATCATACTCGCTCCCCTTGTCGTGGGTTTTTGCTAAATTCCTTGGTTTACCCCCTCTTGTTTGAACCGCGAAAGAGTACAAGAAACCCGTGTTCTGCTATCTCATGGAAGAAACTTTCAATGAGATCGTTATGTTCTGTTTTCGGGTTTCTTTAGTTCTGAAATGCAAATTAAGTTCTTTTTCCTTGTATGGCCAATCAGAATGAACATTAAATATTTCTCTTCAAATGTAGGCTTATTTGTGACTAGAAATAAAAAAAGTGCGATCAAAGAGATTGGAGAAGGTGGAAAATATTAATCAAGTTCAAGTAGAAGTAGTGGAAATGTAATTACACATACATAATGGGTGTCAAGTAAATATTCAGCATAAAGTGAGGGCGTGCATGTGTAGTTTACACTTTCTGCCTTTGTCCCCACAGTCTCGGCAGCTCATTCATGGCGTTCCCCCAACTCACTTTCTCTCTCTACTCTCTCTCTCTCTAACCTGCTCTTGCTTTCAATTCTCACCACCTCTCCGTCCAATTTTCTTGAATTGAAAAGGCATTCTTGAAAATTCTTGCTTGGAGAAAATCTAAATCTCTTTGTGTTTCTTGCAACTTCTTGATCATTTTTGTCACTCTTTCCTGGAAAGTGTGTGAGCTGCAGGGCAGGAGGCATGAGAGAAGGCGTCGCTAAAAGTCTCCACCTCAACTTTCTCATTGCATTTCTGCTGTTTTTCTGTAAGTGCTTGTAACTTGTCTTTGTTAATTCCAACCTGGTTTTAATGTTTTTGGCATTTTAGTTATACTAAGATTTCATCTGGGTTTGGTTGATCGGTTGTGTACTGGGGTTTAGAGAATAGGGTTTGGTAGAAGTTGAGAATTGGGTGTGATTTGGGCTGAATTATGTTTGATTTTGGTTTTGGCTTTGCTCCATTTAATGCATTAACCGTGGAATGCTTGTACTTGTAAGAATTTGTATTTCATTTTTGAACACATTTAAGAAATGGACCATCTTTAAGTTAACCTACTATAATTGGAAAATTTGTCATTTTTGTTCTGAAAACTTCTTTATGGGGGTTTCATGAATTGGGTTTGGTAGAAGTTGCAATTGCGAGTTTCCACTAATGTGCTTAAGGCTTGATTTGAGCTGAATTAAAGTGGATTTTGGGTTTTGTTTTGCTCAGTTTGATGCATTAGCTGTGAAAGTGGTTGGCTGTTTGCACAAATCTAGCGATGGACCATCTTCTTTAAGTTAACTCATAAAGATTGAAGTTTGATTTGCATTATTTATATGTCTGGTTACTATCTGGATGTCTTGTCTGTCTCCCAGTTTAAGATTTCTTTACCTTGGACTTGGTTGTCAAGGATGATGTAGTATTACTCTTGGAATAGCTGAAGCTAGGGTTTTGAGTTTTATGTTGGAGAGTATTTATGCCATCAAGCTTCTAGTACTGTAGTAGTACTTACGAATGGTCGATACTTACCATCACACACGTCTATCAAGTAAATCTCCATTTAACAAATAAGAAGGGGTTTCTGTTGGAAATGACAAACACGAGGAAACACAATTTGGCTGTTCTATGTACAAGTATAATCTCTACTTACCGATCTCAGCTAACTTTAATCATGATTTTAACAAAGCTCTCAAATCCACTCATTCATGACTTTAAAATCCACTCTCATCTATTACGAGAAACTAGCTCATACTCCTTGAGAACACATTCTTTTCAATATCATGAGGACCTTTATGTCGTTCTTTCATCTCTTGGCACTGTTGAAGATGACTGGTGCAGGGGAGAGCCACTTAGATCACTTTGTTGGGAGCTAGATTGGCTGGTTTATGTGGAGCTTGTCTTGTATATCATATGAGTGCATCAGGCAGCAGTTTAGCTTGGAAGCCAAGGTTTAAGTGGGACTTTCATGAGTAGTGGCTTCGGTTAAACACCTACAATTTTCTGCTTTAGAGGAGGTCATCCTCTCTCCTACTCAGTTGGCATTCCTTCTGGTGTAGAGGGGAGTCTTCTCTGTTTGGTTCTCCTGTACTTGATTGTCTGACAGGCTGGGAGTGTCTTTTCCTTGAAATAAGATGGGATCCCCCCACCCCACCCCAAAAGGTAGCCTTCTCTGCTTGGTCTTGAGTAATGCTAATCCCGAGGAGGAGGGAAAGATCACGATGAGCTCGTTCTTTGTTTATAAGAGGGATGGATAGCTGTATGTGGAGTCTTCTTCTTGCCTTCTGTTGCCTAGTTGATCATGCTTAAGACAGTTGGGGATAATGTTAAGAGGTCAGGGTGAAGCCAAGGTCCCTAGGAGAGCATGCTGAAGGATGACTATGACAAAGTTGCGCAAACCTTTAATAGGACTGAGCTTCCATGACAAAGCTCACAAGTGGAGTTTTGTTTCCAGCCAGTCTCACAAGTGCCCGTCCTTTGTCCTTCGCTGTACTACACCCCGGACCATTCTCATGTAACTATGCTTCCTATGAATTTTGCATCAGTATTAGCATGCCAAGTATCTAGAATTTGTGAACACATGGAGACAATAAGAAGAACTAACTGAAAGTGTGCTGAAAATGAAGGAATGTATTTGTGCCAGGTGGGTGAAGAATTTAATAGTACAAAGTCTAAGTTACCTAAAGCGGGTTGGCCCTGTGCAGAGGTAATTTCGTTCCTTTGGGAGCTGGAAGACATGGGTAATGGGTTGGGAGGAAAACAACCTCTCACAAAAGGTGGGGTGAGCTGCATACTCTAACCTCGCAGACCCCTGCAGTGGGGGAAAGTTGCAGACTAGGATTCTGTAAGATTCAACAGTTGCTGTGCACTAGGATGGATGGAAAGCCATGTATTAGCTATGTACTTGGGAGGTCTTGTGCTATGTGTGATATAAGGTGGTTTGCATCTTATCCACCCTCGGAGGTGGAAGAGTTTGTGATTGGCTTTATAAGACCCACCATTGAACTCTTAAGCACCTACTTTGGCTGGCCCTTTTGAGGGATGCATTGCCTCGTTGACCTGGTTGTTGCAGATTTCCTTTCTTTCAAGTCTTAGCTAAGTAAAGCTTTGTCCAAAGTATATGCGCTAGCTTCGCAAATATTCGTTTAAGAGTTGTCCCTTTGGCTGTTTTGGGGAAGCCATGTTGAGGGGTCATCATTGCCAAAGGTAAGACTATGTGAGTTTGGCACATGCATGGCACAGTGAGTACAACCCTGCTACAATTTCAAGTTTTTGATGTACGTGCTCTCATTCTCAGATTTCAAAAAATTAGTTTTTTGGAGTTTTTAGGTTTTTGGTGGTCAAAACATCACTGGGTAAAATATTATGTGGCATATGCTATTCCTTGTGAGGTTATCACTTGCTAATGGAATTCTTTTAGTTACTATACACAAGTCTTGTACTCGAAACACAAAGTTCCGTATTTGGTTTTAGCGTACTAATATCTTGCGAGTCTTTAGGCTTGTCAATTAGAGAAATGATGCTTGTGTTCTACAAGAGTTTGGGCTTGTGTGTGTTTAAGCTTTCGGTTCTTGGTGTTGTCATGTCAATTGATATGGAATTCTAGGTGCTTGTTATTTTCTCTTCCTCTTCTCTATTTATGCTGGTAGGACCTGGAATCCGTAATGCTCACCACTAATGTGCTTGTTTTTTTCTTTTTCTTTTCTGTATTTATGCTGGTAAGACCTGGAATATCCATAATTCTCACCATCCATGCTGCTTGTACAGGTCTCCATGAAACTTCTTGTGCCTCATTGAATTATCTCAGAACTTCGGTGATAATGGACAAAAGGGCAGATGCCCTTTTGCCGCAGATCTCCCCAACTGCAGCTCCTCAGCCATTTCTTCCCCTTCTTGCACCTTCTCCGTTGACACCATTCACTAATAACACGGTCCCAAAATTATCTGGTTTGTTTCACAGAATCTTATTCCATCAGATAGTTTTTGGATTGAATGTGAACCGTACTTTTGTTTTTTTTATCTTCTAATTTTTTTTGAACCCTTGCAGGACAATGTATACTGAACTTCGGCAAAGTTGAGAGCATGATAAGCATGACATCAGTTGATTGTTTGGCTGTATTTGCGCCATATTTAGCTAATGTAGTATGTTGTCCACAGTTGGAAGCCACCCTAGTCATTCTCATTGGTCAATCCAGTAAAGACACCAATATGCTTGCTTTGAATGGGACTAGTGCAAAATACTGCCTCTCGGATTTTGAACAAATTCTGGTGGGTCAGGGTGCCAATGATAATCTGCAGAAAATTTGCTCAGTCCGCCCATCAAACCTTACAGAGGCTTCTTGCCCGGTAAAAGATGTTAATGAGTTTGAGAGCTCGGTGGATTCTTCTAACCTTCTTGCTGCCTGTGGAAAGATTGATCTCGTGAATGAATGTTGCGAGCAAGTATGTCAGAATGCTATATCAGATGCTGCCAGAAAGCTTGCATTGAAAGCTTATAGTCTGTTAGGCGTGGATGGTCCTCATGTCGGTTCTGACCACACAAACAGGGTTAGTGATTGCAGAAGTATTGTAGTCAGATGGCTGGCAAGTAAACTTGATCCTGCACATGCAAAAGAAGTTCTTAGAGGACTATCTAATTGCAAAATAAATAAAGGTAGCAGATACTTACTTTTGCAAAACATATACAAGTTGTCTTTAGTTATTGTCCTAGAGTTCCATTATTAAACTTCCTACAGAAATTGCGACATAGCTCCAGACTCGATATGCATCGTTTCTTACTTTTAACTAATTTATTTGCTATGCGGCCGCAGATTGGTGCTATGCTATACTGACGGAACTGTCAAGAATCTAGCTCCTCTGCATTTATATCTTTTATTTGTTGAATCTTTTAACAAAAAAGCAATGTGTTTATTTGTTAACTCATAACTCTTATTTCTCTCTTCTATTTTTTTATGTCTTCATTACTGTCTTTGCTTGTTCAGTTTGTCCCCTGGTTTTCCCCAATATGAGCCCTATCACAAAAGGCTGCGGAAATGGGATAAGCAACCAGACGGCGTGCTGTAATGAGATGGAGAGCTACGTATCTCATTTGCAAAAGCAGAGTTTCATAACCAATTTGCAAGCTTTGGATTGCGCTGCATCTCTTGGAATGAAGCTACAAAAAGCAAATGTTACCAAAAATGTTTATAACCTGTGCCGTATAAGCCTCAAGGATTTTTCCCTCCAAGGTTAGTTCCATTTATACGCCACTTTTGATGTGCAAACAAAGCATTTTGATTACGTAAATCAGAAGTGATACTGATTATTTTGTTATTATGCTTTGCTGATTTGCTGCGGGAATCAACATTTGAATTCATCAGTTGGAACACAAGGTAAAATATTCCCACCGTAACAATTTTATATTTACAACTAACTTTTTACCTTGATTATCCTTCTCGGAGGTTTCCTTTAACGGGCTACTGTTTTCGGGCAGCAGCCTAGTTACTTCTAAGTGTATACCAGAAATTACCATATTCCTTTTGTATTTCTCTTTCTCCCCAAACATTATATTCTTGAATCCTTTTCATCCCTCTAGAGCAAATTCAATGTTAAAAGTACAAAGTTCTTTACTGGTCATTGACATAAAGGTAACTGAGATCACTTTGTCTACATCATATCAACTTAACGTCATGTGGCTCGTAAAATTTAGGACAATAAAATTTGGTACATAGAGTAAGCAAAAGTAGTCCTTCTTGCCGACAAATGAATACAAGATTGCAACTTCAACAGCATGTCGACATACAAAGAAAAAACAATATACTCCATAGAGTATGTATGATGTTATAACAGACTACTGAGGCACAAATCAGTTGTCATTCTTGTACCTTATCATCATCAGGTCCAACATGTCCATTCACCACCACCATCCGTTTTATTTGATCACCCTTGACCCTGCTCCCACCTTCACTTCGGTCATCCAGGAAAAAGAAATCCAAAAACCATATATTCTTGAAAAGCTTGCAAAAGGTTTTTTCACTTCTATCACTTTTGAAAGCTTCCTTTGACCATGTACACATGATCTTTCTGGGACAAGCATTTTAGGAAGTATGAAGTTTGCTTCGTAAGACGCAAGGGGAGAGACTATTTCCACCCAAAATAAGGGAAGCCACCCCTCATTACCGAAATTATACGAAATGGACATAGATAACCTTCACCCTTCAGTTTTTACTGTTACAAGTTCTCTGTGCTGTTACCATAGGATGGCAAGAACCACCAAAATGTCCTTCTCCCACGGTACTGGCCATGACTATCATGCTTCCCGCAGCATCAAAAGGAATCTTATCAACTTACTGGCTACTGCAACATCTTTATCTCCTATCAGTGAAAAACTGTGCCCCCCTGGACCGACCACTGCCATCAACCATTGCTGCTAGATCACCCTCAATCACTTATCTAGGTTCTCTAACAACAATCTGTTTCTCTCTACTATGCGTTTGTCTGTTTGTGGTGTGTGGGTGGGTGGGTGGTCTCTTTATTACATGAGAAATGCCAGAGCTGTCGATTTATGAAACACATCATATATTCAAGTCATCTATTTCGACCCAGTGATCCATTCTTCAATGCCGACTGTAGTGATAAAACTCGTGTAAGGGTAACTTTATTAGAATGGTTGAAAAAAGAGGAAAGACGTTTCTGCTGGATGGTTGGTCAACTCCAGGTCAAACAAATACTTTGGTGCTTGACTGGTCAATTTAGACATATCCTGCCCATAATTTGCCCATTGGAATTGAGGCGATTGATCCGAAGCCAACTTGAACTGAGTTCTGCAATCTTTATTTTCTGGCGTAGCCACAGGCCTACATCTATCACAGACCATAGATGATTATTAGTGCATCTCTCTACTGTGAGGTTGAACATATGATAAGAGAGCAGTTTTTCACTTGTGCAGGTTTGCCACTTTTTTTTTAGTTTTCACGACGGCAGGAGAAAGATTGGAATTGGGTTTGTTAGGGAGACAACTATATTCTGTATGTCAATCAAATCTAGCGCCTTTAAACTGGAGCATTGCTGTAATGGGGGAATTGCAATATTTGTAACACAGTAACTGTGAAAGTATCAAGTCTGTTCAACCCGATAACATTTTCTTTCTGTTGATTTCTTTGCTACAAAGAATTGAAAAACCATGCACATGCCATCAGCTCTCTGTATAGTTTCTACCTTTCTTTGTAAAATTTCACCTTCTGTTTGTTCAGTACAGATGTGTTGAATACCTATGTAGAAATATTCTCTCTGTAGTGCACTCTTATGGGTCATCTAACTTGCCTCGCATTTTACGTTTTTGGAACAGAGTCTGGATGCCTTTTGCCTAGCTTGCCTTCAGATGCAACTTTCGACAACTCTTCAGGGGTCAGCTTCCTTTGCGATCTAAACGATAATATTCCAGCTCCTTGGCCCTCTACCTCTGAGTTTCCAGCTTCATCGTGCAATAAAAGTATGTCGATGTTATTACTTCTCTTCATTGAGACGGGATATGTAAAAATTCCGCCACAACAGTTTAGAAAAGTGTGCTCTAGGTTTACACATGCTAATATTTAAACATTCATGATCTGCAGCTGTCAAAATTCCCGCACTTCCGGCTGCAGCATCTGGCCAAAGCGGTAAGTGTATCATTAGTTTTGCCTAGCCAATACATAAGTAGTTTGTGTGCCATTATTCTTGCCGCATAGCTGGAGAAATGACTTGGGGCACTGGTCCAAATGATTTGCGTGGTTAGAAGATTGCAATGTAGGACTTAGCCATGACATTCTTGCCTTTTGGATCGAATATAAGAAGGCCAATTCCTACAAGCCTTCAAAAGCTTCAATTCAATCATCCAAGAATTGTTTGGCAGAGCACTACGTAATCATAAGTAGCAATAACTGCATTATCCTGCCAATTTGCCAAAGCCTTTAGCTCAATATTCTTATGTAATACAGGTCTCTACCAAGAAGATTTGGTGTTTAGTCTGCTATTTGCGGCGTCAGTGGTTCTCATGATTCTCCTGTAAATTCATATGAGCCTTTTGGCTACTTCAATTCAAAGGTTAGAAGCTCCATGAGAAGCTATTCCTGAGGTGCACCGTGCACCGGTGATCTTAACAGTCCTGCGATCAAGGAAAATCAGATGAAGTCAAATAGAGGGATGTCCGAAATCTATACTCCGCCAGTTAGACGTGCATAAATCTCCAGAAAGAGAATCCGTCTTAGGTGAGTTCAGGTTTGAGTTGCCTACCATATGTGGTCATCATTCTTGCATACTTTGTTTAATAAGGATTTTGTAAAGAAATTTCACCATATAAAGAAAGTCATGTAATTAGCATCCTTAAAAGTTTCCTTGTACATGTGAAGTGCAGCAAGAAAGCTCATTGCTGTAACGTACTTTTTCCTTTTTACTTCAGTTCAGTGCATGCAAGTTATGGTTTCTTCCATCCATTGTTTTCGGTATTTGAGGGGGAAAACTTGGCAACAAACGATGTTGTTGCCTAAGGAAGCAAAAAGGTCTAACACTCTCCCTTCACGTACAACCCCCCAATTGCATGTGCAGAGACAAATTAAGGTGCACTATCACCAAGTGTACAAATAAAATGAGTGCAAATTGTAATATAATAAAGGGGGATCATATATGAAAGCGAGAAGAATCGAATCTAAGACCTTGTCAAACCAGAGCTCTGATATCATGTTAAGTTACCATTTGTTTTAAAAGCTTCAGCTGGTAGAGAATGGACCTAACAATGTTATCATTTTTAACAGGCAGCAACATGATTTGTTGTCGAGGTTTTCCCAAATTGAGGGGACTATGAAGGTGCTTTCCTTAGCACCACAGTAGAACTTTATTGAGCATGTCTCATTCATTGGCAACATCTAGGTGGTGCAATGATCCAAGACTATGAAACATATACGCACATCATATGACAACATTATATGTCATAGGTAGGACTGGTGATGGCTTGATATGGGGCAAACCCGCCTTGGCCTATGACCACTTTACCGGTTTTTGCTTTGACCCATTTATGATGTGCCCAGGATACAATGCAGACAAGAGTCGAGGCAACAAAAAGCATATACTGGGAGAATGGGATGATATCATTTAATCCCTCGAATTATTCTCATTATTTTGTAAATAGTTCGTACACTCTGATTTTCCCTGTTTCAGTCCTTAAATTATTCACTTTTTTTTTGTTTTTGTTTTGGTCCCTCCGAGACACTTTTTATTAAAATGTTGGGGGTAATTTTGTCAATAGATAGTATTCCTTCTTCTTCGATTTTTGTAACCTAAATATGCTCTCTCTACCTCCCTCCCTACCGCCGCAGCCGCCCACCAGCATTCGAACCACCATTGACTAACCACTATTCCCCACTGCAAGCAACCGTTAACCTAGCACCGTTGTCACCACCTTGCCTTCTGACTACCAGATTTGCTGCCCACGACCATCCATCACCCAAAGAACAACTCTTCCGGTGATGGGTGGTGGTGGGTAGTAGACATGGCTACTATACAACCACGGCCGTCCATACATCAATCCAATAAGAAGATGAAGGGGGAGGTGGTGGTCATTGTGGCGGCTGAGGTGGTGGTGCGAAGGCGAGGCCAAGGGTAAGAGTACATGGAGTTGCGGCCAAGGGTCGTGGGGGTAAGCTTTGGAGAGGTTTGGTTTGGTGGTGGTGGTTCCGGAACTAGGTGGGGCAAAGAAAACGGGGGAAGAAGTGAAACATTTTTTAATGACAAAACCACCCCTTCAGTTACAAGGAAAAAAAGGCTAACAAAGGGACCAGTTCCAAAACTGAAGGAAGTACGAAGACACCATAACGAAAATAGGAATTCAGACACTATTTTAAAAATGTGGTAATAGATGTAGGAATGAAAACGATATTGTCCTCAAAAGTTTTAAAGAAAATAACAAGTCAGGCTCAAGGGTTTATTTTGCAAATACTGATCATCACAATAATTGTACTCTATATCAATGACTAAATACATCAGCTGAAGCATGCTTCAGCTGACAAGGATATATGCAACAATTATCCAAAAGATAATGTGCTTTACTACCTAATATGGATATAGTAATGGGTTTGAGCAAGGACATTAATTTCCTCAAGTTACTGTCAATTCCCTCTTGATGTTTTTCTTTTCATGGATATTACATTGGTAAAAGGATGGCATAATTGTACATAAAACCATGGAATCACTGCTGGTTGAGAAGGATGACATAGTTGATCATTCACATAGTTAACAAGGAGATTAACAATCTTCAAATTACTTGTAGGTCAAGGCTCTCTCTCTCTCTCTCTCTCTCTCTCTCTCTCTTGTAACTAGCCCAGTAACCCGAGTTAAGCTCGGGTCGATTTTTAAGATAGAGTAGACCACAAGATTTTAACGAGTGTATTAATATGTATTATACCGTGAGACAAAGAAGACATTAACATTATAAAAAAATATCTCATTTGACTATAAAGAATAGATAGCGTCACAGTGGAGTTGCTAGATACTTAACTTCTTTAAACTTTTATCAATTAATATTTTAAATGAACATTGACTTAGCACTTAAAGTAGTAGAATAGTCATGCATGCTGGTTTCATATAGAGTTACATATCAAGTTGAACAAACTTTAACTGCTACCCTGGTCGTAGAAATCTTCCTCCAATCCCTTATATAGTGACAATTAATAGTCGCTAAATGTTTCAAGTGACTTTTCTGTTAACACTTTTAGCGACAACTTTTAACAGTATTTTTTTAGCGTTACTAAATAAAAGTTACTATAAACATTTAACAACCATTAATTGTTGCTACAAGGGGGGTAGGAGGAAGATTCTTTCAACCCGGGTAGCGGCCAAAATTTTTCCTATCAAGTTGCCTCTAAGGGAAGACAAATCTTATTTTCTGACAATCTTTCGTAGGAAAAAATTTGGCTGCTACTCGGATTCGAGGAATCTTCCTCCTACCCCCTATATAGCAACAATCAATCGTCTCTAAAGATTTCTAGTGGCTTTTATTTAGTGTCGCTAAAAAAGTGCTGCTAATAATTGTCGCTGAAAGTGTTAGAAGAAAAAGCACTAGAAACATTTAGAGACAATTAATTGTCACTACATATGGGGTTGGAGGAAGATTTTTACAATCCGGGTAGGAGCCAAAGTTTATTCTCTTTCGTATGCATTTATGTTCATACGATTTCATACCTTCATGAGACAAAAAAATAGTACCATTCAACGAGTTCCACATGCATGCGTTGCCACTCATCTGTTATATTCTTATCGGCTAATGTTCTTGCAAAAAAGAATAGGGAAAAATTTGGCTGCTACTTCAGTCGGAAGAATCTTCCTCTTACTTTATATATAGCGACAATCAATCGTCTCTAAATTTTTCTAGTTACTTTTATTTAGTGACACTAAAAAAGTGCGGTTAAGAATTGTCGCTGAAAGTGTTATAAGAAAAGTTACTAGCTAGAAACATTTTACGATTATTAATTGTCACTATACACGGAGTTGGATCAAGATTTCTACGATCCGAGTAGGAGCCAAAGTTTGTTCAAAAGAATATATATCCCAGACTTGAAAAAAAGAAAAGAAAGGAATTGATTAAGAAGAAATTTTTGGAGTACTTCTCTGACTTACAATTATTTTATCAGTTGGAGTGCATGCAGGGTAAAAGGAATAGAAAAATGGACATACTCTTTTTTTAATTTCAGGGTGGCCCTGTTGATATGCCCTAAATGACCATTGAGATCGCATGTAATGTTACTTTAAGCACATAAATTGCCAACGTACAATTATGCTAAGTAGTGCAGGGAATGTCTTATGTCTAAAACATTTTAGAGTTCTCTTAACTTATATAAGATTCTCTCTTCTGTTTATGGTAGAATAGTTTTCTCTTGCCTATATAAAGTTTCATTGTACTTATTTTTATTAATACCCTATAATATAATTATCTATCCCTTCACCTTTTCTATCAACATGAATGAAAGACGAGAAATAGCAGCCAATTGTCGCCCCTTGCGATCCTTTGAACAACTTGACAAGGCCATTCATGGGTGATATTTGATCCACAGATTTTGGACCACCTTGTGGACCCAACACTACTTGTTGCTGCTGTTTCTTGCCAAAATTTCTAGAACGGCTGCTACCTTGGTTGTAAGAAACTTCCTCCAATTCCTTGTATAGTGACAATTAATAGTCGCTAAATGTTTTCAGTGACTTTTCTGTTAACACTTTTAGCGATAACTTTTAACACCACTTTTTTAGCGTCACTAAATAAAAGTCACTAAAAATATTTAACAACCTTTAATTGTCGCTACATGGAGGGTAGGAGGAAAATTCCTTCGACCCGGATAGCAGCCAAATTTTTTTCAAATTCCTATTCCTTCCAAGGATGCACTTTGTCATGAGTTGAATCAATTTTGAAGTGATCTTGTGAGTGAATCGAATTTGGTTCCATCTTGAATAGAGTGTCCAAGGCACAACTAACTATGCCTTCTTGACAATTCTTTGTGATAACTACAATTTTCTACTTGAACAATATCGTCATTCTTGCTTAACCGTAGAGTAACGCTATATAAACTCCATTACGATTGCACCTAAAATTTCACCAACTATTCGCAAGCAAGGAAGAAAAACAGCAGAGATTATGTCAGAGTAACTTCAAGTAAAGTGCTGCATCAATTTTATGCAAAGTTGTGGTGTACTTTTTTGATTTGCTATTCTTATAGCAATTCAAAGCTCAACCCTCGAGTCATCTATATATGTTTGTGCAGTACTTAGACAATTTTTGCCAATGGGTAATTGTAGCGTAAACACCAAACTTGGTAGCTTGATTGCTGGTGAAATCATTCAAGTTTGGACTTGGAGGCTCTTCTTTCAGAAACACCACAAAAATGGGTGTGGGGGGGATTGATGCACGGAGTCTCTAGCCTGTATGATTCATTTCAACGCCGCCTTAGGAGTGCAGATGCATGAAGCCTTGTCGCTTTCGTGCAGCAGCTGTTCTCTCACAATTTAAACTTGTGACTAACATTTTACGTTAGAGCAACCTTCCATGCAAGCAAACCCTAATTAGTGTGGCAAAAAATGCAGTACTGCTAAAATTCATTTGCAGGGGGGATCCAAAGTAATATTTTTTTACTAAGGATGAAAGCTTTTGGGGGTTCCAAAAAGAATATTGTCAATGTCATTGAGACGGTGAGAAATCAACTATGTTGTTGATGGGAGGAATGTGGTCATACGAACAATGATAAGGCAAGCAGTACTGATCCTGATGTAAGGGTGTTGTTATGGTGGGCTATGATGAGCCATCACTCAACAAATTGGGACTAGCTCCATTCAGCCTGGAGAAAAATGGTTGTGTTTTCATTTGTGGAAATTAGATATATCCTTCAAGTGAGAAACAGGACTAGGTTTGCCGATACATGGTTCGTAGGAATCTTCCTTTAATATCGTATATAACAACAATTGATAGTAGCTAAATATTTCTAATGATTTTTCTGCTAACACTTTCATCAACAATTATTAGCAGTATTTTTTAACGTCACTAAATAAAAGTCACAATAAACATTTAGCGACCATTAATTGTTGTTATATGGGAGGTAGAACAAAGATTCCTTCAACACAGTAGCGGCAAAAAATTTTAAGGTTGGGGGGGGGGGGGGGGGGAGAGATTTGACTGTACGTAATGGATCTTAATAAAGTTCTTAATAATAATAAGTACATTCACAGACCAAACTCTCTAACTCTATGGTTCTTTGACAATCTTAATAAGTACATTCGCGGATGACAGACCAAGTTGTATGCGTCTCTAAATATTCAAAGAATTATAGACAAGTCAGTAGACGCCATAATGGAAAAGACAAACGATATAATTTTCTAAACTTTGGTGTACCTGTCAGTCTTCATGTGCATTAGAGCTTCATATCCAGTCTTGACATGTGAGCAAGATGTTGCCTAACTACTGTTCCTCAACTTTTGATGCCTATCGGTATGTGTTCGGTATAGCAGTTGCACAAGAAGAGATACATAGAATCAAATGAAACCTATGTGAGGAGTGAGTTTATGAACAAATTTTGGCTACACAAGAAGATACATAGAATCAAATGAAACATGAGTGAGTTTATGAATAAATTTTGGCTCCTATTCAGTTGTAGGAAATTTCTTCTAATCCCGTATATAGTGACAATCAATAGTCACTATGTCTTCTGCTAACACTTTCAGCGATAATTCTTAGCGATTTTTGTATAGCGTCACTAAGTATAAGCCACTAAACATTTAGTGACCATTAATTGTCGTTGTAGGAGGGGTAGGAGGAAAAGTCCTTCAATCTGGATAGCAACTAAATTTTTTTAAAGAAAATTTATTTGCATTCCTGAAGTAGATAATGACATTCCTTGCACTGCTTAGCACGATTGTACATTGACAATTCATGTGCATAAAGTCACAGTACATGCGATCTCAATTGCCATTTACGGTGTATCAATAGGGCCACCATACAAATAAAGAAAAAATTTATGTCCATTTTTCTATCCCTTTTACCCAGCATGTACTCCATTATTAGCTGATAAGATAATTGTAGGACAAGAGAAATACTCCAAGAAATTTCTTCTTAATCAATTCCTTTTTTTTTTTCTTTTTTTCAAGTGTGGAATATATTCTTTTTAATAAGAACATTAGGTGATATGGATATATCAAATGAGTGGCAAAGCATGCATGTGGAACTCCTTGAATGGTTTCATTTTTTGTCTCATGAAGGTAAGAAAATCATATGAACATGAATGCATAGGAAAGACTGTCACAAAATAAGATTTGTCTTCCCTTAGAGGCAACTTGATATGTAACTGCAAAAGACTCAGCCAAGGAGAGAAATTAAGCATGGCTCTTAGGGAAGATGATGGGCTCCATCAACCCATGATCCGATCCAATGAACCGGTGCCGGAGCCGGTGAGCTCGGCACTGGAAGATACTCTGTCGGACACTAGCTTGTCGTACGTCCGGCGACTTCGACGGGCCACCAGCATCGAGCTGGCCACTCTGTTCCGCCTTGCAGCTCCGGCGATCATAGTTTACTTACTCAACAATGTCACCTCCATGTCCACTCAGATCTTCTGCGGCCACCTCGGCAATCTTGAGCTTGCTGCTGCCTCTCTTGGCAACAATGGCGTCCAACTTTTTGCTTACGGAGTCATGGTAAGCCCTCCTCCCCCACCTCTCTGATATATATATATGCACACAAATATATGGAGTTCACGGATTTTGAAAGGTTAAAACACCTTAGCTCCATTACCTAATCATTGGCAACTCATCAATGATACGTATAGCCTTTTTGAAATGGCCAAGAACGACCAAAGGAGTATATTCCGTTGGAAAAGCATTTTCTTAAGATAAACGTGGCCTAATGTCTAAACCAAGACATGATTAAAATGTCGAAATTTCTCGATGTATAAGAAACTGTTTTTGCTCCCTTAATCTCTGCAGCTTGGAATGGGAAGTGCAGTAGAGACCTTGTGTGGCCAAGCATATGGGGCACACAAGTATGACATGCTAGGCGTATATCTGCAGAGATCAACCCTCCTGCTTATGGTAACAGGGATCCCGCTGATGCTAATCTACATCTTCTCCAAGCCCATCTTGCTCTTGCTAGGCCAATCAACGTCAATCGCCTCCGCCTCCGCGCTGTTCCTCTACGGTCTCATCCCACAAATATTTGCATACGCTGCCAACTTCCCAATCCAAAAATTCCTGCAAGCACAGAGCATTGTGAACCCTAGTGCATACATTGCAGCGGCCATGCTGGTGGCGCACATTTTATTAACGTGGATCGCGTTATACGTGTTCGACTGGGGGTTACTGGGTGCATCCTTGATTTTGAGTTTTTCATGGTGGGTTATTGTGGTGGCACAGTTTGTGTATATTCTGGTGAGTGATCGGTGCAAGCTCACTTGGACTGGGTTCAGTGTGCTAGCGTTTTCAGGGTTGTGGGATTTTGTGAAGTTGTCAGCTGCATCGGCTGTGATGCTGTGCTTGGAGACTTGGTACTTCCAGATACTGGTTTTGGTTGCTGGGTTGCTTGAAAATCCAGAGGTGGCACTGGACTCCCTTTCTATTTGGTAAGGCCAATTTTCCTTCTTTTCCTTTTTTCAAATTTTTCTTGGAATGTAAAAGGGCAACACTAGGATTTTTCTATAAGGAAAGGAAAAAGCTTTGTACCTTCAAATCAGCGTTTAAAAAAACCCAGCTTAATTAGCTGGGAGATTCACAAGAAGTTACAATTCTCCCCTTTTGTATCATTAATTAATGAGTTCAATAAGCAATTAGATGTTTTCCTGATATGCAGTATGACAATACTTGGATGGTTGTACATGGTTTCAGTGGGATTCAATGCAGCAGCAAGGTCAGTTTCTCTTCTATATAAAGTAACTAGTCTTCGTGCATCAAGGGTTTTGTAGTAATTAATGAAGGACAAAAATCAGAGTGTGGCTACTATCCGGGATATCGTAGGAAGATGGCCACAACGGCACAACCTCTTATAGCAATAATTGATGGTTGATAAATGTTTTAATGATTTTACTTCCAAGAATGTCATGAAGTTGTTAACAAAAATGTCACAATCTATATGTGACGATCGACCACTAGTTATCGCTCTATGAGGTTGTAGCTGTCTTCCTGTAACCTGATAGTATCCAAAAATTATTCCGCATTGAATCCATCTTTATAAGGTGCTAATATGATGAAGTCAATAAAACAGTGTGAGAGTGAGCAATGAGCTGGGTGCTGGGCATCCAAAATCGGCAGCATATGCAGTTGTGATGGTGACTTTAAGCTCGTTTATCATCGCGGTGATCTGTGCCGTCGTGGTGCTCGCGCTGCGCCACGTCATAAGTTACATCTTCACCGACGGCACCACCGTCGCCGAGGCAGTCTCAGAACTTACCCCTCTCCTGGCCATCTCTATAGTCCTCAACGGTGTTCAACCTGTTTTGTCTGGTAAGTGTTTCTTCTGATGCTTTGCTAGGGAAAAAAAAACATATATAACGAAGTCCAAAAGCATGACCAAGATCACATGTTTGTTTCCCATCACTCGTCACTAAAGCATGCAACTCAAAACAATCAACCATATTACGCATTAATAGTACTTTTATTTTTTTGCATAAATCAAACGCGAGAATGAATTACATTGAGTGGCCATGATTTTCTTTTTCATTGATGTGCGTACTTAATGAGCACAAACAACCGCCATGTCAAAACGTTCAACTCGAAATCAAACTGATCTGAAATGAGCGAAGAGACTTACACATGTCCAACACACTTCATACTCTAAACCTATTGATAAATGCAAAAGTCAAAACTAAAACGTTATGAGTTACTCTCATGTCATTTGTTTCTTAATTAAATGTAGGAAATGGAAATTCAAGCTCCACTTTTTACCATTTACACAGTACTTTCGTTCACTATGAATATGTAGGAGGCACTTTATAACGCTTTTTGCCAACACTTTTTTGATCTTTAGTGACGCTGCAAGTGGAGTACCGTAGGTGGTAAAAAATAAAGTGTTAACATCAGCCTCCAATATGTCTTGATGTTATAAAATATTGAACCCGAAGGCAAATTGAAAGGTAATCAAAATGTTAATAAATTGGGTCGGTGGACCCATAATCTGTCTACCAATAGATAATGTTTATTTTTTAGTCAGAATTATTACAATTAATTAGAGGATATAGATCTCCTAAGTGTTTGAGATAAATATAGTGTTTATCTCCTAAGTGTAGATATAACCAATCTCTAATACTATCTCTATATAAATGTTAGAAATATCCAAAGAATACAATAAGTCATAAAAAAATCATTCCCCCTGTTTCATTATTTCTAGAGCATCACCAAGCACTAGGATTTGGTTCGTGGACGAAGAACTCGACTCTAGTAGCCGTTTTCGTACATGCGAATAAAGATCAAGCATGTTGGAGGCTCATAACAACAAGGATCCTTCGTCGAAATTTTTGGGTACTTCATACGCTATGTTCCCGAACCCACTACGTGTTACGTGATAGACATCTTTAATTCTTTAACATTGGTATCAGAGTGTGATTACTTGTTGATTCAATTTTAACATGTTAGTATAAATTATGTGCATGTTCCGATTTTTTCCGGATACATACATTTGAGACCGTCAAGAAAAATTCAAAATTTTTTAGCATGTTCTCTAAAAAATAATTATATGGTTTTGTTCCCCTATAGTTGAGGATGAACTCCATAAAATTTCTGATCATTGAATGCATGGTTTGTGAGAAATCACGACTTTATTTTTCAAGAAATTACTTAATTTTTTTTCAATTTTTGGGCTTATGTCACATAAGCTTTTCAAGAATATATTGAACGCATTATTTGGCTTAAAAACGAGAGAGATATGGCCTCTCAAAGTTGGCTTCGCTGCATGGCAGCCGCTGAAAAAATTTAGGATGTTAAAGGAAGAAGACGAACATGCGCGCCACGCGCCCACGACACTTGTCACGAGCCGCTCATGCGCGTAATGCGCCACGCGGCAAGCCAGAAGACACGTGCGCGAAGTAGCATCGCCACGCGCAGGCACGCGTCAGCAAAGGCTAAGCTGCACACACGCGTCACGCGCCGCATGTGTGCCCAAGCCGAGCCGATGATGCACCTCACGCGTGAAGAAGATCGTCTCACGCAATCCAGTCGAGCTGCCTCCACGCGCGCGCATACAGGCGTGCTTCAAATTCACACAGACGTTGCCCCACGCGCCTGATGACACGTGTCACACGCCAAATGAGTCACGCATGCACGCCACGCGCCACGTCCCAAGCCAAAAGACCACATGCCGCACGCGTGCGGAGTAGTGCCGCCACGTTCGAACACGCGCCATCAAAAGGCTAAGCTGCACACGCGTGTCATATTCTGCACACTCGCTCAAGCCGAGCCGATGACATGCCTTACGCGCACCAGCTGAGCTACCTCCATATGCGTGCGCTTGCTCCACACGCATGTGCTATCGATACACCCAGACGCTGCCCCATGCGCACGGTGTTGTGTGGAGGCGCGTGAAGGTTGTTGTTTTTTTTTACAATTTTTAGTTACCATCGGCGAGTGGAGCTCTGTATTTTTGTAATCCAAAAAATACAAATAATGCGCAAATATTAATTTTTGCCCTTTGTGGGCAGAAATAAATATTTTTTCGAGTTATAAGACATAGATGAATTATGTTTTATTTGTTACATGCTTGCCTTGATTCGCGTTATGGTTTAATTATGCTTTTGTTGAGGTATAGTTATTGGGCCTAGGTAAACCCACACTTTTTTAAACCAAATTTCAAGGCGTCCTCGCCCGTTTTCCTTGGAAGGAAAATGTGCCCTATCCATTTAATTGCCCTTTAACTTGTTATTTAAGTATGCTAGTTTTAGGTTAAATGGATGGATATTAGATTGGCATTTGAAATGAACTTATGTTTATGTGTTTACTTTTGCTTTAAGAAAATTCTTTTGAGAATAATGTGCTGTGCGGCATCTCTGTTTGTCTTATTGGAGTAGTTTGTAGTAGGATCCTCAGAGATGTTGTATTCTATTATGTCCCTGTATATTTTCAGAAAGCCTTGTACGGGGATGTAATTTCGCACGCACATTATTCAAGCTAAAATTTTCTTAACATAAGTTATTAGAATGTGAATAGGGCTCAATGGAGTCCTTACACACTTTGTTGTATGGTGCAATTTTCTGTTGTTTTAAATTATCATGTGGATGGTTTATTACATTGTGGATCATATGATATGAAATTTATTGCGTCAAAAATATTTTCCCAACTCACATACATGAGAGATGATTATGAGCTTAGCAAATTTTCGATTTCATTATGTGAGGAAGGATAATATTTTTTCATTTGAGTTTTTTGAAATAAAAAGAAGGATGTATAATTAATGTCTTTTTGTTTGCACAAACTAATGTAGAGAATAGAATAACTGGCAAGAATGTCATAGATGATCTCATTAAGGGTGAGAAACTTAATGGAGATAATTATGACATTTGGCACAAAAAGATGAAATTCAAACTGAACGAACAAGAGCTCGAGGAGCACTTGACCAAAGAGATGGTCGTGCCCACTGAGGGGCAACCCTAAGAGACCACGCTGCTTACCAGAAATGGCTTGAGAAAGATCGTAGTGCGCTCTACACCTTGTTGAGCGGCTTGCAAAATGATCTAATTAGGCAGTTTGATGAACTTCCAATTTACAAAATTTTATGGGATCAGCTCAAGTTCTCTTTTGGTGGAACCTCAACTACGCGACTTTGTAACCTTGTGATTAAGTTTGAGGAATACACAATGAACATCTAAGGGTGATGTCCAATATGATTGGTAAGCTAAGGGATGCTGGGCATGCGCTCACAGATGAGCAACAAGTCAGGGCTGTCATAAGGTCCATTCTTGCCTCATGGGCCAATATGAAGCAAATTTTGACTCATAGTGAAAACATTAAGAACTTTTCTGTTATTTCACAGTATGTCATCCTTGAGGCTGAGACTCGAGATGCTAACAAGACCCTTACTTATGTTGCCAAGGAGGGATCGCGCAATGCAAATGGCAAGTGTGGAAGACAAAGTAAGAAAGACAAGTAAGGTGAGGCTAGCACTTTTCCGCCAAAGGAAGGGAAAATAAAGAAATCCAAGAGAGGAAAACGTGGTGTGAAAAAGGATTTGTTTAAAGTTGTTCCCAACCTATTCTGGTCGCACCCAAAGGCCCACTGGGGTCCCATTTTGCATGACATATCCGCACAAGCAACAATCAATATTCAACGCTCACAATCGGTCAAAGCATGCAAGCTCAAGTCACGTGCACTTCTCACTTTCGGTACGTTACTTCATCACTAAGAAACGTATTCTCGCATGACGCCTCATCACACTTCGACCGTCGCATATTGCGCATCGTCCGTCGATGCGCCATGGCACTTGCCCAAGGAAGTCGGCCTTGGACTTCCCCATGGGGTCGGCCTAATCCTCGGCCTCCCCTTGGGGGTCGGCCTAATCCTCGGCCTCCCCTTGGGGGTTGGCCTCGGCCTCCCATCGGGGTTGGCTTTGGCCTTCCCCTAAGGGTTGGCCTTTGGCCTCCATACTTAACACCTTCACTTCTCTTCAAAGGGCCTTACATCGTCCGTGATCCTCGTCGTCATTGCCCAGACGTCACTCCGCGACCCCATCGCCCAACACCCGGACGTCATCTCCGAGACCCCCGTTGCCCTTCGTCTGGACATCGCCTGCGCCCACCCGCCAACTTCACGATGCTCTTCGCCCGTCACTCGGACGTCCTCTCCGCGACCCCCGTCGCCAGCGTTTGGGTACTGCACTCCAACAATCCACCATGCCCGTGCGTCGCGTTGCTGATACAGCCGTGCCCCCAGGCTCCTTGTCACACTACCGTGCCCCCGACACCTTACTCACTTTGTCGGGCCCATGCGCCACAATCATGTTACATGCCCCCCGGGCACCACACTTATTCACCACACCATACGCACCTTGCCTTGGTCGTGGAACATGCTTCGAACCACTCTCTAGAGTGCACAGCACCCGTGGGGATAGACAACTCCTCCGGGACACTATCTCCGCCAGAGAGCATTTCAACTCCCCTTTCCCTAGGTAGACAGCTCCTCCAAGATACTACCTTGGCCCGTCAGGTAGACGGCTCCTCCAGGATGGTACCTTGATGCGCTCCGAGTGCTCCAGTACAAGGACTCACCCGCGGGGATAGGCGACTCCTCCAAGACACTATCTCCGCCATGGAGCTTTTCAACTCCTCTTCCGCCAGGTAGACAGCTCCACCGGGATGCTACCTCGGCCCGTCAGGTAGACGGCTCCTCTGGGATGCTACCTTGATGCGCTCCGACACAAGGACTCACCCGTAAGGATAGGCGAATCCTTCGGGACACTATCTCTGTCAGGGAGCTCTAAGTGCTCCAGTATGAAGACTCCCCTTCCGCCAGGTAGACGGCTCCTCTGGGATGTTACCTCGGCCCGTGGAATAGGCGACTCTTTCGGGACATTATCTCCACCAGGGTGTCTGTGTGACTGACCTACGTGCTCCGGCATTGGGGGCTTCATCAGCACCCTTAAGGAATATGACCCCCGGATCACTCTGAGACGGGAGCAGGTCTTCGGAAGGCATCGTGCCTAGTTCACCTGGCAGTTGGGCGTCGGGTCTTCCCCACCGCTGCCAGGCCTATGAGACTTTACAAAGGCTTGGATTGGTGGCTAGATCAAGGGGGTTCTCTGGCCACACCGACGCTGTGGGAGCCAGTCTTTCTAGACAGACAGAGCGACGCTGTGTGGGGAAGACCGGGTGAATATGCGATCCGACAGTCCATGGAGCACTGACACATGTGGACCCTCCGGTGACATGTCACTCCCGGGGAACGCCATGTGTCGGTTGATGACATCATCATCCCAACCTCTATAAATAGGGGTCTTGAGAATTCATTTAGACGAAACATTTTCAGAATATATTTTACTTTCTCACTCTAGAATTTTAGGGAGAGAAACATACAGGACCCTGACTCTGGACCTAAGCATCGGACTGTGACTGTCGTCGTGCATTCACCCTACGCCATCGCCTTCGCAGCACTGCCACCCTCAGGCTCTGTCTGGGAAGCCCTTGGTCTTTGCCCTTGTTCCACCCTTGCTGTGTCCCACATCAGTACATTTGGCATCTGACTCAGACTGCATTCCTTGTGGCACCTCCACGTCGACTGTGAACCCACTTTCATTGGCATCAAAAGTTAAATGCTATAACTGTCAAAAGCAAAGACATTTTGCTCGTGATTGTGTTGAGCTGAAGAGGGTATCTCCTGAATCTCTCTCTCTCAGTTATATGTTTCCTCACATGTGATGGTTGCTGATTCCTAACCTGTGTGATTTGTGGGCACATGTGCAACAAAACATGTAGCACGAGGGGTTCGTAGATTACCACCGAATTTTAGTGGGAAACAAACATATTTTCATGGGAAACAACAGCTCTGAGGAGGTGCTAGGGGTTGGTTCTTACCAGCTCAAGTTGCGCACTGGGCACACGTTTCTTCTTGAGGATGTGCGATATACACCTATTGTTCAGCTTAATCTACTTTCAGTTCTTGCTTTATAACACAATGGTTTTTCTTTTAATTTTAGAGGTAATAAATCGGATATCTTTTTGGATGATGTTTTGTTTAGACATGGTTTTCGCATGGATAGTCTTTTGAAATTGGATTTAATTGATTCTCAGTCCTCTTATTTTTATGTGGTGAATGATAATATTGTGAATGATTCTGCCACCTGGCATGCAAGACTGGGCCACATAGGCCAAGATAAAAGGACTCGTTTGACTATAGAAGGCCTTTTGGGGCCACTCACAAAAGTCAAAATACAAACATGTAAGGCTTGTTTGGCCGTTAAAGCATGCATGAAGCCTTTTGGAATGGCTGTGAGAGAAATTCAGCCACTTGAGCTAGTTCACTCTGACATATGCAGACCTATGAGTGTAAAGGCACGCCGTGGCGCCTTTTATTTCTTTACACTGATAGACGATTATACGCGATATGGTTACGTGTATCTGATATCTCACCGATATGAAGCTTTGATTGTTTCAAACGCTTTGTAGGAGAGATTGAAAATCAGAAAGAAAAGAGTTTAAAAACTTTTTGCATTGACCAGAGACGCAAATCATTGTCCAATCACTTCAAGAAGTATTGTGAGGAAAAATGGATACGCAGGCAAACCTTCCAATATCTTTTTGGAGGATGCCCTTTTGACTGCAAGCTATATACTTAATCGTGTGCCTTCACAATTAATCAAATCCACCCCATATGAGCTTTGAAATAGCCAAAAGCTAAATTTGGATAACTTGTGCCCATTGGGGGGGGGGGGGGGGGCTCATCAGGTTATTTCACAGTACTTCTCACAAGTATGGGAAAATAAGGCCTAGAGCTAAAAATAGTATCTTTCTAAGGTATTCTGAAAACTCTAAAAGCTATGTGATGTATGGTGAACATCAAAATGGTGGAAAGACTAAAATAGAGTCTCGTGATGTCAATTTCATAGAGAGTGATTTTCCTAACATCGGAGATGTGAGTAAGAATCTTGACCTCTATGAGTTAAAGGAGGTTGAAGACATTTTACCATTTCCATGTGAATGAGGGAAATTAATTTCTCATTCGATTATCACTGAAGATAGTATTAGTGACCCTCAACCTAGTGGGAGCATCCCAAACAGTGGGAGCACACCACCAGATTCTCAACTGCGTAGAGGTGCATGGAGGAGAGTTCCACGTCATCATTTTGAGATTGATAGAGAAATTCTTATGTGCACTCCATACTGAGATGGCCTATATTGGCCATATGATGAAGGAGAAGACTGAGGTGACTATTGTCACTTCATGGATGAGACAACATCTCAAATACTTGAAATAGGGGGATATCTAAGTGCTCATCATGCCTCCTAATCACCTTTTGGTGGTAGGGAGGAATGATGCAAGGTAAGCCCGACCTTGTCAGAGAGATGTGAAACAATAGTGAGGTAGGAGGTTTCAGATTCTGTAGAAAAAGTCTTATCTTCATCTGCTAGTAATGAGTGGATGGCTGCAATGAAGGATGAGTTGACCAATCAGGTCTGAGAGTTGGTTAACTTTTTGCCAGGGTCTAAGACTGTTGGAAACAAGTAGGTTTTAAAATTCAAGCGGAAGGCAGACATGTCAATTGACAAGTATAAGGCATGTCTTGTGGCAAAAGACTATATTCAACAACGAGGTGTAGATTATGAAGAAATATTCTCCTCGGTGGTGAGATTTGCGTCAATTCTCGCCTGATCCTAGCTATTATCGCCCAACAGGATTTAGAACTTTTTCACATGGATGTTAAAATTGTGTTTCTTAATGGAGAACTAGACGAAGAGATTTATATGGCTCAAGGGACATGAGCGAAGAGTTTGCTGACTCAAATGTTCTATATATGGTCTCAAACAGTCGTCTAGCCAGTGGTACTTTAGATTTCATCATGCCATTACCTTCATTTGAGATGATTGAACAAGACCATTGTGTTTTACGTAAAACGAGCCAAGAAAAGTATTTTGATCCTTTCATTGTACGTGGATGACATTCTTTTAGCTAGGAATGACATGAGTTCCATTGTCACCACTGAGCAGTGGTTGTCCTCAACTTTTGAAATGAAGGACATGGCAGAAGCAATTATGTGCTCGGGGTTAAAATCACATGTGATCGTCAAAAGAGACTTCTCGGTTTGTCTCAAGTGACATACAACAAGAAAGTCATTGAAAAATTTTGTATGCATAAATCAAAATCTATAGACACTCGAAAGGACAATGCCTGTGCTTTAAGTATAGACCAATGCCTAAAGAATAATGAGGAATATAATCGGATGTCCAAAGTGCCTTACGCGACTGCAGTAGGGAGTCTGATGTACACTATGTTGTGTACGTGTCCAGACATCTACTATGCAGTTGGTATGGTGATTCGTTATCAGAGTAATCTTGGACGCGCTCATTGAAATGTGGTTAAGAGGATTCTTCGATACCTATGTGGAACTGCTGATCTCGTCCTATGTTATCATGGTGGAGACTTGAGACTAAGAATACAACAATCCTGATTGGGGCGGTAATAGAGATGAATGCATATCCACTTCAGGTTATGCATTCATACTCGGAGGTGGAGCTATCTCTTTGTGCGGTAAGAAACAGACTTGCAATGCCCTATCCACGATAGAGTCGAAGTATATTGCTTGTTTAGCAGCAGTCCAGGAAGTTGTTTGGTTGAGGTCATTCTTACAGGTTCTAGGGGTTACAGCTCATGCAGATGAGGCTGTCACTGTTTACTGTGACAATAAAGCTGCCCTAGATTTTGTAAAAGACCCTAAATATCATGGGAAGGCTGAACATATATGCCTTCATTATCACTTCATTAGAACTTGCGCAATGAGATGTGACCATGAAACATATACTTACTGGTAGAATGGTGGCTGATCCTTTGACCAAGCTTATTGCTAAAATTGTTTTCCTTTATCACATTAGAAGTATAGGATTACGTAGGGTTTGATATGTTTATGACCTCTTATGTACTTGATACTATTTATTATATTTTTATTCCTTAATTTGAGTTTAATTTGGAATTAACCGGTGATTTTTTTGTGATTACATATACATCCTTATTGAGAGTGTCACTAGACTTGAATTGACCCACTCACACGGGTAATTCACCTTGGCCCCAAGTTAGCGAGCAAGATGAGACATAATTATCTTAGGCGTTGAAAGGGCCCGAATAAGATGATACATCTAGTGATGCAAATATGTTGCATTAATTGGAGCTAAAATGAGACCTAAAAAGGTAGGTCGATCATAAAGTATCTCCACAACTCTATGTAGCATGTTTACAGCCGAATGTGAGATTTTAGGCATATGAGAGTGATTGGGCTGAAAAACTCAGGTTAGGGGCTTGTACATCGACTAGACTTAGATTCGCAAGGCATATTGTATACATTTATGTGACACCCCCTCGCGGGTTATGCCATAGCATGTAAATCATACTGCATGTGCAAAATGCATACCGACAGTAGGAGTGATGAATGAATCCCTACTTCATCACTGTGTGAGGCACTTGGATCGAAATGTTTTTGATCCTATATAGTACCCTTTTCACCTTAGATTATGTCATGCAGAGGATACTCGATGTCGCTACCTTAGCATGTACCCTTGGATCATGGATGATGCGGTCTCACGGGGCATGTTTAGGAAAGCGGTTGAGTCTAATTAGAATGATATGAGGGGTTTGGGAAGAAAGTTTAATATTACATCATGTTATGTGATTCATAGCCCGGATAACTTTTTCGATTCTCGTTTCTATATGAGTCATGAGTACATAACATATGAAAGTTTTAACACTGCTCACTATAAAGGATTTGAGAGTGTTTAATCTGGTGTAGTTGAACTATCTAGGATACATACGAGATTTTTTGGAGTGACGCATTGTGTTAATTTGGTGATAATTTAATAAAATACTCATCTACGATTGTTATCCTTTCTCGTAGGTTGCACGTTCCATTTTCTATATGAGGAGATGAGTGAACAAGAGATAAGGAGAAACTGCAGGATTTATTTGCCCTGCGTGGGCGAGTGAGAGCTGTTAATAAATTGGGTCAGTGGACTCATTATTTGCCCACTAACATGATTATTACAGTTAATTTGAGAAATTTTATCTCCTAAGTGTTTGAGATAAATAGAGTATTTTTCTCCTAAGTGTTTGAGATAAAGTCAGTCTCTAATACTATCTTTATATAAAGGAGGCTAGATATATTCCAAGTATAAAAGAAATCATAAGAAAATCCTTCCCCTTGTTGCACTCTCTCTAGAGCATCACCAAACTCTAGGATTTGATTCGTGAACGAAGAACTCGACTCCAGTAGCCATTTTCTTACCTGCGAATAAAGATTAAGCATGTTGGAGGCTCGTTACAATAAGAATCCTTAGTCAAAATTTCCGTGTACTTCGTACGGTTTGTTCCACAACCCACTATGTGTTAAGTGGTAGGCGTCTTTAATTGTTTAACACAAAGAAAAGAATGTGAATTCCCTGGACAACAACATCAAAACAAACCTAGGCTTCCTTTCTTTCTATTTATGTTATGATAATCGAAGATTATTGATTGCAGGTGTGGCTGTTGGATGTGGATGGCAAGCATTTGTTGCGTACGTTAACGTTGGATGCTATTACGTGGTTGGCATTCCTCTGGGTTCCCTTCTTGGCTTTAAATTCAACCTTGGTGTTAAGGTATGCCACTATCTATTTTTCTTCTCACACTCCATGAATTTTTTTGACATGAACCTTCAAACGATACTATCTATCTATATCTACGTCTATACGTATACAAAATCATGTATTGACTTAAATGGCTAAACTTTTTTTTTTCTCTTAAGATACCCTTCTTAAATTGAAATCTTCACAAAAGACTATCAATGATTGAGGGTATTTTTGACTTAAAACCTCTTTTTCCCTTAAATATCCTTTTCGAATTAAAGTGTTATTTAAAACATGAGGTTGTTTTTGACTTCTCGTAAGATATTAAGCCTCTTTCCTTAAAATGCCCTTATTATAATATATGCTTTTGCTAGAGTTAAGGGTTGTCTTGACTTTTACTATAAAAAAAAGAGAAAAAAATCCTATGAAAATCCTATAAAATCACCGTTGAACTCCTACATGCTCTCTGCTTACTGAAAAAATTCCTAACAAAACCTACTGCCTCTATTCACATTAAAACTAAACTACCTAGAGCTACTTCATGTTCTCTATCAAATTCGATAAAAAAAATTGTAAATTTCTATAGCCATATAGAAGAAATAAAATACACCTCAACTTAATTGAATATTTTGTCAGAAACTCAATCATTTTTTAATTTTGTATTTCATACTGTGCATATATGTAGATTTCAATGCAAGCATAATTTGAAGTTTAATTCTAGATTTTACATACGGATATATTGGTATAAGAAAGCTATCATAAAACTTGAGTTTTGTAGAAAATTTTTAAAGCGTTGCTACATCATACTATTCTGCTCCTAATTATAATTGAGTTTATGAAAAGTAACTAATCCTATGTTCATATTAGAGTAATTAGAATATCCTTATTTGCATGGCATCATATTCTTTATATGGTAATTATCTTTCTATGGTTCATTGTAACCCGGAATACCATATACTTATATGATAACATGTTCTTCGTATGGCTATTGTCTTTGTATATTCCACTCTTATAAGTGATAGGATTAAGGAGAATACAATTGATAATAACTTCATTTATTTGAGCTTAAATTATAAAAAAGAAAAAAAATTCAACATGAAAACTCTCGAGTTTTGATACGCAAGGGGTAAAATGACTTAACATTATTTTCTTAAAATACTTTTTTTAAGTTTGAAAGGTTTCTAAATAGTGAGGGTGCTTATGACATTTAAGAAGATGAAACTAAATTACAAACCTTTTTGGCTAACTTTAGATATTTTGTCGCTAAAGAGTTTTAAAGTTCACTAATCTATATTTTAGTGACAAAGAACAATAAATATAACTAAAACGGCTGAGAATCTGGCCCTAACACTTAAAAGAATCTTAAGGAATTAAATGACTAAAAATTATTTCATTAAATATATATCCTTTTTAAAAATAAAAGATTTACGAAAATAGTCTTTTTTGACTTCTAAAAAAGTGAGGCTAAACTACAGTAGTTTTGGCTAAATTAAAATAATTTACTTCTGAAGAGGTTAAGAGTTCACTAATGTATCTTTAAGATACAAACATGTAATGATTTAACAAAAACGGGTATGGATCTAGCTCCACTGTATAAAAATGATCACAATGGGTTAAATGGGCAAATTTTTATTGAAAAAAATACCCTTTTTAAACATATACAATTTACAAAAATTTAGGATGTTGAGTAAATTTTAACGTTTAGTCGCTGAAGAGATTAGAAGTTCCCTATTTACCTTTAAATAAAATCCTAGTGAAACCTAACCTTAAAATTACAAACATCAAAATTGATGAAATGAACACCTTAATTTTCTCTACTCCTCAAATTACCTTTCCTAAGTCCAGGTACTATTATGTTACTTTTTAATGTATGTACATATACATATTTTAAAGATGGACTAGCTATTGCATCTGCAAATTTAAATCTACCGACATAGGAACGAGTTAGATATCAACAAGTTTGACTAAGCCTTCAACTTTAATGATTATTTATACGTTATTTTGTGTTTGGTAAAATAGTTGGTTTTTGTAATTTCCATAAGTCTCAAAACCTTATGCCACAGATGGTATTATCTATATTTACATCTATATCTATACATTTATAAAAGCACGGATGAACTTAAATTGCTAATCTTTTTTACCCTTAAGATACCCTTCTTAAATTTGAAATACTTTGACTTAAACCTTTTTTTCCATTAGATACTCTTTGAATTAGAATGTTAGGATGTTTTATTTCTCGTGGATATCAAGCCTCTTTTATTACAATAACCTTATTAAAATATATGTTTTTGGTAGAGTTAAAGATTGTTTTGACTTTTACTAAAAAAAAAAAATAGAAAGAAAAACCCTCTGAGTTAAACTCATACATGCTCTTTTATTACTGAAAAAAATTCCTATAAAAACCTACCGCCTCTATTCACATTAAAACTAAACTGCCTTAGAGCTACTTCACCTTCTCCATCAAGTTCAATTAAAGAAAACAACTTGCAGATTTCTATAGCCTTTTATAAGAAATAAAATATACCTAAACTAAATTAATTTTTTTTGTCAGAAACTCAATCCTTTTTTACTTTTATATTCCATATTTGTATATTAATGCATGTAGATTTCAGTCCAAACATATTATTACATTGATACAATTGTAAATTTGAAGTTTAATTCTAGATTTTAAATACGAATATATCTATATAATATATAATAAGCGAAGCGAGAGTTTCTTTGTGCACCACATCATCACAGAAATATGATTTCTTTTCTTGACAAGTCATCACATTATGTTTTCAATGTAAAATAGAATTATAACTATTAGAAGTGTCACTAAAGGTTTAAAATATTATCTTGGATGAAGTTCTTATTTCTTGATAATTTTCATATTACTAAGCCTTATATAATTGAAAAACTAGCTCTAAACATTCTAAAACTCTAAGTGGTTGATGAACTAACTTATTAAGACTTAATTTTGACTATTGTATCCTTAAAATCATTCTAATATGAAAATAAAAATTCATGTCTTAAAAACGAAAATAACATACAAGATTTAGGAGAGAAAAAAAAAAAGATGCTACGATTGAGAATATTATCTTGGATGGAGTTCTTATTTCTTAATAAGTTAATTTTCATATTACTAATCCTTCTATAATTGAAAAACTAATTTTAAACGTTCTAAAACTCTAACTGATTGATGAACTAACTTATTATGACTTAATTTTGACTATTGAATCCTTAAAATCACTCTCTAATATGAATATAAAAACTCATTTATCTTAAAAACGAAAATAACATACTAGATTTAAAAGAGAAAAAAAATGATGCTATAATTGAGAATATTATCGTGGATGAGGTTCTTATGTCTTGATAAATTCATTTCCATATTACTAAGCCTTATTTAATTGAAAAACTAATTCTAAACGTTCTAAAACTCTAACTGTTTATTGAACTAACTTATTAAGACTTAATTTTGACTATTGTATCCTAAAAACTTCTCTCAAATATGAGTATAAAAACTCATAACTTAAAAATGAAAATAACATATTAGATTTAGAAAAGAAGAAAAAACAAATGATGCTACAATTGAGATTGAAACAAAAAATAATGTATTGATTTTTTTATTTTTTTTAAATTATAAAATTTGCTTACCGCAATCGATGTAATGATTTGTTAACATTAGCTTTTAGAATTCTTTTATAAAATAAAGAAATTAATGCTATTTTTTGGATGGAACCACATAAACAACAAATGACTGCATAATTATGATTCATTAAAAATTGTAATAATGATAAAGCTTATTTATAAATCTGATAACTGAAAATGACTTAAAGCTATATACTCAACGTGTCCATGCATATATCTAAAGGTATGCAAATATTATTTTGGATTTGATCCATATTTTTAAGTTTATTTAATTTTACAGGAACTATATAAAGGCTATATGAGGAAGCCTTATATAATGTGAAAACTAATTCTAAAATTCTAATTATACGAATGTTTTAGAATTTGCTTTTGACTATTGTGTTCTAAAAACTAATCCTCTCATACAAAGACGAAAAAACTACGTATCTAAAAGATATAACTTACTGATGTATATAGAAGAAAAAAAATTATAGGGTAAATTACACTAAACACCCCTGAAATTTTACGTAATTACACTCCACTATCGCTATCTTTAAAAATTCTACTCAGCTCAAAAAGTAACTTTTTCTTTTACGGTGTTAATGGTGCAATGCAAAAATACATGAATGCCCCCCAGACTGTTTTCTTGGAAAGCAGAAGCTCAACCTTTCATCTAGCCATGGAACACCAATGAGAACAAGAACCAATCTCCTGCAACTAAATATGTCTCCATTTGCGTTGCTCACCATCTTCATGCTCACTCTGCTACCACTCCCTGCTCTCACTTTCTCCCTCTGTCGTACCTCCTGCAATAACATTCCCATAAACTACCCGTTTGGCGTCGACGACGGCTGCGGTGCCCCGCAGTACCGCAGAATGCTGAACTGTTCCACAAACCTGCTCTTTATAACTCCATCCGGCACCTACAAAGTCCGAGGCATCGACTACAACAAGAAGACCCTCATAATCTACGACCCGTCCATGTCCACCTGCTCCATTCTGCAGCCTCACCATGACTTTTTCATGTAAAAAATAAAGTCCGTAATCATCCCTCCGGCACCCGACACCGTTTTCGCCTGATGGTCTGTACGACACCGATGGTCTGCACGGCGTTGCGCCGTTGGACTAGATTTATGGGATTAAGCTGTTGTACAGTGTATCGAATACTGGGTGCGATCGGGACGTGCGGGTTTGATGTTGAAACTGAAGGGATGGTTTGCATTTGAAATAATTGAACCTGTAGTGTATTGAGCCTGAGACACTACGGCCATGGCTATTCAAGTGGAATTTTAGCTCAATTACAGAGAAGGGTGGCAAGAAATTGAGCTATGGAAGAAGAAGAAGATAACGAGATGAAGGCTAGAGAGAGAAAGAGAGACAACAGAAATAGCTTAGAGATAGAAAGAGGCCTTGGTCATTGCATTTCACATTTTTCATATCCTTCAGTAAGAGATTCACACCTCTTATATGGAGAGGGTGGTTACAAATTGAAACAAATGTTGCTAATTATCAATTATAAACGGAAAAAAGCACTTAACGGCTGCGTTTGGTCTTGGGTTCTATCCCGGTACGTTGCAGAACCCTAATCGAATTGAACCCTAAATTAAATTAATTGAACCCCTAATTGAACCCTAAATTAAACTAATTGAACCCAAAAATGAGCTAATTGAATCCTAAATTGGCTAAATTGAACCCTTTAATTCACTTAGAGTTTGTGGAGTTGATTGAAAATTTGAAAAACTCATTACTACAAGAAGACCACACAGGTGAGTAAAGGACAAATGGGAGGTATTTTGGGTATGAAAATTGCATAAAGTAATGTGTTAGTGAATCTTTTCACAAAGTTGGGTCTGCCGTTAAATGTGTGTAGTTGTGTATAATGCGGGTACAAACCTCGGGGGGTCGGAGTGTAATTTTTAAAGATAGCGGTAGTGGAGTGTAATTACGTAAAACCTCAAGGGTGTTTAGTGTAATTTACCCAAAATTATATTACAGTTAATTTAAATTTATTGTAATGTAATAAATGTATGCTTATTTACATGACATAGTCATTGCAAAAATTATCTGTATAATATATAAAATCAATAATCAAATTATAGGATGATTGTTTACTTTAATAAGACCCGACGATCAACAAAATGGCTATATAAGTATATATGAGATTTTGAAAAGAAATTACACATGTATTATTTAAAAAAAAGGTGTAATCAAATCAAATAATTCTTAATTACTATATTTGAGAACATTTAAAATCTTTAAGATGTAAAAATATGATATGACTATTGTAACTTTAGAACCACTCTGTAATATGTATATATAAATTCATATATCTAAAAAATAAAAATATATTATCTTGATAAGTAAATTTGCATATCAGTAAGCCCTATAATTTGAAAGCTAATTCTAAACATTCTAAAACTCTAAATAATTAATGAACTATTTTATTAGGACTTAATTTTAACTATTGTATCCTTAAGAGCACTTTCTTATATATACCAAATATAATATATAGCTTTTACAATAATTTTTGTAAAATAAAAAATTGCCCATCATTTTTTGGGTGGACCACACGACCAACAAATGACTATCTAATTATTATTAATTAAAATTGTAATAATGATAAAGTGTATTCATAGGTCTGATAGTTGAAAAGTATTTAAGGCTATATATTAAACATGTTAATGTATCTAAAGGTATGCAAATATTATTTTGGATGTGATCCATATTTTTTAGTTTTGCAGGAATTATGTCAGGGCTATAGTAGAAAGCTTTATATAATTTGAGACTAATTCTAAAATAATATATACTAATTTATTATGATTTAATTTTTGACTATCGTGTCCTTAAAATTTAACTTTCTCATACGATGATAAAAAAAATCATGTATATAGAAAACAAAATTAACCTATGAGATTTAGAAGAAAAAAAAATTATATTACAGTTAATTTAAGTTTATTATAGTGTAATAAATGTATATATTTACACATAACGTAATTATTGCAAAAAATTATTAATGTAATATATAAGATCAATAATTCAATTATAGGTCAGTTTTTTTGCTTTGATAACACCGCACAATAATCAAAGAGGCTACATCGCATATATGAGATTTAGAAAAAAAATCACATATGTATTAGAAAAAAGGTACAATTAAACAAATATAATTCCTGATTACTATATTTGAGAACATTTAATTTTTTTTTTTTTAATTTAAAAATATATCCATGTAATCCTATAAAACAAATGATTAACCAGTTCATTTTTGCTTAAAGCCTTACGATCAATGAAAAGACTTTTTTTATTTATAATTAATTAATTTTTCATGAAAAAAAAACTACGAGGGCACTTAGTAGATATAAAAACTATAATTTGGCGACAAGTCATTGGAGAAGTAGAAAATAATTTCAACACTACAAACAAGGACATGTCATCTTTATCAATTTAATTTTATCATTACTAGCATCTTACAAAAATTAAAGACACGCGCGCGCGCTCACACACACACACAAATATTGGATATTATGTGGTCATTCTATCAAATTTATTTTTGTAGACAAAAGTAACTTATTTTAAAGTAATAAGGTGCATACATAAATCCTCTTAAATTTGAAATGCAACTTTATCCCATTTACATTTCTATTTAATCATTAAAATAACCTTCAAAAAACATGTAACACCTCAAAAAAATTTGTTGAAGTTAAAGAATTATACTCACATATAACATCAACAATTCAAAAATGATACGTATAGCCTCACCACTTTTTAATTTCAACCACAATCCTATTAAGCTTTATATGGCACCAGCATGACTATTCTACTACTATAAATGCTAAGCTAATATTCATTTAAAATATTACTAGACAACTTAAAGTAAAAGCTTAAAGAAGGCAAGTGTGTAACGGTTCTACTGTGTCGCTATCTATTCTTTATAGTCAAATAAGATATTTTTTGACAATATTAACGTCTTTTTTATCTCACGATATGTTGTACATATTAATACACTCTTTAAGACCTTATGATATACTGTATTTTATAAACCAACCCGAGCTTGGCTGGAGTTATTGCACTAGTTGGTATAAGAAAGCTATCATATGTTAGAAATTTTTAAATGCTAAACATTGTTACCTCATACTATTCTGCTTCTAATTATGATTTCAGTTTGTGACGAGTAAATGATCCTATGTTCATATTAGAGTAATTGGAATACACTTATTTGCATGATAACATATTCTTCATATGATTATCGTCTTTCTATGGCTCTCCGTAACCCGGAATACCATATACTTACATGATAACATGTTCTTCATACAACTATTGTCTTTGTATATCCCGCTCTTATAAGTGGTAGGATTAGGTAAAATACAATTGATAATGACTCCAATTTATTTGAGCATAAATTACTAATTTTTTTTTTAACCTAAAAACTCTCGATTTTTGATGCGCAAGGGGTTAAATGACTGAACATTATTTTCTTCAAATACTTTATTTAAGTTTAAATTGTTTCTTAATAGTGAGGGTGTTTATGACTTTAAAAAAGGTAATGCAAAATTATAACCTTTTTTTGCTAACATTACATATTTTTTCGCTAAAGAGGTTAAAAGTTCACGATAAAAAACTATGAATACAACCAAAAATGGGTGAGGATCTGACCCAAATAAATTACAACCTTTTTTTTGCTAACATCACCTTTTTTTTTTCTTTCTACTTTTCAACTGAAAAGTAGAAAAAAAAGGTAACATTAAGGTCAAGTGAAGTTTTAGATAAGTCGTAGTCGAAATTTGAAACTTGAGTAGGAAAATTTTGAGAAAGGGTTCACTTTGTTCCTCGGTCTTCAAATAAGAGATACATGAAAGTATACTTCAATAGACTATATCAATACCAAAGGAAAGTGAATGTAGGGGTTATTTTGACCCTCAACAATCATCCCTAAAAGAAATGATCATCATTATACAGAAACAAAATGGATAATGAATGATATTAGATGTGCTAAGTGATGATATTTTGAACGATGCTTGCAGGAAAAATAGCTAAAATTATAAAAGTGAACGATAGAAAATTTTAAAAAGATCCTAAAATAGCTATAGCTACTAGATTTGTTACATAAGCAATTGAGTCTTCATATTTGTCCAGCTAGATTTCTTGAGTTCATTTGATTCTGGATTTTGAAGATGCAATAAGTTTCTAATTCTTTTCGTTTTACAAACTTTGTTATACATTTAATTTTCACTTTTATAACCGTAATGTCAAACTTGTAGTGTTTCCTGACACTTAGATATTTGTGAAAGATATTTGAAACTGATCACAGTCTTAGTATACCTTGGATAACAAGATATACTATAAAACAATTAGGACTCCTTTTAGCGGTAACTTGATGTGACAAAAGAATAAGTATACTATAAATATTGGTGATAATTGACATTAACAATTCGGGATTGAAAATAAGACCATATCTTGTGCAATATACTTTCTGCTACTTTAAGCTTTGATTAGTGGTTAATAACTAATTTATTTATTATGATTAAATTATAATAATTGTATTACTTAATTTTAAATTGTGTTTTCACTAAAAATTATAACATTTTTATTTTCAAATTACTATATGACGTGCAAAACACATGATTCTTACTAGTCGTCCAAAAAGTATTTATAGAAGTATGAAATCTTCATATTAGGGAGGAGGAACCGTAGATAACATCAAGATGATTATTCATTGTTATGATATGTTTCGAGTGCCCTTAGTTACACAATCGGGCAACTTTGTAGCTAGCCAACTTGTTAGCTAAACACGTGAGAAAATTTTCGAATTACGTGGTAGGGATGAAATATGCTCCATTTTTATTTTGCCCGCCATCCAACGAGAATGCACTTTATCTCGGAAATAATGTTGCTTCTTAATAAAAAAAAATAATTGTCCATGTTTAGCACTAAACAATAGAGCTATATGCCATTGAATGTAAATTTTATTGAACTTTAGAACAAAGTATCTTCGATGAGGACAGGGAGGGAGGGAGAATAAAACGACTAAAAAATCAGGTATTGGCTCAAGTTGTGCAAGGGACTTTGAATGGCTTTTTGATTTTGTGTAGGGAATATGGTCAGGGATGTTAGGGGGCACAGCCATGCAGACTATCATTTTGTTGTGGGTCACCATCCGGACCGATTGGAGTAAAGAGGTAAGGATTGCTTTCTCATTAGTATGAAAAAGAGTTCAAATATATGTCAAATGTCATGTCATGGTCGAGAATGTCTATCTTCATGCTCCACTACAGTGTTCATATTAAAAAGGGGGAAATAGGGAATGACTTCCTCTACTTTACACGTTGTGCGTTTTGCCCCCCTCCACTTCAAATTTAAACACTAAACCCCCCCCTCCCACACAGTTTAAGAAAATGGGCACGGTTGACGGAAACTGTTAACTAAACAGCGCGTGGTCAACACATGGGCTGACTAAAGTTTTTCTTTTTTAAATGACAATTTTGCCCCTTTTCCTGGCTCTTCAATTTCAATTTCTTCCTCTTCACCTTTTACCACGGCACCACCGGAACGGCGCAGGCGCCGGCGTCAAAGTAGCCTTCAACTACCCCGATTACTGCGCCGCCGCAACAGCCCCGGCAGACTCCTGCTCGCCCCGGCAGACTCCCCGCCGCAACAGCCCCGGAGTCAAAGTAGCCTTCAGTGATGGACGCCGGAGCTCTGGTCACCATCCTTTTACCACGACACCACCGGAACGACGGCGGCACCGACGTCAAAGTAGCCTTCAACTACCACCGATTACCGCGCGGCTATAACAGCCCCGGCAGACTCCTGCTCGCCCCGGCAGACTCCCCGCTGCAACAGCCCGCAACAGCCCCGGAGTCAAAGTAGCCTTCAGTGACGGACGCCAGAGCTCCGGTCACCATCTCCACCACCGCACACCCGAGTCCCCATATGTCCGCCGCAGACTCCTGCTCGCCACCAATCGATTGGCCCACCCACGGCCAATGTCAGAGCAGTCCCTCCACCAGCCACCCACGGCCACCAATCGATTGGCCCACCTCGTGGCCGCACAACCAAACCCAATCTTTAAAACCCCAATAGATCATCAAACCCAATCACCTACACCGGCCACCCACGACTCCCAATCACCATCGCCGGCGACCATGACTCCCAAGCCTCGTCACCAGACACCCAACCGCCACCAATCGCAATCACAACCACAACTACGGTCTATGGGGAAGGGGAAATACAGAGAATGGGAAGGGGAAAATGAGTGAAGAACAGGAAGAGGAAGAAGAAGGGAAGGGCACGGGTTTGGGCATGCTTCCCGAAAAATTGAAGGTTATATGGAAGGATAAAAATGGTATTTTACAAAGATCTGTTACTGTCAATTAACCGTGCCCATTTTCTTAAACTGTGGGGGAGTTTAGTGTTTAAATTTGAAGTGGAGGGGGGAAAAACGCACAGCGTGTAAAGTAGAGGGGGTCATTCCCTACTTTCCCCTATTAAAAAATTTAATATTTTGTCACAAATTCACTTTTCAGCCCAAAAAGGGTGTAAAAAGGTGTAACATAGTGGAAATAGACATTTTATTCTTGAAAACTTAGTGAAATGGCCCTGATGCAAATTTCTTCTCATTAGGGTTAATTACTCACGGCACCCCTGAGGTTTACCCTAAATTACACACGTACCCCCCTATCTTTTGATAATTACACTCCGCTCCATTTCTTCGACGGTGTTAACTGTGGGACACAAAAAGACATTTTTACCCTTGTATATTAACTACACAGTTTCATAAGCCACCAAGGACGAATGCACTCCTCAAGTTCTCTTGGCTAGTTTCATGGCTGTTTTGGACAATGACTAGTTCTCAGCGTATCCCCGACTATCTGGCTCTTCACTCTTGGCTACACTGACCGAAATCGGCCATCGGGGACCGGATACGCTGCCGACAGTAGTGATTCCATGGCTGTTTTGGAGGTTGCGGTAGGCGGTGCTTCCAATGGAGGGCGACAGTGTCAGGCATGCGGCTTTGGGTTCACCGGTGATGAAGTCGTGTGGTGTTTGGTGTCGCAGTGGAGCGCGGTACTTCCGGTGAGGGGCATGGCCGGAGAATGAGGGGTGGCTGACCACGTACGAGATGTCACCGAAGATGGTGCCAGAGATGGCACAGATGATAAATCCCGCGCAATGGTGGCTGTGGCGCGGTGGTCGCCGCTGTTGTGTCGTGGTGTACACTGTAGGTGACGCCGAAGTCCATCGCCGGAGAAGAAGCCGACGGAGAAGAAGAAGCCCACCGTCGCCGAGAAGGCCCCCGCCGAGAAGAAGCCCAAGGCCGCTGTTGTGTCGTGGTGTACACTGTAGGTGACGCCAGAGTCCATCGCTGGAGAAGAAGCCGGCGGAGGAGAAGAAGCCGGCGGAGGAGAAGAAGCCCACCGTCGCCGAGAAGGCCCCTGCCGAGAAGAAGCCCAAGGCCGGCAAGAAGCTCCCCAAGGAGTACGAATTATCAATTTTTGCATGTATGCGCGTGAGTTCTGATGGGGCTGAGAAATAGAAGGAAGAAAAAAAACTTATGTCTTATTTTTATTGCTTGTTGTGGCTGCTGGGAAGGAAGAAAAAACTTATGAAACTTATATCTAGTCTTTCTTCTCTCTTGCTTGCTTGATGAGTTTTTGTTATAGATCCTTGACATTTTTTGGTTAGAAGAGAAAGAATGAAGGGAAGGAAGAAAGGGAGGAACAAGGAGAAAGTAGTAAAGGGTCTGTAAGGGGGAAAGAGAAAGAAGAAGAAGAAGAAGAAAAACCCTAAAGGGCAAAGGGGGGTTTTACTCAAGAAATGGAGGGCAATTCGGGAATAAAAAATTCAAAAAGTAAAGTGTCAGGGAATCTTTAGACAGAGTTAGGGTCCCCGTCAATTTTGTGGGGCTCCGTGAAATGCGGGTACAAACCTGTGGGAGCGGAGTGTAATTTTCAAAAGATAGGGGGTCTGTGTGTAATTTAGGGCAAACCTCAGGGGTGCCGTGAGTAATTAACCCTTCTCATTAACATCAGCGAAAGTTGTAAATTAGTAATGCTATTGTTTTTAAATTGAAAATGAAAATGCCAGGCAACCTATCCTGGATCTTCTTCTTCTGGTACAATCAATCCAAGAAAAGAAAAACTATGAAATGGAGCCGTATGAGGCGAAAATCTCATGTACGATTCTGTAGAGTGGCAGTAAGAGTGACTTATAATCTGTCATCCTTTTCACTCTCACCCCCAAAAAACCAAACTCTACCTTACGTAAAGTTTCCAGAATACGATTAGCCTTTGCATTTGAAATCACTGCTTATATACCCAGGGTATTGGCCAAACTTCACAATATATATGATCAGTGCAAGCTCTTGACGTAAGAATTTTCAGGTGGAGAAAGCAAGGACTAGATTGGATCAATGGCACCAGAAGAAAGTTGAGCCTTTGTTGAGTGATGGAGAAGTAACACAAATGACTGATCCCAGCTCCGAAGGATATGATGGATCCAGCACAAAGTTCCGCTCACTTTTGGCCCCAGGATAGCCCTGTTTGCCGCAACTAGGAGAACAACAACTACAAAAGTGGTGACCAATGACTTATGAATAAAACAATGCCCTTTTCATTTATATGATTTTCTAGCTGGGTTAAACCTTGCTTTTTTATACCAATTCGAAAATAGAAAAAAAAAAAAAAAAAAAAAAAACCAGATGTTAAAGGAAGTGAGAGCTTGATGCCAACTTAGACAGTGTCATTGCAGGCTAAAGAAGAGACCATAATGTGGACTGCTCTAAAGTTTTCTTGTAGATGCCATGATCACATACTTTGATATAATGGCCAAGGCCACAACTCGCATTATTCAAGTGAATCACGGGATAATCACAAGCTTGCCATAAGCTTTAAGGATACAGCCGGCTTGCTCATATTTGCTAAACAATGCCGCGTGGGCACACATTGCACGTGTACAAAATAATACACAATGCATGTTCAACACATTTTACATCATAACGCAAGAATTACCACCCGTTTTAAAAGCTTAAATTTTTAAAAATGAGTTTAATGATATTATCATGATTAAAAAAAAACCAATTTACTACATATTTATAACTAAAGGAACAGTAACAAACAGAGGTTTAGGTAGCGTTTGATAATACATCCAGTTTTGGTTTTCTGTTTCAAAAAAATCAGAAACCAAAATCAGTTACTTTTTTTTTCTTTTAAAAAACAAATGGGTGTTTGATTACTCAGTTTTTATTTTGAGTTTTTTTTTTTATTTTGGGTGTTTGATTAATCAGTTTTTATTTTAAATTTTTTCTTTGGTGGTGGTTTGCGGTGGCGGTGGTGGTGGCTGGCCGCCGGCGGTGGGCAGTGGCGGTGGGAGAGCGGTGGTGGTCTCAAAATAAAAACAAAAACTGAAAACCGAAAACCGAAAACTCCTTTTTGGAGTTTTAAAAAACAGCCATGTTTTAAATTTTGGTTTTTAAAACTGAAGGAAAAAAAACGAAAACTGTGTGTCAAACGCGTTTATTTTCTCTAGTTTACAAAACTAAAAAAATAAACGTTATCAAACGGAGCCGTTTCTTGAGGGATGCAAGTATAACACTGCTGAATCTGGATACAGTCCACACAACAGCCCTTGAGGCAGTTTGATTATCCGTATTGTACTCGAGGAAGCCCAGACCTGAGCCTTGATGCACAGCCAAACCACAAGTACTGCGGCTTTGTACGTTTCGTTCCATGTTTGGTTACCTCAAAAAGGAGTTGCAGGCACGGACACAGGGATTAATGTCACAAACGTACGTAACCTCGAAGGCCAATGGCAATACTTGCTTGGGAAAATGGCGTGGCGGCCGACTGCACTCCATGAAGTGACATAAATTCGCTGTGATGTGACGCCAAACACCAGGTGAGGCAAGCCAGCTTAAACTAAGGGCGCGTACGCTTATCATATTTATTTTCTGTATTCTGTATTCTGTTTTTGTTTTTAAAATTTTAGTATTCAGTTCTAAAATTGAATTTTGTACTTTTAGTTTTTTCGGTATTATGTTTTTCAAATTTTCTTGTACGTTTACCATTCTCATTTCTATTTTTACCAACTTTTTTTGGATCGATTCTCCCTCTTCCCCTTCACGAGTTCCCTTTCCCTTCCCCTTCCCTGTTTGAGTTCCCTTTCCCCTTCCCCTTCACTGTTCGAGTTCCCAGCTCTGTGTGTCCCCATTTCCCTTTCCCTTTCCCTTCCCCTTCCCCTTCATTACCTTCACCGTAATCCCAACATCCTCAATCCCATCAAATACCCCACAAGTCCCTCCATTTCCACCGCCGACCGCCACGGGCCACAGTCCAGCCACCGCCACAGCACCACCACATCAAGTCCGTAGCCGCGCCAGCACCACAGCACAACCATTGTCCTGCTGCCACCACATCGTCACGGCCACAACCCCACCAGCACCACATCACGACCATAACCCCGCGCTGACCCAACAACCCACCACCACAACCAATCCCACGATTGTTGCCTGAATTAGCGGCATCAGTCGATGAACCCACAAACCTGAATTCCACAGGCAACGACATGATCGACTGGATCTCCTTCGGCTGATGGGTTATGATGAGATGGCTGATCGACTGGATCAGAGCAGAACCTTGTAGATTCCGGCGCAGACCTCCTTCGGCCATCTGTCACTGCTTCAGCGATCTTGCCATGGATTCCGGCGAGATCTCCTTCGTCTGGATTCCGGCGGGATCTCCTTTCGGATGGGAGTTGATCGTGTTCTGTGGGTGAAGAAAGAGCACAGGAAGAGAGATAGAGAGAGAGGGGGAGAGAGAGAGAGAGCGGATGCAGCATATGGCAAAAGGAGACAAGATCTGACAAGAAAATTCAGATAGTGGAAAAAGGTGAAAACACCTAAACGGTGTTTTCACAATTTTTGCTACTATTTGGATATTTTACTGAAAACGGATTCAAAACGGATACAGAAAACAATAAAAGTACGTAAAAAAGGTATCTTTTTCATCATCATTACAAAAACGAAAACAGAATTTTGTAAGCGTACGGGCCCTAAGGTTCTTGCTTGTCAGCAGTTTCTGAAGGATTGCATCTCAGACAGCACACTTGCGTTGATTGCTGCCAAGGCTGCTCCAAATTGCTGAGGTGGTGAAAATGTGGTGTGGCGCAGAAAAAGGGTTCTCTCATTTGGTAGACAAAGTGCTTGCATTCAATTGAAATACATAGAAGATTTGTTCTCGTTTGACCTAAAGATCTGGACTCATGCAGGAACATGCATGGATTACACGAAGAATTTGGAGTCTTGTTGACCTAATCATCACTTTCTATCCCAGACAGAGTGGGAGGAAAAGCTTATCTCTACCCCCCAAAAAGCTCTCAAATCTCAGTACTACTTACCCTCACAATAATTGGATGTAACTCAGGTAAAATCCAAGGGCAAGCTTATGAATTGCTATAACCCTTTTTAGTAATGGTTGTCCAGTAAGTGCAACCAGATAGACAGGCTGTAATATCTTACCTGATCTTTCCAATTTCATAAGTTAGCTTCTAGGATGCTCAAGAAAAAAGAAAAAAAGAGGGCATTACCAGAATGTTATACTCATCAAGAAATCATATATACCCAAGATATGATGAAGAATTCTAAGTTTGGCATAGAAAAAGCTGAGGAAATTTATGATTACAGATGTGAAAACTTGGGTTTTGGGATGAACTGTCAATCTGGAAAACTGGCATTTGCTCAACTATATGATATGAAGTTTCCATTGCTTTTTCTACTTTTCCAGATTATTTCCCTGATCGACAAAATCTCAAGTCCAGTAAAGCTGAAAATCCCATGTGGGATTAGGTCTGCTAATTAATTAACTGAAGATTGAAATGAAGAAGAAGTGGAAAAGTTTCTTTTTGCCTGATTTGCACCGGAATGTGATGATTTGTTCACGACAAGCATACAAATATTTCAAGTCTAAGAAAGCTGCGATTACTTCAGCTTTTGGTTGAAGTAATCGCAGCTTTCTTAGAAGTAAATCATGTCTTTTGGCTGAAGTAAATCATGTCTTTCTTTAACTTTTGGTTGAAGAAGGACTTTTGGCTGCTAATTGTCTAAAATCATTATTGTGGCTGGCTAGCAACCAAAAGTTTAATCCAAGTGATGCATCAATTTTGCGCAAAGTTGTGGTATACTTTTTTTATTTGTAATTCCTAGCAATTCAAAGCTCAACCCTCGAGTTATCTATATATGTTTCTGCAGTACTTAGACGATTTTAGCCAATGGGTAATTGTAGCGTAAACACCAAACTTGGTAGCTTGATTACTGGTGAAATCATTCAAGTTTGGGCTTGGAGGCTCTTCTTTCAGAAACACCACAAAAATGAAGGGGGGGGTGGAATTGGGAGGGACCGATGCACGGAGTCTCTAGCCTGCATGATTCTTTTCAACACCTTAGGAGTGCAGATGCATGAAGCCTTGTCGCATTCGTGCAGAGGCTGTTCTTTCACAATTTAAACTCGTGACTAACATTTTATGTTAGATCAACCTTAATCTTAGAAAACAGTGTTCCTTGTACGCAAACCCTAATTAGTGTGGCCAAAAAGGCAGCACTGCTAAAATTCATTCGCGGGGGGGATCCAGAGTAACATTTTCTTACCAAGGATGAATGTTTTTGGCGATTCCCAAAATAATATTGTCAATGTCATTAATCAACTATGTTGTTGATGGGAGGGATGTGGTCTTATGAACAATGATAAGGGAAGCAGTACTGATACTGATATAAGGGTGTTATGGTGGGCTATGATGAGCCATCACTCAACAAATTGGGACAAGCTCCATTCAGCCTGGAGAAAAATGGTTGTCTTTTCATTTGTGGAAATTAGATATATCCTTCAAGTGAGAAACGGGACCAGGTTGGCTGATACATAGTTTGTAAGAATCTTCCTTTAATATCGTATATAGCGACAATTTATAATCGTTAAATGTTTCTAGTGATTTTTCTGCTAACACTTTCAGTAACAATTATTAGCAGTATTCTTTTAACGTCACTAATAAAAGTCACTATAAAGATTTAGCGACCTTTAATTGTCGTTATATGAGAGGTAGAACGAAGATTCCCTCAACTCGGTAGCTGCAAAAAACTTTAAGGTGTTGGGGGGGGGGGGTGGAGGGGGGGGGGGGAGAGAGAGAGAGAGAGAGAGAGATGGATATAAAGGGTAGCAAGTGGAAGCCGTGGCTGGCCGCAAAATATTACTCCGTATAAGTGAAGTGAATTACTTTATTTCTTCACCGGTAGTAAGAGTCTCTGGCTCCCGAGTACGTGCTAATGCGTTTTATTCTTTCTTAGATCGCGTTGTGGATTCATTCTAATCCTTACCAAATTTGACTGTATGTAATGGAACTTAATAATGTTCGTAATAATTACATTCACAGACCAACTCTCTCTCTCTCTCTCTCTCTCTCTGGTTCTTTGACAATCTTAATAATTAAGTACATTCACAGATGACAGACCAATTTGTACACTTCTGTAAATATTGAAAGAATTATAGACAAGTCAGTAGACTCCATATTGGAAAAGACGTACGATATAATTTTCTAAACTTTGGTGTACCTGTCAGTCTTCATGTGCATTAGAGCTTCATACCCAGTCTTGGACATGTGAGCAAGATGTTGCCTAACTACTGTTCCTCAACTTTTGATGCCTATCTGTACGTGTTTGATCGGTAGCAGTTGCGCAACAAGATACGTAAAATCAAATGAAACAAGAGGAGTGAATTTATGAACAAATTTTGGCTCCTATTCGATTGGGTTTTTTTTTTTAATTTCGTTTATAGTGACAATTATTAGTCATTAAATATTTTTAGTGGCTTTTGTTAACACTTTTAGCGACAATTCTTAGCAACTTTTGTATAGCGTCACTAAGTACGAGCCACTAATCATTTAGTGATCATTAATTGTTGCTGTAGGAGGGATAAGAGGAAAAGTCCTTCAATCTGGGTAGCAACTAATTTTTTTTTTAAAAAATTATTTGCATTCTTTAAGTAGATAATGACATTCCCTGCACTGCTTAGTGCGATTGTACGTTGACAATTCATGTGCATAAAGTAACAGTACATGCGATCTCATTTGCCATTTAATTACGGCGTATCAATAGGGCCACCATACAAATAAAGAAAAAAATTATGTCCATTTTTCTAAACCTTTTACCCGGCATGTACTCCATTATTACCTGATAAGATAATTGTAGGACAAGAGAAATACTCCAAGAAATTTCTTCTTAATCAATTCCTTTTTTTTTTTCTTTTTTTTAAAGTGTGGAATATATTCTTTTTAGTAAGAACATTAGGTGATACCGATATATCAAATGAGTGGCAAAGCATGCATGTGGAACTCCTTGAATGGTTTCATTTTTTGTCTCATGAAGGTAAGAAAATCATATGAACACGAATGCATAGGAAAGATTGTCACAAAATAAGATTTGTCTTCCCTTAGAGGCAACTTGATATGTAACTGCAAAAGACTCAGCCAAGGAGAGAAATTAAGCATGGCTCTTAGGGAAGATGATGGGCTCCATCAACCCATGATCCGATCCAATGAACCGGTGCCGGAGCCGGTGAGCTCGGCACTGGAAGATACTCTGTCGGACACTAGCTTGTCGTACGTCCGGCAACTTCGACGGGCCACCAGCATCGAGCTGGCCACTCTGTTCCGCCTTGCAGCTCCGGCGATCATAGTTTACTTACTCAACAATGTCACCTCCATGTCCACTCAGATCTTCTGCGGTCACCTCGGCAATCTTGAGCTTGCTGCTGCCTCTCTTGGCAACAATGGCGTCCAACTTTTTGCTTACGGAGTCATGGTAAGCCCTCCTCCCCCACCTCTCTGATATATATATATATATATATATATATATATATATATATATATATATATATATATATATATATATGCACACAAATCTATGGAGTTCACGGATTTTGAAAGGTTAAAACACCTTAGCTCCACATTACCTAATCATTGGCAACTCACCAATTCCAAAAACAGCCTTTTTGAAATGGCCAAGAACGACCAAAGGAGTATATTCCGTTGGAAAAGCATTTTCTTAAGATAAACATGGCCTAATGTCTAAACCAAGACAGGATTAAAATTGTCGAAATTTCTCGATGTATAAGAAACTGTTTTTGCTCCCTTAATCTCTGCAGCTTGGAATGGGAAGTGCAGTAGAGACCTTGTGTGGCCAAGCATATGGGGCACACAAGTATGACATGCTAGGCGTATATCTGCAGAGATCAACCATCCTGCTTATGGTAACAGGGATCCCGCTGATGCTAATCTACATCTTCTCCAAGCCCTTCTTGCTCTTGCTAGGCCAATCAACGTCAATCGCCTCCGCCTCCGCTTTGTTCCTCTACGGTCTCATCCCACAAATATTTGCATACGCTGCCAACTTCCCAATCCAAAAATTCCTGCAAGCACAGAGCATTGTGAACCCTAGTGCATATATTGCAGCGGCCATGCTGGTGGTGCACATTCTACTAACGTGGATCGCGTTATACGTGTTCGACTGGGGGTTGCTGGGTGCATCCTTGATTTTGAGTTTTTCATGGTGGGTTATAGTGGTGGCACAGTTTGTGTATATTCTGGTGAGTGATCGATGCAAGCTCACTTGGACTGGGTTCAGTGTGCTAGCGTTTTCGGGGTTGTGGGATTTTGTGAAGTTGTCAGCTGCATCGGCTGTGATGCTGTGCTTGGAGACTTGGTACTTCCAGATACTGGTTTTGCTTGCTGGGTTGCTTGAAAATCCCGAAGTGGCACTGGACTCTCTTGCTATTTGGTAAGGCCAATTTTCCTTCTTTCAATTTTTTCTTGGAATGTAAAAATCAAATCCAAGAACCAACTGAAAAAGAGCCAGAAAAAGGGCAACAATACGATCTTTCTATAAGGAAAGCAAAAGATTCGTACCTTCAAATCATGCATTTAAAAAAAAAAAAAAACCAACTTAATTAGCTGGGAGATTCACAAGAAGTACGGGCCCATACTTTTATGATTTTCATTCTCTGTTTTTTACAATGATTATTAAAAAAAGTTTTTTTTTTGTATTTTTATCATTTTCAGTTTTTGTTCCAAGTAAAATTACAGTTTTTTCTACCCAAACTTAACCCAATGTAAAAAAAGTAGCAAATTTTTTTTTGGGGAAAATGATAAAAATACAGGAGCGTATTTTTTAATTGAATACGAAAATCATGAAAATGAAAATACAAAATGAAAATGCTAAACATACAACCCCGCACATTTCTCCTCTTTTGTCTTATTAAATAATGAGTTCAATAAGCAATTAGATGTTTTCCTTATATGCAGTGGGACAATCCTTGGATGGGTTTTCATGATTTCAGTGGGATTCAATGCAGCTGCAAGGTCAGATGTGACGATCGTGGGAAGATGGCCACAACAGCACAACCTCATATAGCAATAATTGGTGGTTGATAAATGTTTTAATGATTTTTATTTAGTAACGTAAAAAATGTCACGAAGTTGTTAACAAAAATGGCACAAACTATATGTGACGATGGACCACTAGTTATCGCTCTGTGAGGGTCGTAGTTGTCTTCCTGTAACCTCCGGATAGTATCCAATATTTATTCCGCATTGAATCCATCTTTATAAGGTACTAATGTGATGAAGTTAATAAAACAGTGTGAGAGTGAGCAATGAGCTGGGTGCTGGGCATCCAAAATCGGCAGCATATGCAGTTGTGATGGTGACTTTGAGCTCGCTTATCATCGCGGTGATCTGTGCCGTCGTGGTGCTCGCGCTGCGCCACGTCATAAGTTACGCCTTCACGGACGGCGCCACCGTCGCCGAGGCAGTCTCGGAACTTACCCCTCTCCTGGCCATCTCTATAGTCCTCAACGGTGTTCAACCTGTTTTGTCCGGTAAGTGTTTCTTCTGATACTTTGTTAGGGACAAAACATATATAACAAAGTCCAAAAACATGATCAAGATCACATGTTTGTTTCCCGTCACTCATTGTGTTAAAGCATGCAACTCAAAACAATTAACGATATTACGCATTAATAGTACCTTTTTTGCCTAAATCAAACGCGAGAATGAATTACAATATTGAGTGACCATGATTTTCTTTTTTCATTGATGTGCGTACTTAATGAGCACGAAACGGCCCCCCCGTGTCAAAACATTCAATTAGAAATCAAATTGACCGGCAATGAGAGAAGAGACTTACACATGTCTAACGCACTTTAAACCTATTGATAAATGCAAAAGTCAAAACTAAAACGTTATGAGTTACTCTCATGTCATTTGTTTCTTAGATGTAGGAAATCGAAATTCAAGCTCCACTTTTCACCACTTACACACTACTTTCGTTCACTGTGAATCTGTATGAGGCACTTTAATTTATAACGGTTTTTTATTTGCCCACACTTTTTCGATCTTTAGTGACCCTAGTGGAGTACCGTAGGTGGTAATTAAAAATGGAGTGCGAACATCAACTTCCCAAATGTCTTGATGTTATAAAATGTTGAATCTTCTAAAGGCAAAATGAAAGGTAATAAAGGAAAAGGATGTGAATTCCCTGGATAACAACATCAAAACAAACCTATGCTTCCTCTCATTCTATTTATGTTATGATAATCGAAGATTATTAATGATCGCAGGTGTGGCTGTTGGATGTGGATGGCAAGCATTCGTTGCGTACGTTAACGTCGGATGCTACTACGTAGTTGGCATTCCTCTGGGTACCCTTCTTGGCCTTAAATTCAACCTTGGTGTTAAGGTATACTACTGTCTATTTTTCTTCTCACACTCCGCATAATTTTTTTAGACATGTCCCTTCAAACGAGACTATCTTCCAAAATTAACTTGTAGAACTATGAAATGTTCATATTAGAGAGGAGGAACCGTGGATCACCACATCAAGAGGATTGTTCATTGTTATGATCTGTGTAGAGTTCCGGCCGTTAGGCGGTCGGGCAACCGTGTAGCCACTTGTTAGCTAAACATTTAAGAAATATTTCAAACTACCTAGTATGGGTGAAAGAGGCTCCGTTTTATTTTGCCCGCCATCGAACGAGATTGTACGTACTTTACCTGAAAGATAAAATCGCTTCTTTATCAAAAAAAAATTAAATGTTCATCATTAGCTCTAGACAATGGAGCTATATGCTATTATTGTAGGTAATTTTTGTTGAATTTTAGAATGAACTACGAAGTATCTTCAATGAGGATAGGGAGGGAGGGTAAAATGACTAAAAATCAGGTATTGGCTTAAGTTGTGCAAGGGGCTTTGAATGGCTTTTTGATTTTGTGTAGGGAATATGGTCAGGGATGTTAGGGGGCACAGCCATGCAGACTATCATTTTGTTGTGGGTCACCTTCCGAACCGATTGGGGTAAAGAGGTAAGGGTTACATTTCCTTTTTCTGCGTTCTTATCTGTTAGTATTGAAAAGAGTTCATATATATGTCAAATGTCATGTCATGGTCGAGAATGTTATGTCTACGCTCTACAATATTGTTCATCCTATATCTTGTCTCTTAACTCACTTTTCAGCGGCAAAAAGAGTGTATAAATGTGTAATATAGTAGAAATAAACATTCTCATCTTGAAAGTAAAATGGCCCCGATGCTAATTTCTGCTCATTAACGTCAGTGAAAGTTGTAAGTTGAGTATGCTACTATTTTTAGCTTTTTTTTTTAATCCAAATATGACTCCCAAATGAAAACTTTTGAAATTCTGCAATGCATAATCCAAAATTATGCCCATCATTTTGAAGTCAAAATATAAAAATAAAAAAAAAGATTAAAAATGGAAATGCCAGGCAACCTATTCTTGGCTCCTTATCTTCTGGTACAAAATCTTTCCAAGAAAAGAAAACCAATGAAATGAACCGTGACAATATTGTATATGAGTGAAAGCTCTTGACATAAGAATTTTCAGGTGGAGAAAGCAAGGAGTAGAATGGATAAATGGCACCAGAAGAAAGTTGAGCCTTTGTTGAGTAATTGAGAAGCAGCACAAATGACTGATCCCAGCTCCCAAGGCCATGACTGATCCAGCACAAAGTTCCGCTCACTTTTGGCCCCAGGATATCCCTGTTTGCCGCAACTTAGCGAACAACCAAAAAAAAAAAAGTGGAGACCGATGACTTAGGAATAACACAATGCCCTTCTCATTTATATGCTTTTTGTAGCTGAGTTGAACCTTGCCATTTGATTCCACTTCGAAAAGGTAAACCAAAAAAGCCAGATGTTAAAGGAAGTGAGAGCTTGATGCCAACTTAGACAGTGTCATTGCAGGCTAAAGAAGAGACCATAATGTGGACTGCTCTAAAGTTTTCTTGTAGATGCCATGATCACATACTTTGATATAATGGCCAAGGCCACAACTCGCATTATAAAAGTGAATCATGGCATAATCACAAGCTTGCCATAAGCTTTAAGGATACAGCCGGCTTGCTCATATTTGCTAAACAAGGCCTTGTGGGCACACAATGCACGTGCACAAAATAATACGCAATGCATGTTCAACACATTTTACATCGTAACGCAAGAATTATAATCTGTTCTAAAAATTTAAATTATTAAAGAATAAACTCAATAATGTTATCATGCTTGCAAAACCAATTTACTACAGTACATATTTACAACTAAAGGAACAGTAACAAACATGAGTTCAGTTTCTTGAGGGATGCGTGTGCTGAACCTGGATACAGTCCACACAACAGCCCTTGAGGCAGTTTGATTATCCGTATTGTACTCGAGGAAGCCCAGACCTGAGCCTTGATGCACGGCCAAACCACAAGTACTGCAGCTTTGTTCGTTTCGGTTCCGTGTTAGGTTACTTCGGAAGGGAGTTGCAGGCACGGACAAAGGGATTAATGTCACAAACGTACGTAACCTCGAAGGCCAATGGCTATACTTGGTTGGGAAAATGGCGTGGCGGCCGACTGCACTCCATGAAGTGACAGAAACTAATGATTGATTCGCTCTGATGTGACGCCAAACACCAAGCCGGCTTAAACTAAGGTTCTTGCTTGTTGGCAGTTTCTGAAGTATTGCATCTCAGACAGCACACTTGTGTTGATTGCTGCCAAGGCTGCTCCAAATTGCTGAGGTGGTGAAAATGTGGTGTGGCAGAAAAAGGGTTCTCTCCTTTGCTAGACAAAGTGCATGAATTCAATTGAATTGCATAGAATATTTGTTCTCGTTTGACCTAAAGATCTCGACTCATGCAGGGATTAATTACATGAAGAATTTGGAGTCTTGTTCACCTAATCATCACTTTCTATCCCAGACAAGAGTGGGAGAAAAAGCTTATCTCCACCCCCCAAAAAGCTCTCAAATCACATCAGTACTACTTTCCCTCACAATAATTAGATGCAGAACTCAGGTAAGATCCAAGGGCAAGCTTATGAATTGCTATAACCCTTCTTAGTAATGGTTACCCAGTAAGTGCAACAAGATAGACAGGCTGTAATATCTTACCTGACCTTTCCAATTTCATAAGTCAACTTCACATAAGGTTAGCTCATCAAGAAAAGACATGTTCTAATTAAGTTTGGTACAGAAAAAGTTGAGAAAAATTTATGATTTCAGATGTGAAAACTTGGGTTTTGGGATGAACTGTCAATCTGGAAAACTGGCATTTGCTCAACTATATATGATATGAAGAGGTTTCCCTTTTGCTTTTTCTACTTTTCCAGATTATTTCCCTGATCGACACAAATCTCAAGTCTAGTAAAGGCTGTCAATCACATGTTAAAAATATTCAAGTATGCTTGGTCGTAAAAGCTGAAAATCCCATGTGGGATTCGGGCTGCTAATTATCTCAAGACTGAAATGAAGAAGAAGTGGAAAAGTTTGCTTCTGCCTGATTTGCACCGCAATGTGATGATTTGTTCACGACAAGCAGACAAATATTTCAAGTCTAAGAAAGCTGCAATTACTTAGCTTCTTCTACAAAATATAATATATATATGTTGCACTCAGCAATGATTCAAACGGAAATAAAAGACTAAAGCCTAATTTGCATAAAGACTTGTTGTACTTTGGGCGAGTTACAAAAATACACCTCCCACTCGATCTTTTGCATCCGTAAAAAACTCAACAAATTAAAATAGAGGTAATGTTCGATTTATCTATACTACTTATAAAAGCGTGGATGAATGTAAATCATTTTTTGGATAAGAATACCCTTCATATATTTTTGAATCACTCAATTGCCATTTCAAGTACAATTAACATGCCTAAAATCTAGATTCTTTTAACAAGTCCACCTTTTCACTTTAATAAAAGTTACAAATAATAGATTTATGTCTCTTCCACTTCTCATGACACTTTCATTTAATATATGGATTTATTTTAATGTCATTTACAACTTGATGCTCTATATAGAATAGGATGTGAAACACGTGATCATAGAATCTTATATACTAATTTCAACAATTTTTTTTTGTAAAATGATCATTAGTTGATAATGGTTTTTGCTTACTATAGATGAATTCCACTCTCTTATTCTCTTAACAAATAATTGGTTCTGCCTTTTATGTTGGCAATGAAAATATGGTAATACAATTCAATATAAAAGAAAAGGCAAAAAATTGGACATGCTTAAACTTTTCTGCTATCTTGCGTCTTGATGCAAGACCTTATATCGTGTGTGTGAGAGTGTGCGCGCGTGTGTATACTGAATGTGTAATTTATTTTTAGACACAAATGCTCTTATATACTTTTACATATTACATCAATGTCTTTCAAATGTCACCACCTCAGTAATTGCTGGCTTATCTCAAACTGCTTTTCACGTTCCCTTTTCATGTAAACGACTCTACACCTTCATAAATCTCCCATAATTTAATTGTTATGACTTATCCGTCTTCACTATGTCAAGTGACAAGATGATTAACCTTTGCGCTTATGATCCAAAGTTTGATTAGAGATAACTTAATTTTATATTCTTATGCTTAGTTGTTTAATATAACGAACGCTAATATCTTTTTTGAGTATGTAAGTTCAAAATGAGTGTTGATTTAAGAGTTTATCTACTTTCCAACTCTATAAAGGTAAGTTCCCCAACGTCTTCTAATATTTACAAACTTTGACCTTTTTAGGACAAGACATGATAATTATAGGGTCTATTTTAGGTGTCTGCTGTACCACAAATATAAAAAAATTACCAGCACCAAGATTCTTTTTTCTTTTTGGCTGAGAAAAAACTGTTCTACATATGAAATTGTGGGATTCAAGCCTTTACTTTTCAGGATGGGGCATTTTATTCGATGTTAAATGACTAACAGGTAGGATGATTGACAGAGATGGGGCATTTTATTCGATGTTAAATGACTAATAGGCAAGATGATTGACAGAAATTGTGTCTAAGTCGTTAATAACTTTGAAAACATCATATGTACTAGATGTGGAGAGCTATTGAATATGGAGCGAGACACACAACCCTCCAAAACAAATTTATTATGATATTCTTACAAAATTGTGAACACGTAAACGTTATTTGACTATGTGTACGGTTTAAATCTTAAATTCTTGTATACGATGAAGTCACTTTCTCGCTTCTCTAAATTATGCCTTAGAGACTTAATTAAAGGGATGTGTAAAGGAAAATCATTACTAAGAGCTAAAAAATAGAATAGATAAGACAAAATTCTTTGTAAATCACAAAAACTGAAGAAGCCTATTTGTAGCCCCGCAAAAATAGCCATGGCCAAAAATAACCTACAAAGTTATTATTTAAATCACTTGTTGTTGAGAAATTACCACAAAATAACTTTTCATTTAAAAATGTTGAAGTTACATGTCAATCATTCATTTATAATGAAATAATTAAGAACTGCATCGTGTTTAAGTTCCTAGCCAGATACTTCTTCTTGTTTATAAAACTGAACATGCTTTCTGAAATTCGTATGGCATCGTTATGATTTCTAGCGATTTTTTAAAAGTAAAGTACATTATTGTTTCACAAATATGATATAGTAATCATCCTCTATACTATCTTTTAATTTTATGCTTACTCATAAGTCCCATCACGCATCCACTTGATTTTTTTTATATCATCTTCTTCAAATTTGATAAGGATAACTGCCAATATTCAAATTAGAGGCTGTTTGAAAATTATCGAGATAAAACACACTCAACTGTGGAGAATCATACTTATATAAATGATACGGGTTGCACTCAGTCCATGTTAATAAAGTACCTATTTAAGTACACTCACAAGACACAAAAAAGTAAACCAAAGTTCTTGAATAAAATGTAGTGAAGGAAATTTTGGCAGATTACAACCTAAGTAGAAAAGTTAACGAGACTAAATAGTATATAAAAATTCACATTAACTAAAAATGGACATCAAGAGGCCAAAAGTATATACCATTTAGCCTAAGTTAGCGTTCGAGAAATTCAACTATCACAATCTTTAATAGGTGAAACGCTTTTGGTATTAACTACACGTCCAACACTCTAGCTTCATTATTACAAAAAAAAAAACACTTTAGCTACATTTATATTGCAGGAATGCATATCTCTATCTCTAATATAGTTTGGCCACTAGATTTATCTTGAGAAACTGTAACCCCTGAACTCAGCAGGTTGTTGTTCCGTGACTTGCTAGATTTTGACATTAAATTATTTTTCAGCCTTACATGTTATATGGGCGCAAGTCAAAATATTTTGCTCATAGAAGGCATTCATAAATATGGGCGCAAGTCAAAATATTTTGCTCATAGAAAACGTGAACAAGCAAAGGGGACATGTGAGGGAAACAAAAACAACTGAAGGGTAATGAAATGATTTGACCACATTAATGTGCTCAAAACGCACCTTTTTGGCTCGTGTTCATCACGTGCTTTGCATGTTATAAAGTAAGGATTACGTGCTTTGCACGTTATATATTTAGTAATTCAAAAATAGAAATCTTATAAACTTGAAATGACCACCACATGGTACTAGTTGCAAAATTGGAACCAAATGTGTGTTTTTGCAACTTGCCCAAAGCTCAAGGTTCATGGAATTTATCTTTATCCTTTTCATAAATCAAAAGGACTCAAATCATAAAACACAATACTCGATCTACCACATGAAGATGCTAAATACCACTTTGTTAACACAAAATCTCATACCAAAAAAATGACAATTAACAACTCAACAAATAGTTCTTGTCAGCCATTACCAAATCATTTTTAGTTGGTTGCTTTTAACAATAAAACATAAAAGTTCACCATTACTTTCAACTAATTCATTCACGTGTTTGACACACACATAAAAAGAAATTTGATCACACTTAAAATGGGCGTGTTGCGACACAGTTACACGTCGAAGTAATTACAAGTTTCAACATGCATGTAAGCCCCATGAGCCTTTCCTCTTGTTACTCACTGATTATGAGTTTAATGCTTTCGCAATCTTAAACAAATCTGAGGGATAAAAACATAACTTGTGCTAGTTAAGTACTCCATAAGACCACGTAAAAAAGGGTTGAGACATTTCTCGTACAAATTTTGCTCATGCGCGACGAAATGTGGTAAGTAGGACAGAATAACAACATATGAAGCCGAAACCCCGTGGCACCCCCCATATTATGAATGTCATCTGACTGTTAGCTAGTTGAGAATAAACAACATGAATTTGGTGATAGTCACATATGCCTGAAGGACGAGAAATAGCAGCCAATTGTCGCCCCTTGTGGTCCTTTTAACAGCTTGACAAGGCCATTCATGGGTGATATTTGATCAGCAGGACCGCCTTGTGGACTGAACACTACTTATTGCTGCTGCTTCTTGCCAAAATTCCTATTCCATCCAAGAATGCACTTAGCCATGAGTCGAATCAATTTTGAAGTGATCTTGTGAGGGAATCGAATTTGGTTCCATCTTGAATAGAGTGCCTCCAAGGCACAACTAACTATGCCTCTTTGACAATTCTTTGTGATAACTACATTTTTCTACTCAAACAATATTGTCATCCTTTCTTAACTGCAGAGTAACGCTGTTTACCCCATTGGGATTGCACTTGAAATTTCACGAACTACCAGGCAAGAAACTTTGAGCACAGTGCTGCATCAATTTGTGCAAAGTTTGTGGTATGATACTTTTTTTGATTTGTAGTTCTTAGCAATTCAAAGCTCAACCTGGAGTCATCTATATATGTTTGTGCTGTACTTAGACAATTTTAGCCAATGAGTAATTGTAGCGTAAACACCAAACTTGGTTGCTTGATTACTGGTGAAATCATTCAAGTTTGGGCTTGGAGGCTCTTGTTTCAGAAAGACCAAAACAATGGAGGGATCAATGCACGGAGTCTCTAGCCTGTATGATTCTTTTCAACGCCTTAGGAGTGCAGATGCATGCAGCCTTGTCGCGGGTGCAGAGGCTGTCTCTCACATTTTAAACTCATGACTAACATTTTACGTTAGAGCAACCTTAATCTTATAAAACACTGTTCCATGCATGGGCGGAACAAATATTGTAGGGCCGGGGGGGGGGGGGGGGGGGGGACCATGGCCACCCCCCACCCCCAACTCCTAATATATGTCACTAAAAGATTTTAATACTACCAACATGACATTTGGTTAAAGCATTAAAATTAAAAAGTTAAAAATCTCTAATATATATTTTAGCATTTGAACACTTTCAACTTATTGTTGTTTTTAAATATTCAAATCGTGTTATTAACAAGTGACACTAAAAATCATTTGGAGTTTGAGAGATTTAAGTTTGGAGTGAATATCTAATTTCTTATATTTTGTAGTTATAATTCCAATTCACAAAAAAAAATTGTTTATTTTTTTTTTGGTAGACAAACTCAAAATTTGATTAATATTTTTTCTCGCTACTCAATTTTAAATATATATTTTTCATATATGTACAACTGATATATTCACAAATGTTATATGTGAGTAGCATTTAATCAAAGTATTTTTAAACTATTGTGCAAGTATAAGTGCACACAAGCAGATAAACTTCAATATAGATGTGACGCCGGAACTAATACACATAGGCATATTATTCTTTTTGCATATCTCATGCAATTGAAGACTAAAAATGATTCAAGATTATTTGATGTAACTTCCTGCACCAAACGTGGTCGTGGTCATATTACATTACTTTTATAACACTAGCAACTAAAGTTTTAACATGCAACTTTTGGCACCCTGGTTCCATCTACGCAAACCATACTAAAATTTATTGGTGGGGGTGGGGGGGGGGGGGGGGGGGATCCAAAGTAACATTTTTTAGTAAGGATGAATGCTTTTGGGGGGGTTCCCAAAAGAATATTGTCAATGTCAAATATTGTCAATGCCATTGAGATGGTGAGAAATCAACTATGTTGTTGATGGGAGGGATGTGGCCTAATGAACAATGATAAGACAAGCTGTACTGATACTGATATAAGGGTTATGGTGGGCTATGTTGAGCCATCACTCAACAAATTGGGACAAGCTCCACTCAGCCAGGAGAAAAATGGTTGTCTTTTCGTTTGTGGAGATTAGATATCCCCGGGGGAGAACAAATTTTGGCCGGTGGCCGGTTTATAGGAATTTTTCTTCAATTCCGTATATAGCGATAAATAAGAGTCGTTAAATATTTAAAGTGATTTTTTTGCTAACACTTTTAGTAACAATTCTCATCATTAATTGTCGCTATATGGGAGATAGAACGAAAATTCCTTCAACCCGGGTAGCAACAAAACAAAAAAAAAAATTTGGAGGGGGGGGGGGGGGGGGGGGGGGGGGGTGATGGTCCCCCCAAAATATTATACATTAAGTAAATTACTTTATTTCTTCACTTAATTTACTGGAAGTAACAGACTCCAAATAAGTGTTAATGCGTTTTATTCTTTCTTAAATCACGCTATGCATTCATTCTAATCCTTACGAAATTTGACTATACGTGATGGAACTTAATTTAATGTAATAAGTCAAACGACTTGCCTATACACATAATTAGTTATGCCTCATATATCACTTATTACATGGCAATTTTCTTTTTACTGACAACTTTTTGTTTGTTTAGTAATTATCCATATCTTATTTGTAATTTTGGTGATTTTTTAATTATCATTAATAGTATAATATATCCATCTTGCATGTAATAAATATTTTTTTTTGGGTATTTTCTCATATTTGGGTGTCCTAAAAGTAAGATTCTAGATCGGCCCTTCTTTAACTGGCCCACTATTATCACAAAAAATTCAAAAAAAAAAAAAAAGGGCTAAAACATTACTTGAGTTAATATAAAATCTGAATGGAGATATCATTTTGAAAGCTTAACATGGCTTAGATATGCACACACATATATAGTACACGTTTTCACTCCAATCTTGTGAGTAGTCAGTCAATTTTGTGAGCCATGGGGTCAAATGTGGAGTCTCAAGATGAACTCCATCAACCCCTCTTGCACCCTGAGCAACCACCACCACCACCGCCGGCGGTGGCGGCCGAGTTGCCTTCCCACTTCCACGGATCGAGCTCCGAGCTCGAGAAGGTGCTTTCAGACACCGAGTTGCCCTACTTCAAGCGTCTGCGGATGGCCTCATGGATCGAGCTCAAGCTTCTGTACCGGCTGGCCGCGCCTGCAGTCATGGTGTACTTGATCAACAACGCCATGTCCATGTCCACCCGAATCTTCGCCGGCCAACTTGGCAACCTTCAGCTGGCCGCCGCCTCCCTTGGCAACCAAGGCATCCAGTTGTTCTGCTACGGTCTCATGGTACGTACGTTCCCACCCCACCACCCCTCGCCCTTGGTACGCACACAATCACGCAATTAGTCAATTACACGCATATTCAGACCGATATTAGCGATAACACATACACGAGGCTCATGCACCGCGTGCTTCATGTGATTGTACAAAAAGCACGATTAAGGTAAAGTTGTGAGCGAGTTGGTGCTAAAAGGAAATTGGTTTTTTGTGTTGTTGCAGCTTGGAATGGGCAGTGCAGTGGAAACACTGTGTGGACAAGCGTACGGGGCTCATAGATACGAGATGCTCGGGGTCTACCTGCAGAGGGCGACGGTGGTGCTCACTTTGACCGGCCTACCGGTCACAATCCTCTACCTCTTCTCCGGCAAACTCCTGCTCCTACTCGGCGAACCGACCGCCGTGGCCAACGCGGCGGCGGTGTTCGTGTTCGGCCTCATCCCACAGATCTTCGCCTACGCCATCAACTTCCCCATCCAGAAATTCTTGCAATCTCAGAGCATTGTTGCCCCCAGCGCCTACATATCAGCCGCCACGCTTGTGGTGCACCTCGTGTTGAGCTGGGTGGCGGTGTACAAGATGGGACTTGGCCTGATAGGTGCATCACTGGTGCTGAGCTTCTCCTGGTGGATCATAGTGGTGGCCCAGTTTGTGTACATTCTGATGAGCGATCGGTGTAAGGCCACGTGGACCGGGCTGAAATGGGATGCCTTCAGCGGGCTCTGGGGGTTCGTGAGGCTGTCAGCTGCATCAGCAGTGATGCTGTGCTTGGAGACATGGTACTTTCAGATACTGGTGTTGATTGCAGGGCTCCTCAAGAACCCCGAGCTTGCACTGGATTCACTCTCTGTCTGGTAAGGCAACTTGTCTTTCTTCGTGATTTTACCCTATGGCTGCTAAGTATTTTTGGTGGCTTTTCTGCTAAACAGTTTATACGATAATTCTTGGTAGCGTTTTTTTAGCGTTGCTAAATAAAATACACTATAAACATTTAACGACCATTAATATATGGGATTAAAAGGAAGATTCCTTCAACTAGGGTAGCAGGCAAAAATTTTCCGACAAGAAAAGCTAGTAGTAATATCGCATTAATGCGATAATGACAGCCGATGTTGATGGATCGCCGTAAAAGTTTAAAGTAAATCGACACGAGGAATACATAGTTTGCCGTCACGTACTAACGTCTTGGAAAATAATTCTCGATATACAGGAATAATAGGTACATCTTCGATACTACACACATATTTTGGCAAAGACAAACTGTTTTGAGTATAGAACTAGTCGTCTCTAGTCATCTATGCTTATCTAAAGTAGGCTGCTACGCGAGATTAAGAACAAGAACGACACGTAAATTGATTACCCCAGTTGAGATTTACGCAAATATATATACAAGACAATGATCATTATTCCATTTAGTTGTACCATGATCCTTGATATTGATTGTGCCTAGCTAAGATTGGTCAAACACATACTATTCCAAGCAACTCTCCACCACTTATCACATGCATGGTGTCTATATATAAAACACACACGAATACATCACCACCTTCATGCTTTATTGCATTATTGTACCAAAGCCTGCATTGTTAGTACCAAAAATACTGACCGCAGTGTTTAATGAGGCGTACTCAATTCCAGCTCTGGCAGTGTACTAACTAACGTGGAATTTAAAGCGGCCGACATGACCTTGCAAGAAAATAACAAAGATAAGTATTATTACCGTTGAATTTACAAAATTCAGATCGAATGGTAACGGGGTGGAAGAGATGCGGGAAATCAATTTCAAGGGCCAGACGTTCGTTTGTGCTCCTTCAGGTTGTACTTTTGTGGTTTAGTAATTTAAAGCGGCCAACATGCTCCTTTAGGTTAATATGCTTTCGCTACACACCATATGTTGCTATCTGTCACACTGTTTCATACATTTTTGTTGCCAAAAGTATCTATACTGACCAAATTGCAGATCTAGATAGCGATTGGGAATGAACTTTGAAGGGTGCAAATAGCCCCATAAAACTTAAATGACTTTTGAAGAGCGTTAGACCTTAATTTTTTTTGGTGTAAAGTAAAAAATAAAACAATTTACATCATCGTCTGAACTACGCCAATAGCATCCGCCGCTAGAATTGAAGCGGTTCACTCCCTTACAGTGGTTGTGCCAAATTTTTTCTTATGTGCGCTCTTTGTTGTGCTAGTTCTCACCTTATAATGTCTATTCTTACAGCATGGCTGTAAATGGGCTCATGTTCATGGTTGCAGTTGGGTTCAACGCAGCTGCTAGGTCAGTTTAAATTTTAGCCGCTAAATCTACCACGGTTCGTTCGAGTGTTACAAGGTTTAATATTTCAAATTGAACAGTGTGAGGGTTGGCAATGAGCTTGGAGCAGGGCACCCCAGGGCTGCAGCATTCTCTGTTTTAATGGTGAACACCGTCTCCTTCATTGTTGCCGTGGTGGAAGCCATCACCGTGCTATCGCTGCGGCACGTCATCAGCTACGCCTTCACCAGCGGCGAAGTGGTGGCCAAAGCCGTGTCCGAGCTCTGCCCACTCTTGGCAATCACTCTCCTCCTCAATGGTGTTCAGCCAGTCTTGTCAGGTTAGTGTCCCTAAAGTAAACCATCTCGTCGCTAGCTTGATAAGCTTAGCTTGTTAACATCAACCCTTTTTTTTGCCGTTAACACAATTGTGACTTTTAGCAACAAACTTCATCGGCATAGTTCACTTATCCAAATGTCACATTATCTTTTTCATCGTGACTTTTCACCGTCTCAATTGTGAGTGAATGATTTGAGTACGTAGATCTTTACTCTCACTCGACTAAATAGTGCTCATTTAACTATCAATTGCGGCATGTAGAAGAGAATATTTAAATAGCCTTAATCAGAGAATGAGAATAAAGAACAACGACCCGAGCCAAAGACAGAGAGACGATAATAAAAAAAACAGATGTTGAATCTGACCCTTATACCATATATTAAAGACATAGTTTTATCTCTCACTCTCTCCCATCTTTTTTGGTTTTGTCATCTATGAATATCAACCATGTTCATTGGAACACGGAAACTAATTACACTTTGTGAAAGCTAATTACACTGCCAATGATGATGAGAGTGGGTGATAGATTGTCTCTTTGCCTCTCAACCCTTTGTGAAAGGTGACCGGTGAGGCTGTGAAGTGATGAGAATGTGCAAAGTTAATCATCAATGTGTTGAAGGGTGAATAGAGTGACATGATGATTTGCACTGAATGTTTGGTAATGAAATTGAAGGCGTTGCTGTTGGATGTGGATGGCAAGCATTTGTCGCCTACGTAAACGTTGGATGCTACTACGTGGTTGGTATACCTCTTGGCTGTCTTCTCGGCTTCAAGTTTGATCTTGGTGCCAAGGTACATTCTTCACTTGCTTTGCCTTCAACTTTCCACTTCAAATAAGCTTTTTATTTGAATTTTTTTTAGTTGTTGTTCGGATCGTAAAAAGATAGTTACAATTCTTTGTATAGCGATAATTGATTATTATTAAATATTTAAAATAGCTTTTACTTAATTACCCTATAAAAGTACTGCTAAACATTGTCGCTTAAAGTGTTGATGGAAAAGTAAGAACATTTAGCTAACGTTAATTGCGGATATATAAGGGTTTTGCAATTGTAACTATCTTTTCACAACCAGAATAGTAGTGAAATTTTATCTAGTTATTTTTACGGTAGAGTCTATTTGTTGTTAGAGAATATATTTTATGTGTTACACTTTAAATTTTAATCGAGTAACAAAAGAGGTGCAAAGGTGCATCGTTCACTTTATTCCAAAACGAAAATGTAATTTGACTATGGTGTTTGTAGGGAATATGGTCGGGGATGATCGGAGGAACGCTCATGCAAACAATCATCTTAGTTGTCGTGACCTATCGTACGGACTGGAATAAAGAGGTAAATGTCACGGTTATTGTTTCCAACCGTACTTTTATTGTTCGACTACAAGAGAAGGGGACAGAGACAAAGAAAACAGCAAATACTTTGTCCCTCCTCGTGCTATCATTCATTCGCTTACGAGGTCAACTATGGCACTTTTGTGTCCAATCATATAATTTTACGAGTAAAATGTTAGCAAATCTGGAAGCACCAATCAAACATTTTACTGTATATGAGTAATTGATAAAAGTATATATAAACAAGTGAGGAATGCCATCTACAACTAATGCATGATTAATCCCTGTAAATAAATTATTGGACATGGAAATGCCATTATTAAGGGGGAGAACACCTGCTAACAGTGCAGACTAATGTTAGGTAAGCTTTAATTTTGCATCAGTCAGGAAAATTTTGGCGCGCAAATTCTTGCTAACGGTACTCCTTGCGCTGTAAAATAAGATTGCATCTCGTGCACGAATTAACCGCATAGAAAACGCCATTAGCAAAAAATGAGTGCTAATCTAGCCACCCTACGAAGATACTTTCTTAGTTCTATCTCCAAGCAGATTATAACTTTTTCGCGACTTCTAATCTAGGCCTAAAAAATGCTTCAATTAGATGGTCAGCCTAAGTAGATAAAAACTACTAAGATACTTAGACTCGAATCGTGAGGGTGAGTAGCCTGTAGCCTAAACACAAGTGATGAGATCAATGTGAGAAAGAGAACAGCTAGACACAGAATTCTAAACTTGGTAAGCATTAACAGTGACCCACTATGTTATAGCTCAATATGTTAGGTCGACATCTGAGCATTCTAACTGCTTCAAATGCTGCCACGCCCACCTCTCGAATTGCTTAAAGTAACCTGTTTCAAGAAGCAGGCGTTGCTATGAAATAACTAATGCTTTAACAGTAAAGGCTAAACTTTGCTTACACTTCTAGAGTAATTAGTCACTAATATGAAGGTTTTCCAAATGAAATGTCAGGTGGAGAAAGCTAAAAAACGCTTGGACAAGTGGGAAGACAGCAGAGAACCAGTTCTGAAAGACTGATGACGACTGAAGAAACTCCAGAAAGAGGCTCAAAGTTTCTGAAAGGAGGTGGGAGAGGGATACCCGACTTTGTCAGCTACACATCTTGTCGCTGGCACTACGCAACCACTATCCAACCACGGTGGATCTGTTAATGGCAGCGGGTGATTTTTCACTTCACTCCTCGCGACTTGCTGACAGTCTTCAATAAGCAAATGCTTGTAATCCGGTCTGTCATCTTGTGAATTTGGTCTGTGTTTAAGAACCTAAGATCCATGTTATGGAACAGAGATGGCATTTATGTTCGTGCAAATCCAAGATCTGAAAAGGGAGGCCATCTGTACCATTCTTGAACAAGGGTACCACTTGACCTTCCTGAAAAATGATTAACTGACATGACAAATTAAAAGCTAAACTATTTGCAAAACTGCACTGTCAAGAAACAGAGTCAATCGTGTAAACACCCCACCCCTCAACACACACACCAAAAAAGAAGGATGAACAAGAAGATCACAGAGAAAACAGACCACTATACACAGAACGAGGTACAAGCAAAATGAAGTTTCCATTATATAGCCTTAAGAACAGATGCGTATTAGTATATTACATGTATGAAAAACATCCATAGAACTTTTTGGTAACATCAAACAAGTGTTCATCTTATCCTCTATGAACAAGTTGGCAGAACAAAAATTAAAGTTCCTTTTTCCTTCTTAAGAACACATTAATAGGAAACCAAATCCAATAGTGGACCTATGTATGAGGGTAATACCATTGTAAGCAAGGGGCAAATCCAATTCTTTACCTTGATAGGCAATGAGTTGGATGCGGAATAGGTCACTGCTCTGTAAAAGCCACACAAATCTAGGTGCACTTGATTTGGTTGTTCTTTGGTTCCGTGGTGTCACAAATATGTGTAAATGTACATCAATCTACTGGCATGTCATCCCGTTTGTCTATCTCATCTGTTTCCATTGCATCCTCCGACCTGGGGGGTGAAGCCTTGGATCTCCTACTACGTTTGCAGCTCCTGAAATACAGTGCATGAGATACCACACAAATACAGATGAATATTATATAATATTATTGGGGGAAATGGAAGAAGAGGATTCATGTTACCGACCCAACTAATTTGGTACAAAGGCTTGGATGATGATGATGGATGAAAATATCATTATAACAACAAACTTCGGTGCATAGAAATCACAGATGAAGGTGAGTTCTCTTTGCAAAGACAGAAACCACTAGGTAAAAAGAAAAATGAATTGTTATCCTGTAACAGTTCATCTGATATGGTAAAGAAGATAATCCCCTGATCTATCATTTAATGCGTAACAGAATGCTCCAAGAATAGAAAAGTGTAAAGAGCATATTCACACAGTTTTCACTGGACCGGACACACTACCCCCCAATTTACCTTCCCTTAATTGCATTGTAAAAGCGTATACAAATGTCACCCCTTATCAGCCCTTTTAAACTACGAATACACGACAAAGATATGCAGACGATCAACTTCAAAACTGCGCGCCTATGTGCTTCGACTTGTGCTGTTGATTAATCCAGCAAGCAATAGATTTATCCTCAGACAAGAAAATGATTATGGCCCTAAGTCAATTAACAAATTCCGAGATAGGCAGAACCACGATTATGCGGTTGCGCTTGCCTACTTCTGGCCAACATGATATGACAGTACATACTTCCAACCACCTACATGCTCAAAATGGATTATTTACCAAGCAGTTCATAGAAATTAATTAGTTAACTTTGCGCTACTGAAACATTGGCATACGTGTGAGTCCATATTTTTGTGCAAATTGGTAATATGAGAGACATACGCATCAAGAAGGTCTTCTTTTCCCTTGATTTCACTGGACCAGAGTAAGGGATCAGTGTTCTTGGGCAATGCATCTTGTTGCTGGGTTATCTCTCTCAACCACTCCTCTGCCATGTGGCATTCAGTAAAAACCTGCAGAGAATTTTAATTGTTTACAACACCATGGTCATCATACCCCGTATGTCCTTCATAAATCATCGACTACAAGAGAACAAGGTCATACCGCATTTTTCTCACTGGTGGAAAGTGATTCCACGGCCATCCGATTTTCTACAATGCAATTTAATAGGCTCCTAGTTGCTTGGGCTCGGGCATCTTCATCTTTGTATCGATTTTCAACAGGGTCCACCAACTAGATAAGCCAACAAAAAATACAAAACAAAAGAGATATAACTAAGAAATTAAAAGGCAACTTTGTGAGTACTTGAAAATACGGAACAGAAAAGGGCACCTTTCTGAGATCCTCTAATTTCTGGGTATAAACATGTTCAGACTCATCATCGCCATCCTCATAGAGCCATTCCTCTGTTTCTTGTAGGTTCCTGGAGATCCCCTCCCTCTCCGACTCTGTTGCAAAGCTTCGATACGTATTCAATATCTGTTTATAGTTGACATGGTATACCACAATAAGCCTCGAATTTCATTGTTTTATTCATAATAGAAGCTGCACCACATATGAATCAAGACACAACAAATATGATTCTTGTTTCAAAAGAGGGTAAGTAAACAAGTGCAACATGAGAGTTTTATACCGTAGCTCTACGACAAACTTTATTCAGAAGCTTAGACAAGTGCAAAGAGAAGGCTTAAAGACTAGAGGTTAAAAACAGATCAATTGTAAGGAAATATTGAAGTAAGAAAATATCCACCAGGAATGAGAGATAGGCACAGACTATACATGTTGAGACATTTGGTGTGCATTATACACACTAAACCATATACATGTTAGAAAACTGTGGTATATGGTTCTCAATTATTTAATCCAAGTAGCAAGAAGGCATTCCAGTGAAGGGTTTGGTGAACCAAATAACATTGAATATACTGCGATTTATTCATAACCTAAAACTTGGTTCTCATTTTTAAATTCCTACCTTACTGCGAGTCTCATAAACATAAGACTCCAGGGTATTTTTCTTATCTTTGGTTTGTTCCATCTTTGTGTCTTGCTGGGCCAACTGAAGTTCTTTATCTTGAGCTTGTGAGAGCTCAGCCCTCGACATTGCACCACAGACATTCTCACTAACTGATATATCCTGCCTTAGGGCCTTGGACCTGATCATTTTATCAGCCTGCATAAGAAAATTGAAGGGTGTCATTTGTGATACCAATTTCAGGCCTCAATCAAAGTCAAAAAATTAGTACTCCTCCATCAGTAACACAACAAAACCAACATCATCTAACTGTGAAAAGTGAACCAAAAAGTAACTCTAAGGTGAGAAAACTGCTAACTGGGATGACTAAAGCAACAACAATGCATCATAAAACAAATTGAAATAACTAAAGGCCAGTTAAACGTTGCTTATGGTATATGCACTTTTGCATGACAGATTGAGACAAAAGTCATTATCCCAAATTATGCTCCAACCCAAACTTCTGCTTTTGGAGCCAAACACGAGAAGCTCTTATGAGCCGCCCAAAAGCATGCCAAACTTGGCCTAAAAGCTACTTGCAAGTCACCCATATAGCACAGCAGTTGTGCCTGAGTCGGACAGCTATCAGACAAAAATGCTCAAAAAAACTAGGGCACAGGACATATCAACGATGGCTCCATTCTGTATTGAATAATCTAGCATCTTTCTAAGGTTACTCAGGTAGCTACCTCAATGGCATACCACTGAAATTTTGGATCATAGAAATCTCGAAAACGATGAAAGAAAAACACTTGAATAAACCAGCTTGACAAATAATGGACACTCATCGTATGGTCAGGCACATGTCACTGGGATGTAAAGAAAGATCAATGGTTTCACACATTAAAAAAGAAACTTGTGCTATTTCACAAGTAAGATTGGGAAAGTATTACATGTGATTCCCTGAAGTATCTGCCCATGCGGTGAAGCAGTAGGTAAGGATATCTCCATTCGGTGTCTCACAAAATATTTCCATTTTGCTCTGGGGTAAAAACTCCCAAATAATCCAAACACAAACTAGAATCTAGATACACATAGCTACATAGTAAATTTGAACCGCACTTACAGCAGACGTTGTTGAACGATTGGAGTGTGCAAAATTAGTATCAGGAGCACCATTCGCTACATGAGGAGAGCCATGGTTGTCAGCCTCCATACCGTGCGAATTCAGATGAGTGTTACTCCTAATAGTATAATCATCCCTTGGACCCACAATAAGCTGAAGCACCAACAAAACTATATTAAAAAAAGGGCATCAACCCCCATAAATGACCCAAACAGTTCACAAAATGAGAGAATAACGATTCAAACTTACTGAGACTGCCTCTAGAGTAACAATTCCGTGGATGTTAAGATGAATTCTCACTTTGATCTTCACTTTTGCTGTATGGGAAACTTGGGATGGACCAATCTACAAAGTAATCGAATGATCAACTTGAGTTTAGATGAAGGAAAGTTAAATGCCTACAGATGCCCAAATACCTCAAAATAATCAACAAAAACCCTCAAGCTCAATGGAAATAACAAAATACTTTGAGTAACAAAAGATAAAGATATGTCGACATATAGCATCACCATAACCGTTGGAAGAGACCAACACACCAACACCCATCAAAAAGTGTGGGGAATGAGTCAAACAAACTCAACTCAAACTAAGTCACATTCGAATGATTGAAGTAGACAATGATCACAACCAGTGCATGCACAATGTCCATTCAGGTGTAAATTGTCCTATCAAAGTCTAACGATGACCAAAGTAAGCCACATTCCAAGCTCCAAAGGGAAGTCATTACAAAGAATTAAGTCAGACGAAGACATATTTCATCTATGGTTCCAAAACGCTTCACTAGTACCCGTCTAAGCATTGCAGACCGTAATTAAGCAGCTGCAAGTGAGGAAAGGGGAGGGAAATATTGGCCCAATTTTTGACTTCTTTGCCACTTAAATAAGTCTCCAATATATGAAACGACTGCAGGTAAATCCTGTCCAGATTGCTTTCCAACTAATCTCCTCCTTTTACAACAAAAGACAAGGCGGGATGAGGATCTTCCCTGCCCCAGAAATGTACTAGTAATCCTTTTACCTTTCATTCCGTTTCCGATTTCGATTTCCCTAGCTTACTCCAATCTCAGATACTGCATCACCAATTGTTGCAATCATGAGAAACTGCATTCATCACTCATCCTCCCGATTCTTGTTAGGAAACTTAAGCATATTCCCATTGTTTTCATTCTCTTTTTTTTTTTCAGAAAGGTGAGAAATATTCCTTTTCTGAAAAGATGAAAACGTGTACAACTTTGTGTGGATACCATTTTCGAGTATATAACCCATTAAGATATAGTCAGATACTATCTCAGAAAATATGAGAATCCCCAAAGATTTTTCAGAACATTTTAATTGTTAAATAAACGGCTTTAATTCCAATAAGGGTGGATAATGTATCCTGAGAAAAAGAAAAATCACTATTTTCTAAACAGAATGTGAAACTGATAAACAAACAATTTTTTTGTAGGAATCAATTCAAGAAGGAAGTGCCTACTTAACCACAAGACAAGAAGGGGGATTTAAAGTGGCCTATCAGAAAATCTAATCCATTAGCAATTTAAAAGACTTCATCATGGTAAAAAAAAACCCTTTTTCTATAGTCATCTCCACTGAGAAAAGCTTGTTAGCTAAGGGGTTCACTATTTTAAACTACACACATATCTCTAATAAACAATTCAAGCCAACTTCACATTGACAGTCACCGTGCTTCATGCCCAATGAACAGCTCCAACTACCACCCAGTACAATATTATAGGGTGGACTGCCAACTATCCTGCCCTTAAAAATCGTAATCATTGAAGCTTTTCTATTTAAAATGCTGCTAGTCTAATTCCTGTTATTTTATCATCAACCTACAAGTCCTTTGAAGCTTTTCTATTTAAAATGCTGCTAGATCTAATTCCTACTACTTTATCATCAACCTACAAGTCCTCAAGAGTAATATTCACGGTAACTAGAAATATATGGTTTTGTTAAAACTTCAAGCATGCAATTGAGAACGAAAAAAATTACTTCAATAAGTGTTATGAACAGTTAGCAAACAAGGCATACATGAATGGTATCCCTACCGTATAACTGCTAATTTTAGTTGATAAACCGGAAGGCAATTCGTTCTGATTGGCGTAAAAGACTTCAAAATGGAACGTATCACTTCTTCTCGACGTAAACATCTTAATGCTCGGAAAAGGATGGCCTTCTCGAAACAAAAGTTCATTTGACGGTTGGCCACTAGTACCTTCAGCTACTGAAATTCCAATGGAGAAAGGAAATGAATCCTGAACCTGTAAACGACAATACATTTGAATCTTGAACACAGTAACAATGAATATATGCCTACATACAAGTGCAGGTGCAAGAGTCAGAGTGAGGAGAAAAAAAAGGCACTCACAATCTGTCCAATACATATTTAAATGCTTCAGCTGTCTAAAGGTAATAAACTATCTTTTCTTCCCTAATACCTCCATCAAAGGGCTACAGTTTATGGACTTAATAATTTATGACATTCTAACCAAGTATGAGAAAAATAATAAAGAGGCGTCGAGGCCTTACACAGGATTTAGTAGCAGAGAAAGGTCTTAAGGATAACATTTCGAGATAGCATCACCCACCGAGTCACTGGCTATGTAACTTAAGCTCAGTAAGAGTGATAAAATTTCAGAAAATGAAAGGTGGAAAGAGCTATAAGCCCGTGAACTTTTTGCTTTAGAGAGTGCTTATTGAAGAACTATACACACTATACAGTAAGATGCCTCATGATACGAAGTATTTCAGAAGATACGTTTCTCTTTGACATGTCTATAAAAAATGGTCGGCTCCACGTTGGAACAGGAAAGGTACTAGGAGATTTAGAGCCTTCAAAGTATTAGCAGTAAGCTTGCACAATTCACAAGGCTCAATACCGATTAAATGCTAACTACACAATTTAATCTAGCCTTGTTTAGTTGGACACATACAAAAATTCAACAATACTCATCAAATTAATGTGGGCGGATTTTGGTGACAAAACCAAAAAACAGAAAGAGAAAGGGAAATATAGATTAGACAAGAGGTAGCATTAGCTACTTGACCAGGGAGAGAGAGAGGGCACGAGAGGATAAGTAACTAACTCTCTGGTCTACAACACCACGTATATTGCTTATGCAGACATATTAACAGCACTTCAGTACCCACTGCCTTATGCTTCTTTTTTCAAGGAGGTAAAAGTAAAGCAATTAATAAAGGCAATATAAATTGCTTGCCAAGATTTCTTTCTCATAGATCACTTATTGCATGAAAGGAAAAACTAGAAAGAGGTAAATGCATGTAGAGTGAAGGAAAATTTGCTGCATATAAGAAACAATACAGGTGTGTATGGCTAATCATTTGAAGTAAGCAAAACAGCGGTCGATTCGGAACCACTCTGCATTAAGATAAACAAAAGGGACATAGGAATCCTTCGTTGGATGGTAGGACTAAGAATACACTTAGGATAAGGAAAAAAAGAGCACAGTAAACTCATTGTTATCATTGGTAACTCGTTCAATTGGAAGAACCGGAGGACAATAGAAAATTTTAAACAAGTCAATGTGGTTTGACACAAAATATGACTGCCAAGGTTTTATCAAATGATTAGACTCTAGGTAAACCATCAGTTAGCTTCAACGATATTTCTTGCCATCCCCGGATGGGAAGGTGCAGGGTGCACCCTTGCATTGCCACAGGGTGCCTACCCATGTGTGCATGTGTTACTTATTATTCGATAGAGAGCTGATGTAGAGCTGAAACAGGAAAATGCAGCTGATCAACCTAAAGATAGATATGACATCGGGCCCATTATAAAAGTTGCCACTTAGTTGTTAAATTTGGATGCTAAAAGTGCAGTACTTCAACTTATAGGATGAAATAAAGACCATAAACACAACACGAATCAGCGTCATTGAAGATTGGACCAGACAATTGGTTCCAATGTTTTTTCATAGAGCAGGCAACGCTGTCGTACCCACTTTGTTACTTTCTAATGTAGGGCATGTGAGACATTATATTCTCAAAATTCTCAAATTATGTAAAAGACTGAGAGTACTAAAACGTATTCCGTTGCACTAATACAAGCCATTGCCAAGCCCAAAAACCCCGCACCTGCACTAGAAGTTGACCCAAAACTTGAAATAACCAGGATGCCTACCCGCCATAGTTATTGCCAACTTAAATAGATTATAAGAAGCTTAAATGAACAAGTAGAGGCTCATGTTTGACACTGTCAGGTAAACAAGGGTGAAGTTGACAATACGGAACAAGTACCAATCAATAAATAAGCATTAAGCCACATCTACTAATCTACTAGGCAATGGTGAATAAATACTTAGTGATCCGGAAGATGCATTCAAAAGGTTCAAAACACAAAGAAGGAAATGACACTACATTGTATCAGACAAAGAATTAACAATCCAACAACTTAATTTGCAGAAATGAATTGTTGTACGTATCACAAGACAAACCTCATACTCTCTAACTCGGGATGTTGGGCGAAGCATTGCACATTGAAGAGCACAGCCACGAGCCACGCACTCACTGGCATTTAGAGTTCGCCTTGGTTCTCTCCGGAAAAGGGAAGCTAAAATTCTCGTGATAGCTGGTATCCGAGACCCAGACCCCACGAGCTCGACCGAATCAATCTTATGTACAGTCAGGCCGGAATCAGCCAAAGCCTTACGACAGGGAATGCTAATCCTCTCCAACAAATTGGATGACAGCTTCTCAAAATCTTCTCTCTTGATTAACCCCTTGACATCTTTTTCTTCCATCAAGCACTCAATATTAAGTAGTGCCTCTGGATTTGCACTCAATACTTTCTTCAACTTCTCACATGACGCCCTCAGCCTTATAGAAGCCCGTACGTTAGAATCAACGTCAATATGGTACCGTTCCTTAAACTGTGTAGCAAAATATCTGAACAAAACCTCATCAAAGTCTCTCCCTCCCAAGTTACTATCAAAAGCATGTGATAGTATCTTCATATGTCCAGGTTCAAATGCAGCAACGGTAACCTGGGTATCGCAGTGCCCAATATCAACAAACACAACATTGGTCGGGCCCGAGTTGGAGAAATCAGTCCTGTAAAGACCATAACCCAGAGCAGTAGCAGTACAGTCATGCATCAATCTCCGCGGCCTCAGCCCAGCAATCTCCGCAGCATATAGATACTCACGCCTTTGCAGATCTGTGAAGTACGACGGTATACCGATCACACAATCCGAAACGGGTATCTCAAGATTCTTCTCTGTACTCTGCTTTAAATGAGCAAACAACATCGCCAAAATCTGTACTGGAGTAAAAGTATGTCTCTCATTCAAATACTGCAAGTGTACCAGAATGCCGCCATTTGGACCCTCGGAAGTCTCAAAAGGGAGCAACCTAAGATCATCCTGAACACTAGGTTCCCTAAAATTAACCCCAATCAACCTCTTGACCTGAAAAACCGTCGATCTAGGGTTCATTGTCGTCGATGCAGCCCCAGCTGAGCCAAGAAACCTTTGTTTCTCGCCAAATGACACCACAGCCGGTGTTTCACGCTTCGATTCATCGTTAAGTAGCACATCGATCCCGCGCTGCTTTGCTACCGCAATAACACAGTTCTCGTTTCCGATATCAAACCCTAGCACACTCATTTCCAGCTAATGGATACACACAATCTCACAAGTTTGACCAGAAAAACAAAAAGCCAACACCAAATCAATGTCAACAACACCTAGAGTAGAAGCATTTGCTGATCACCGCCTCATAGACTTCAATATCCCTGCGACATTTAAAACCACAGAATTCGATAAGAATTGCTTCGCTGAACTTTGTATCCAACAGTTATGCTAAAAACAACATCAGATCAGTTAACAAACGAATATAGCACGCACGTGTGTGTGCTCCCGTTTAAATTCTTTGTTCAGTTACACGCCAACTCCAAGGTTCTCATCACCGACATCAAACCCCGCCACTCATTCCCACCCAATGTATACACACAATCTCGCAGAGTTCAACCAGAATAACGAAAAGGCAATGCAAATTCACGTCAGATGTATACCTACAATCCATACATTTTCACGATCATCAGCTAATTGCATTTAACCAAATCCCCAAAATCACGGAATTCTTTCACCGGAATCGCTTAGATAAACTTTAGATTGTACCTATTAAAGTGATGCTAGATACAAGTGTAGATCATTTAGCATATTAACAAGTAAGTGTGTGAGTGTGTGTACATGTGAGAAGAACAGGAGAGAAGGAATTGGGGCGTACCTGATGAGAGATGGAGATGAACCAGAAGAATGGAGTGGGAAAGAGATGATATCGGCGACTAGGTCGCCGAAGTAAACGCGGAGAATTTCGGAGAAAACAATTCCAGTCTTCTAGGGAAACTTTTTCCACTTTGTTTTGTTGTTGGCACGACGACGACGGAGTTGTCCGGTTCACCCACGGCTAATTAAACTCTTCGATCGTGTTTGGATATGAGATTTTGAAATAGTGGTTACTTTTGAATTTTATTATTTTAAATTTTTTTATTTATAAATTGTATAATTTACAAAATATTTTGTTTGGATATTTTTTATTATTTTGTAACTTTTAATCAGTTATTCGTAAGAAATAATTTTTTGTTGTTACCCAAGTTAGATTCTTTCATCCTTTATATAGCGATAATTAATGATCGTTAAATGCTTCTAGTGACTTTTATTTAGTGACGCAAAAAAAATGCTATTAAGAATTGTCGTTGAAACGACTATTAATTGTCATTGTGTAAAGAATTGAAAGAAGATTCTTCTAATCCAGATAGCAGTTAAAATTTATTTTTTTACAAATTCTTTGTTTGGATGAACAACTATACATTCGCGTACTTCCCTGAAATGACATTTATAAAGTAACTTATCTCACATGTTCTAAATTACATAATTTCATAGTTAGATAATCTACACTTATTCTACATCAACCACATAAATTATACCAAAAGCCGAGGTGACATAAAAAGGAAATAAATGTCAAAGTTCAAGAAATAACAAGGAAAACAAATAAAATGTCTGCGTGTTCCTAAGCTCTACGTCGGTGGAATAAACATCAGCACCCGAGTCTTTTTCTTTTCAAGGGAAAGTGTATTCAATACATAAAGTTGCTTTTCATTCTTCATGGACCAGACAATAGCTTTAAATTGTTGGTTTTCTTCAAGATTTGGTATTGTCATCACCTCCCCACGAACCTCGTTAGCACTGTACGCATGAAATCGTCAAGAGAGGATGCATCTTAATTAGCAACTAGAGAAGTAAACACATCCCTACGTACTCCTTGCTTTTATTTTTTGGGGCATGTTTGTAGACATTGAGTAGGGTGCTTTTTTCTTTTGAGCTTCCTTAGTAATTGGAAGAGGCTGAGTTTCAGACGATTTTCCTTCGATACAAAAGTAAAACATTGAGTTGACATAAACTAACAAAAAAATCATACCACCGATTCTAGAAAAATCAAGAGTTAAATATAAAAAAACATATTGCATCATATGCATTCCATGGACTGTGAATTTGGAGGCTAAAAATACCCGGTTCAAATCCATCGGAGGATTTTGAAAATCCTCATTCATTCGATCCAAACAAAAAAATCAAATCAAGTATTTTAAGTACCTCACCAAAATGAAATTTCCAGTTCAAATCCCAAATTCAAACACACTCTTGAGGCAAACTGTGATAACCGTAACTCTGTAACAACACAAGTATGAGAATTTGACATGTATCTGATGGGTATCCATCTTGCATCGACCCTGTAGACATGGTTACTTTGACTTCTGACTGGATATGTGATTAGTTACTATCAAGTTTGTTTAGCGTTCCGTGTTCAGGTTGCAGTATTGCAGAGCGCTTCGATATTTTGCTAATGACCCGCCCAAGCAGTTTCATTAGTAGATATAAATAGTTCCGTCTCTTGTTTTTCTCCACAAAATCCTAGTTTCTCATAGTAGTCTTTATCTCGCAAGGCTAGCATGAGTTACTACTATCATCTCCAACGGTAGCGAGTAGACGTGCACATTTCTATAACCGGGAATACTTCACATGTTAAATTGTTGTATTGGTTGTCTGTAACTGCACAAGTATGACAATTTGACATGCATCCAATAGATATCTGCCCTACACCAACCCTGTAGGCACCGTCACTTTGACCGGCCCCTTTATTAGTTTTGATTCTAGAATTTCAAGCATGTATTGGATGCAGTCGTGCACGTGCAGGGCACTTGGATATTTTGATATGGTCCGCCTCGCTATCTAGTATTGGATATGAACAGTTCCACTTATTATTTTTCTCTCAAAAGCCTAAGCTTTTAGCTCCAACGGACTCTACCGATCTCCCGTTCTCATGGTACCAATTTTGTAAGCCTAGCATGAGTTACCATCCATCATCTCCAAAAGGGCCAGGGGTGGTTCCTGCAATTCCCCCCTCAATGGCAGGGCGGAGACAATTTTGGCAAAAAAACGCAACTGAGTGACCCACTTATTTCCTTGCATTGCATCTTGTATATAAACACCAAATATGGAATTTTCCTTTTTGGATTTGTTTCATTTGGTCCCTGAAAGTTTCACCAACTTTTCGTTTCAGTCCCTTAATTTGTTCCTTCTGGGCTCTTCTTCGCAAAGTTGTTGATATGATAGGAATTTTTCATTGAAAGGTGGGATGCGAAGGTCTAAGGGTAAAGTAACATATAAATCACAACTATCAATCTTAAGGAAGGTTCATTTATATTGTTAACGTAGGGAGCATAAATGCCATTACAACGCCAAAACGAATGAGAAACAGAAGTCTATGTGGTTATTTAAACTAATCACCATCGATACTCTTTGCAACTCGAGGGATAAGTTTTAATCCTCGTGAATAAGTTGCAAGTGCATGCTTTCGAGACCTTGCGCGTCACATGTAGCAGGATACATGTGTATGAAACGACAAAAATGTTGTTTAGAAGTGTCTTGTTATTTTCACCGCATGCCAAACTCTCCATGTTATTGAACGAGATGAACTATAGTACCAATTTGCCCATGATCAAAACATTTCATCATGTGTCACAAAAAAAACTTAGTACATAGAGACCTCATCAGACCAGTTTTTGCCACCCCCCGGGGCCCTTCTTTCACTAGAGATAGAGCATAAGAGATAAAACAAAACAGAGATATATATGCACTGCTATTTGAGCAGGTCATGAGTTGGTTCTGATAAGATGCTAATTAACATGTACGGGTGGGTGTGTGCCGACCCCAAGGAAAACAACATGTACGGCTGTACCACTATGCACCATTTAAGAGGGGACAGACCGCACCAGGCGACTAGCCAGGTGGGGAAGCCTGTGGGAAGAAGGCCCTTGGCCTGCATATTAAACAAAAAATATATCAACTACTGCATCAGTTTTCCATTGTAACTATGCTCTGTTCTTGTAACCAAAAGAATGTGCTCAAATTTAATGAGATTCAGATTTTAGAATGGATTTGGTAAATTATAAGAACTTCGTCAGTCGAATAGATTTTAACGAAATGCAAACCCGATTGACTAGCTGAGAAACGACGGCGCCTATGACTATAAGCAAAAATAAATATAAATAAAATTACAATCCTCATTTAACTCAGAAAATCTAGTCTAACTGGTCCAATTATAGTCTAAAGCAGTGAGACAATGATGCTCAAATTTTATGTGTTATGATTATGCTCTTTCTTTGGTCCTCAATGTTTTAGCCTTCATGAATGGAATACGAGGGTAGATCTGTAGAGGCTAGATCCAAAAGCATAGGTCAAAGATGTGGGCAGATTATTTGTTCTTCTTTGTTTCTTTTAGCACCTTTAATTTCTTGATTTTCTTCTGTGGGGTAGACTATAAAGAGAGTCAAATAAGCTTTTCCCAATTTTCAAGTTTGTCTTTCAAACAACTATGATCTTTACCCATGGAGAAAACTAGTAGCCCTAACTTGTTCATGTCCTTAACTAGTTTTTCTTTATATTCCAGACATCAATGCTTACCTTTATCATTTTATGGTTTCTTTTGAGACCATGTTAGTCATTTTCGAACCTTATTTGTGTTACACATGTAGTCAACTTCTTTTCAGTTCGTGAAACAACTCTCTGGATGAAGTTATTGCTAAAACATTAAAAAAAAAATATCATGAAGATGAAAAGCATAGAAAAATATAAAGCCTACAATTGGGAACCGATCAACTGCAATTTTGCCTAGGCCTGAAAAAACCAAGGTGGCTTTCTTTTGAGAAGTTCTCGAGGATTCCTATATATGTCTTGTGTAGTCGATCAACAATATTTGTTTCAGTTTTGATAAGGTATCAGTTTTTCATCTCGAGTCATCATGGATTATCTGGTCGTGACCGTACCTTTAAGAGTTTCTCGTTTCGACGAAAGAACCTGGTATAATCAAATGACTTTAGAACCAACGGTTCATACACTTTTTCATGCTCTGTTCTTTCATATTGAAAGTATGAGCAGGTCTACCAGGAGAGCATTCTTAGAACTTAAAGAATCCCAATTCAAAAGTCCAAATGGTTTCGATCCCTTCTTCTTCTTTCTTATTTGGTGAGTATATAGTATCTTTTTCCTCAAAAGGGGTAAAAGAGAAAGTCAAAACTGTTTCTAAAGGCTTTCTTTAATGCCAAAAAAAAAATATTCCTGTGAGATTGCCCAAGTCTACTCTCTTTCTCTTGCCACCATTGACACAGAGATGCATCACTGATCATGCAAATTAAGCCAGATTCTGTCCCTCTACACCCAGAAAAGTTGTTATATCAATTATTGCATATTAAAGATCTACTCCTCAGCAGAACTGAATCTGATGAATGATAACATAAACTACTGGCATACGACTGTCTTTGGTGGATGGATAGCAAGCTAACGTCAGTAGAAGAAAAGGCATTAACTCACCAAAACCTGACAATTGAATACCTTGTTTATAGTTCATATGTAAACACTCCTTACAACTGCAAACAAAAAGACTTCTTTTTAAGACAATCGTCGCAAGCAAAAACACCCTAACCAGCTCTTTGAACGAAGGCATTGGCGACCAAATTGGTGCAAGAAAATATGACCAATCCATGGCAACAGTTCATAACCCTTGTGGTAACAAATCCCTCAGTTTCTTGACAAACAAGTAAAAAGCAAGAACTTCAGCTGAACATGGGAGGGAGAGTGACCAAGGCCTCTCTAATTTGAAACAAGCGCCTCAAAGTTTTCAATTGACAAACAACTTGTTTATGGACACCACCTTTGGCTGCAGACATGGCCAAGAACACCGTCGTCCTCAGCTTCTTCATTCTCTTCCCAATCTTGACCTTCAATTTGCATATTCTTACTCGCAACCACGATGGCCTTCTTCGAGAATCTGCTTGCAGTAGTACTTTGTAGATCAAGAACTGTGCGCGCCTATGCTTGAACTCTTCAGGGTCTTCAATTTCCAGCTTCGAGTAAGCATATGGTCTACTCAAAAGAGTCATTTTTCCTTGGCCAAAAAAGGATACAGAGAGAATAGGAAGAAGAGAAGAGGAGGCTCAAGTTTGAGAGGGATTGTGTGTAGGATATATATATAGGGAAGCATGTAAAAGGTGTCACTGAGGAAGTCTCGTTTGGTGATGAAGCAGTGCATGTGCACCACTCTTATGTTGACAATAATGGGAATTAAAAACAGGCTCTGAGCTGGCTTAGCTAAGCAGTTCTCACTTGGGTGGGAAATTCCGTCACGAATTCACTCATCGGCACTCGTCATCCAAGCAAAAGTTAAGACGTCGTGCTCATCATTATTAAACACAAACACTTTCATTGTAATTTGTCGGATATATATATGTGTTGTGCACACCCGAACCATAGCCTCATTTTCGAAGTATTTTTGTTACAAGAAACGGAACCAGGTGCGGAGGCATGGCATGTGTAGATAGTATCGTTTTTTTTGCTTGGGCGGTCGGCTCCGATTGGCCTTCCCATGGATAACATGACAAAGGCTCCCCACCGAATTTTTTTCAACATAATTAAACATCATTCGGTGTACAAGATGCCTGTTTTGGCAAACAGAAAGGCTAATATATTAAATTGCTTTCTGGGGAGCAAGAAACTTGTAGTGTTTGGCTGTGGATGATGGAGATGGATACTGAGTTCCCCAAGTTTAAGACTGCACCAGAAAATTTGGCAGGATATTGGAGCAAAGTAACCAATCAATGACTGCTGCATGTAATATGTGACATCACCAAAATAGTAACATTTGTTATTTTACTAGAGTGGCCTGCTTCTCGCATTAGAAAAATGGAAGTCCAAAAATAGAACTACAATGTGGTGATTTAAAGACAAAGCATCATCTTCATTTATTATTTGGGATTCAAATGTAAAATGAGAAAAAGGGTCAAGTGCCCAGATCTGTTCTTATCACTTGTCTGTGTTCCAACTCCCAACAGAAAACAGTATATTACACTTCAGTATTCAAATACAGTAACACAAATGTCACTTCAGCAGTAGAGTTCTTAATTTTTGCACATAAAGAAGTCCTCGAGGTTACACGATTGCTGAACGGAACTTAAAATGAAAGCGAGCGAGACAAATTAAAGTGCTCTGCAAGAGCGAGAATCCAAAAAAAAAAAAAAGGATAAGAATTTGATGACTTAGCTCGACACTACCTCTTAAATATCATCGAACGAGACATTGAATGGTCAAGCGAGATTTACGAAGGGTTTCAGCGTCCTAATGTGAAACTAATGACTGAAGATAGAATGTGATCAGTAGGAAGATATTTCTATTTCTTAGTGTCTTACATGTGGAAGGGAGGAAGAGACTGATAGGCATGCTGTTGAGCGAATTTATTCGTCAGTAATGTTGCTAGGTGGACACATGTATGACCTCTTAATGACCAGGAACCTACTCATGGACGATGGATCCCAACTTCATGAAAGCCTGCAGACCCACAAAACATCCGTTGTGACTAAAACGTTAGAATCAGTCATCAATCTTTAACGATAAAATACAGTTTTACAGCATCAGAAAGTGGAACGCATCTGCTAAATCATGCACGCATGCGTGGTTTTAACAATGCATCACACCGCCGACGAAATATCGTCAGACATCACAGGGGATTAGTCTAACTTTCTTTCTTTGGCCTGCTACAAGTTTTTTACTCATAAAAATTGGCCTGCTATATGCTCAAAAGTCAAACCTATACATCTGTATTTTGTTATATTTAGAAGACCAGGATTTCCACCGGCAAGAAGGGACTAATAGTCTAGTTTTCAGAGTTGAATTAACATGTCTAATAGATTATTGAAAGCAAGGAGTGTCAAAGGAAGTGAGAACGATGGGAGACAAAGGGCTGCCCACATATATCTGCTGCTGCAAGTGGTTGAGGCCATGGTGCTATTAAAGTTCCCTTTTATACTTAAAAACTAGCTTTTTTTGTGACCCCTTCTCTTACTTGGGGGACTTGGGTGGGTTGGTGTGGTTGCCATTCCGATAAGTCTTAAGAGAGCTTCATTGGATGGGAAGTCTTACAAGTTTGAATGCATGATTTACTTAAAAAAGTTTGTGCTTGGGTGGTCGTTATGTTTGATTCTCGTAATTACGAAAGTATTAGTTTATCGCCGTTTTACAAAAGACTTGAGATCTGGACCGTGAATTTTACAATGTTAACAACCATTAATGCTAGTTGAAAAACAAAAAATGAGAAAAAGAAATCTTTTAGTGCTAGATTTGAATCAGCTCTATGAATACTTTAAAAAAATATCTACCAACTTTTTTTTTTGCTTGTCCCGAGGAGCTCCTACCAGAGGTCAAATTGGCAAAGGGAGGTCCTTCCGCCGGTAAGTTTGACATAAAGCCTGAGGTAGGTAGTAGTGACACTTGGTCGCCAGCTTTGTCAAACAAAATTTTTTTTTTTTCTTTTCAGATTGCATTATGTTGCTCTAAGTGTATAAGATCGCGATTAAAGTTATTGATAGTGCTTTAATTATTATTTGACTTTATTGTGATTAAACATCGTGAGCCGACCTCAAATGATCAATTACTAACTATTTTATGTTTTAGTAATCTTTTTTATTATCCTTGAACAAGTGATATTAGGTCAGGGGTCTATTGGTTGTTTATACGCAGTTTAGAGGAATAAGGGCTAGCTAGTCATTTTTTGTTTCGTCGGTGAATTCAGTTTGAAGTTATTTAATTGTAGAGGATCCAAATTGACTAAACTTTTTTCTCCAACACTTCACACGCATTTTTTTTTTCTTTCTGAATAAGACTTTCTTAAATATTTGAGCGACAAAAATAAGTGGGACGTGATCTTAGAAGAGAACAAAGAACCAAAAAAGAAGTAAAAGTAAACCCTAACGACCCTGACTCCCGGTCCAATGAGATCGATTACTTGCTGAGAACAAAGTTAATTTTATAGTACTTGAGGGGAACTGATTGTTACAATTGATACTTGAGAAGGTCGACCGAAAGCCCAACATAGTATAGGGAATCGTTTCTAATTACCCGAACAAATTTCTACGATGATGATTCACTTATTGGCATAAAAAAATGGCCAAGCAGCCCTCCACATCTGCCTAACCCTACACTATAATTTCATACTCCCTCCGTCCTGTTTTAGGCGCCATGCTTTCTATTGTGGTACGTCACAAAAATGGATGTGAAGTTAATGCATTAGTTCATCGCCGTTTTACAAAAGACTTAAGGTTTAGACCGTAAATTTCACAAAGTTAACAACCATATAAATGCTAGTCGAAAAACATAAAAATGAGAAAAAGAGTGCTAGATTTGAATTAGCCCTATGAATACTTAAAAAAATATATCATACGCTTTTTTTTTCTTCTTTTCTGAATAAGACTATTATAAATATGTAAGGGACAAAAATAAGTGGGATGTGATCTTAGAAGAGAGCAAAGAACCAAAAAAGAATTAAAAGTAAACCCTACGGTATAATTTCATACTCCCTCCATCCTGTTTTAGGCGCCATGCTTTCTATTTTTTGTCTATCACAAAATGGATGTGAAGTTAATGTATTACATGTTAATAAGTATTAGATATTTACCTTTGGAAAGTGTAGCATTATATTTGACATGCTCGGTTAAAAGTTGAGTTTGCAGAGATAGATTTGGGAAATGCTTTAATTGTTTAGAGTTGGTACTAGATTTAACGTGCTTCGCAGAGTAGAGTGCAAAGTCAAATGTGACACTCAAATCTAATCCAAACCAAGCCCAGCCTGACTCGACCTACTATGAACCGGTTGGGTTAGGTTAAACCATCACGACCAGACGCAGCTCTGGACGATATGATCAAGTACAATTGACAACCCAACACGAGATATAATAGAAATGGTATTTGATCAAATCAACATCGAAGAGATTAAAAACAAAGATCAAGTACGCAATGGTTGCTTTATAGGGCCATCCACACTTTGCTATTAAAACATGAAATGACTTTTAAATTTTTTTTTAAGAACTTTAGGTCAATGAAAGCCAGTACTGACTTTGTCTGATGTCGGTGACTCCAACTCAAATTGCAATGGAATCGTTGAGCTCTCTGACCGGAGTGTACTAGAAGCACACATTTTTACCATTTTTACTACTATTAAAATTAAAATTACTAGAAAGGTAAATAAAAGTTTTGGCTGGGGCCTGGCAGGGTTGCTAGTGGCGGAGAGTCATGTATACACTAGACAGCTAGGGGGAGTGGTTTTTTCCACCTCTTTATATGCTTATTCCGCTTGTATATTTGACGTTAATAGGTTAGGGCTAATTACACCTATGTCCCTGAGGTTTGGGGGTAATTACACTCAAGGACACAAAGTTTCAAAATGTAACACTTATGTCCCAAAAATGTTTCAAATGTATCACCCGTGTCCAACCGTTAGGGTTCCATCCAAAAAATATACTGTTCACCATTTTGTATTTTAAAAATGACAATACTGCCCTTGTACGATACTACCCCTTGTACTGTATATATTGAAAAATATCTGTTTATTATTATATATGATTTATTTATCAGTTTTAGTTTTAGGATATTCTTGAAACCTTAATTTGCAAATTAGGATATTCTTGAAACCCTAATTTGCAAATTAGGATTTTCCTGAAACCCTAATCTGCAAATTAGGATATTCTTAAAACCCTAATTTGCAAATTAGGGTTTTCTTGAAAAATATTCAATGTTCAAATTAGGGTTTTCTTGAAAAATATCCAATGTCTTCCCCGGCTAACTCATCGGCAGCCCCTTCCCCTCGCCCCACGCCGGCAGCCCCTTCCCCTCGCCCCACGCCGGCAGCCCCTTCCCCTCGCCCCACACCGGCAGCCTCTTCCCCTCGCCCCACGCCGGCAGTCCCTTCCCTCTTACACGCCATGGCAGCCCCACTACCGGCAGCACACGCGGTCGCCGGCGCCGGCGACTAACTCCGTTCCCCGCGCCTTCACCGAAATGCCCCTTCATCGTGCCTCTGCGAGCATCGCGCCGATGCGATCGTGCCGTTACCACTGCAACCGTCCGGTCAGCAGGCCGTCGCCGGCCAGCAACGCCGGTCAGCAGCCCGTCGCCGGCCAGTAACTCCGATCAGCAGCCCCACGCTCCTTCACCGAGTGCCATCACCAACGCCTCAGCTGCCATCTCGAGGGAAGGCGACGCCGGCGACGGGAAAGGGGAAGGGGGAGGGTGGGGGCGACGGGGAAGGGGAAGGGGAAGGGGAAGGGTGCGGCGACAGGCGAAGGGTGATGTCAGACAGAAATGGCCAAATGGGCTTGCGGGGGGGGGAAGTAATGACATTAATGGCATTAAAAATAAGAAGATGAAATAATGGCATTGAAAAATAAATAAGGTTCCAACTCAGGGGTAATAAAGTCTTTTCATTAAAATCGTTAGGGTTTTTAAGATTCCGTTTGGTCAATGGACATAAGTGTAATTTGTCCAAACTATTGTCCTTGGCTGTAATTACCCCTAAACCTCAGGGATATAAGTGTAACTTGCCCAATAGGTTAATAGTTTCGAGTACATTTATTCATAGCGATAAAAGGCGATAAAGAAGCATATGAAGGGATGTAAATAATGTTTCCAACTGTAAAATAACTCAAAAATGTATGTTGAACGCGGCAAGTTTTTATACATGTAGGTTCGATGACAACTGATTTTTCAGCCACTCTTGTAAATACAAAGATGTTGACATACTTCTTGAATTTATTTTTTTTCTTATGTTGTATTACGTGCTTTTTTGTTGTTGTTGTAATAATTAAAAATATGTTCCCCCGAGAATCATAGCTCAAATTGCGAGTGACATCCCCCACCACTGGCGTGAAGGGGTGGCACGATCTTTTTTTTTAGAAATAGTTGGAACTGCACTTTATATGACCCGTCGGTATGGGGATTTGAACTCATGACCTTAAGATTATTCCTCAAGACCTTTTGCCCTTGGAGTTACAGTGGCACGATCTATCCATCGATAGTCAACAATAGCAAAAAAAGGTCAAGCTCTACATATACATGGTCAAGTGCCACGAGATACATACACATTGTCAGCTCGGCTAGCATGATAGGCAATATCCTGAGACAAACCAAAAGAAGAACCCAAAAAAAAAAAAATTAAAAAGGAAATCAATATATGTGTTCCTCTTCTAAGCTTTCAATGGTCACAAAAGGTAGTTTTTCTTCCATAGTAAATTCTTAGATGGAACATTTTTCTTTTTATTTTTTTCGGCTTCAGTTGGGTCATATATATTCCATTACAACGCTGATTCAGAGGCGCTGGTAATGGTGGTTGTAGATCTTTGGTGTTCGTTTTTCTGTGGCTTCGTGGTGGTGGCTCTGGATCTACGGTGGGTGTGGAGGTTAAGTTTGTGGTGGTAGCAACCGGTCGGGTAAGTAAGTAGTGCTAGTCACCGGTGGAAAGACGGTGTTGCGTCAGTATGACGGTGGTGGTGTTGCCGGTTTAAGCGATGGGGAAGAGAGCGAAAGGAGAGTGGCTTTTCATGAAACAGTTCAAGACAGTGGGATGGGTGTAATTTGATGTGAAATTGTGGGCTAAGTGCTAAAACTAATGTGGATGAAGTTAGCCTCTTTTATATATGTGTATAGAAGATATAGAAAATAATACTCGTCCGTATGAGGCAAGAACAGTATATAGCTGATACAATACTCCTTTTTGGGCCTTTAAATGGCGCTAATTTAATGCGCTGTCCACCATTAACTTTAAAGGAAAACTATAGTCCCAGAGGCAATGAACATTCAAAGGGTCTTGAAACTATAGATTTACAAAGCCAGTGTACAAGGTGTGTCGTCGGAGCTATGAACAAGAACTCTAGATATACCTAGCTAGAAACTTTTATTTACCATAATAGTACAAGCTGCAGCTTTAACCAACAGATCCTTCGAGCTTTAGGCTCATGAGCTGGTTGACTTCTGCCCCAAACTCATCAGGAAGCTTGTTAAAGACGTCCCTGCAAAACCCGGAAATCATAGCTGCCATTGCTTTCTCATAGTCGATTCCTCTCTGCTGGAAGTAGAACAGCTGATCTTCACCGATTTTGGAAGTGCTGGCTTCGTGCTCGATGTTGGCAGTATGATTCTTAGCCTGTATGAGAAGATGACATCAATCCACCCAGAAAGAAGAAAAAAACCATGCTCCACAGAAGTTACCTTAACCAGATTGTGCGAAATGCGTTAACCAAATAAAAGAAAATATGCATACAGGAAGACACCCAAAATTTTGCAATATCAAGTTGACCTAGTCATACATCAACAGGTGAGGCTAGTCCAGCACACTTTATGGGCTATTTCTGCACTTCTTTAAATGTTTGAAGGCACAATTTTGTTGTTACTGCACCGTTGGCGACACAAAAGGGTGCAAAAATAGCCACGTCCTTGATTGTTTGGCCCCCCGTCATCCACTTGTTCAATTTTATATCAGCTTCAAGTATATAAAGTTCAAAAACAGCAAGAGGAGAGACAGTCAAAGGAGGGGAAGAACCCTACTCTTGGGGAGGTAAGGGATGAAAACCATACAAGTAGGGGAACTTACAAAACAGAATAAAAAGTAAACAATATTTGATAATTGTGTTCCCTATTCACCTTTTACTCACCGAGGGACACAAACCCCACATACTCTCAGCATTATTAAATCCCCAAAGTTATGCTAAATTTACTCTTCAATCAAATTACTATAGGACCGCCTTCCCTGCACCATGTCTCATCATTCATCAAATAGGAAATTAAACACTACAGTAACAAGATTTATAGGGGTTTATTTATCACCTCATAGCTCCACAATGCAGAAATTCACCCCCTAATACCAATAGAACAGAATCAAATAGCACAAGCCTCTAAGCAAGAGTGTGAACTGCTCAAATGCACGGATCTTAGAAAATCCTTTTCTGGGTTGTTCATCAAACCGAGCTACACAACCTCCAACTCCTTCGTTTATTAAACTAAGCTCGCCAAAGCTCGTTTGTCAATTGAACAAGTGCTCCTCGTGTTCTTAGCATAGCTGTGAAGCAGTCGACCTAACTGTACTAATTATAAGAAGACCGTGTGCATCCTGAACATGTTAGTTCGTAATGTTTCGCGCTTTCAATGCCTTTGCTCTCTAGCCCTCAACTGTAAAAGAAGTGGAAAAACAAATATAGCTTTTAATTATGTACTTGTCAGTCTCTTACTTTTAGCATTGTCCTGTTTATTTCTGTACTACATATAAGGCTACTCATCCTCAACCATGACGCGGAGTCATAGGTTCCAAACATGGAAGAAGCCTTCCCGAGATTGAGATTGCTAGCCAGGACATCTCCCTGAAAGATTCTCAAGAACCAACCACATCACTTTTATATCCTATCTCAACTTTTTATCACTTCGTCAACGTTAAATGGTTTTGTTCTCTAACTCTTTTAAGCATACTAATGAATATTTCATCCTTTATGAGTTAGCTTAAAGCATCAAACGTAACATATACACAATATTCATTTACCCATATCATTTTCAGGAAAGGTAACATATATGCAAAATCCGTTAGGGCGTCAAAGGGTACCCCATCCGGTATCTCTCATCTTAAATATTTTCCCAATATAGCATTCCTCTCCTCCCACCAAGGAGGAGACAAATAAGTTCACAAAGCCCTCTATTGCAGGGAACATAATAAGTTCACAAAGCCCTCTATCCCAACAGAACAAAACCAAATAGCACAAGCCTCTGGAGCTATTGTGGAAGCAAACATTTTTCAACTGCATATTCAAACAGAACCCAAATATATGAACATGGATGGTGATGTCAGAAGTCCCACGAATGGAATCAACTACAAGATTTCAACTTTTAAGACCAATCTTACAAGGATTTGGATCGCCAATTCTAAGAACTTCTTCATATATTTCAGAGTGTCTAGCTCCCCGACACTTGCCAGTTTCTTATTTGCTGGAGAAGGGAACTTTAAGTTAACTAAGAGTCCATGTAACCTAGGTTAAAGTTAAAATCCATGAAACATAGACAAATTAAGTTTTTTATCCCAGAAGGCATGAACCTGAACGTACGAAGAGAACTAAAAATGATTGGAACTGCATTCGGACATCTATGATATTGTTTTGGGATTTTAAATACATAGGTAATTGGGGAGTTATGGTTATCTTCTATGCCTGCGGGCATGCATATTCCTTCCGGAGAAGAAGCAGTTGATCCCTCGCAAAGGTGACACGATATAGATAGCAGATATGAGATAACCTATGGGAAAGTGACGCAAATCTATCCTTTTCACTATTCGATTTTCTCTGCTAAGGTATATGGAATGCCTAGGTGAATAATTGTCCCTGAGTAGGCAGTTGACATCGAGATTTGTTTCATCCAAAAAGTCTGCGCCAACATTTACCAACTCAATTACCCATGTCAAGTGCTAAAAACATCCGGATATATGCTCTTTTTGCTCACAATCTGTAAGACAAAGTCATTCCCATTATAAACATTGTATGTTGCATCAAACACATCCTAATTGAATCTTTAATATGAAAAGTCTTTAGATTAATATGTTAGAAGAATCCGCGACTCAATCATACTTGCAGCAAGTCCCTTTAATGTATGTCTGCTCTTTATATGCACATTGAATGTACTTTATATATCTATTAAGACTGTCAAAAGAACCTGGCATCTCGAGATTCCACAATGCAATAACAATATTCTGGAAAATCCAAACCAGCAGAGCTCATGCAATTTTGAATTGAACTCATCATGTATCACATGTTCAGCACTAATCAACTTTCACTACAATTCTACTATTTGCTACAGACAGAGTCTAGAATGATGCACTTTATGATTAAGCATTAAAACTGATCATTCAAGGTGCGTGGAAGACAGGTCATGGCCATTGGCCACAACAGGAAGAAATCAACAACCTCGCGAGCTATGAGAGGGTTCAAAGAAGATGGCCCCAAAAAATCCATTGAGCTACAGTATTAATGTGAAGAATCTAGGGTAAAAAAATCATGTGACAAGTTTAAAAGAAGATTTTACCTGAAGATATGGGTAAGTGTTGGCAGCTGCATTGTCACCGATGAGCATTGAATCACATTGTGATGAGTTCTTGGCATTGTCTGCTCTTGACTGAACCTGAACAAGCCCTCTGTAAACGTTTCTTGAATGACCAGCTGAAATGCCCTTGGAAATAATTCTGCTCCTAGTATTCTTCCCCTTGTGTATCATCTTTGTCCCCGTATCTGCCTGCTGGTAATTATTGGTCAAAGCCACAGAATAGAACTCACCTACCGACTCATCACCCTCTAGAACAACACTAGGGTACTTCCAAGTAATGGCAGAACCAGTCTCCACTTGCGTCCAAGATATCCTTGATCGAGCACCAGCGCAAACACCCCGTTTGGTAACAAAGTTATAGATCCCTCCTTTCCCTTCGTCATCACCAGCATACCAATTCTGAACAGTGGAGTACTTGATCTCTGCATCCGTGTGACAATACAATTCTACCACAGCAGCATGAAGCTGGTTTGTATCATATGAAGGTGCCGTACAGCCCTCCAAATACTCCACAGAACTCTTCTCATCTGCAACTATAAGCGTCCTCTCAAACTGTCCAGTCTCCATCGCGTTTATCCTGAAATAAGTCGAAATCTGCATGGGACACTTTGTTCCCTTAGGTATGTACACAAATGACCCATCACTGAACACAGCTGAATTTAAGGCAGCGTAGAAATTATCATCGGGCGGAACAACCCTCCCCAAATAGTTCCTGACCAAATCAGGATACTCCCTAACAGCCTCAGATATAGAACAAAATATCACGCCCTCTTTCTCTAAAGCCTTCCTGTGCGTTGTAGCGATTGAAACGCTATCAAGAACAGCATCAACAGCAACATTAGCAAGCCTATTCCTCTCATTTAAAGGAACACCCAGCTTGTCAAAATATTTAATAAGCTCGGGATCAGCTTCATCTAAACTATTCAGAGTGGGTTTATTTTTGGGTTCAGAGTAATAACACATATTTTGAAAATCAATGACCGGATAATCATTATCAGACCACTTTGGCTCGGTCATCCTACAGAATTTCTTGAAAGATTTCAACCTGAACTCAAGCATCCAATCGGGCTCGTTCTTTCGCGAAGAAATAAGCCTTATTGTTTCCTCCGAAAGCCCTCTAGGTATCGTAAAAGACTCAATTTCTTGATTAAACCCCCACTTGTAATCGCGTTTAAGGAACTTATGAAGCTGGTCTTCATCACTTGAGGTCGAAATTAGAGGGTTACCTGTAACTAGAGTGTCTGAACCGATGGTCTGGGGCTCGGCAACATCAGCTTTGACTTTAAAGGGTTTCAAATTATGGGACTTAGGGTTCGTGGGCTTGCCAAATTCGAATTTTGGGAAGGACCCCTTTGAGAATCTGGCGTTCTCGAGGTGGGTCTGTGGAGAAAAGCTTGAAATTCCGTTCGCCAAGAGAGAAGCCATGGATTTGGTTCTGCAAGGAGAGTCGAATGAAGGGGAAAGAAGAATGAAATGGTTTCCTGTGTTCCCTTTATTTTTTTATAGAAATGATCTTGATTATTTCCTGTCCATTGATTTTGATCACTGGCGCATGCAGACCACGTGCCCCTTCTTTGTGGGCCCATCCCACGAGGAACCTACAAGATTAACATTTGTGATGTCGTATTAAAGATAAGTTTGTTTATTTACTTATGTCGGTTGATATCTATAAATAAGCTCTGAAAAATGAATTTCTTCATAAAATAAGACGGGCAACGGATCATAAAACGGATTAAGGAAGTGTAATGGTCAAAGATTGCTAAAATGTTGATCCGATTCGAAATTCTTCGATGCTTAAATCAGAATTCGAATACAATTTCTGATAAAACATGAAAGACGGTGTTCGTGTGTGAATAATTATCTCCATACCTGGAGGACGCCTCCTTTCAGAAGGCTAATAGAATTAGGAGTAATGGTACACTTTGGTTCGATTTTCGGAGATTATGTTAGAATCTTTTAAGAATCCTAATTTATTCAATAAGTCACAGTTGACCCGGTCTGAGAGGAAATATCAGGTGGCCCTGTTTGAGAAGGAGGGTCAGGTACCATCTAATATTTGAGAGGTTGTGCTGAATTATAACACATATCATAAACATTTTCATGTTATAGAGGTTATAAACAAAAATAATAATTGAACTGTCGAACTGAACACGAACATTTGACGAGTTTACCTATTACAAAGAGAATTTTTTTTTAGATACAGTGGCACCTATCATCTATGACTTTTGTAGTACTGTAATGAACTATCATCATTTTAGTATTGACTGGGTGCCTCCACACCTTTTGAAGAAAGCACGCTTCCTTTCTACTTTTGCTTGTCAGGCCCTGACTACTGTCTACCAAGATTGGGTCGATGAACATGTGCAACGCTAGCCTATCTTCTTTTATTTTGCTGTGATTATCCACTCATAGATATGTGTAGTACACTGTTTTTACAGGCAGCTATAGCTGCCTTCTGATTGTAACATATCTGTATGGCTCTAAGACCGACTACTTCTTTAATCTTTCTATGCAATTCTCTTCTTAACCAAAAAAAAAAAAGAGAAAAAAATTTAGCTATTATCTCGGTTGAAGGAATCTTCTTTCTACCCCTCATATAGCGACAATTAATAGTTGTTATATGTTTCTACTGGCTTTTAATTAGTATGTTAAAAAAATGCTGTTAAGAATTGTCGTTGAAAGTATTAACAGAAAAATTATTAAAAATATTTAACGACTATTAATTGTCACTATATATGAAGTTGAATGAAGATTCTTACAACTCGGATAGCAGTCAAAATTTGTTCTTTCAAATACGTCTATAGAAATGGAAAAACAAAAAGACATTAGGATGGGCTCGGAAGGCCCACTTATGCAAAATAAGACCCAATAAGTGTTTCTTGTGGAAGTTGTAAGTGCCTCCGGAAATAAAGTTCAAATACAATTTCTTCCTTTTATATTTGCTACAAAATAGCCTCTGAATAACACTTGAGCAAAATAAAAACAAAACTAACAGAGAGCTAAAGAGAGGAGCAGAGACTAGAGATCTCCCAATCGTGGCCACAATCTCTTCCTTGGGAGCAGTAAGTTTTGTGTATGGAAATTCTTTTATTGCTTTGTTAATTGAACATGCATGCATTTGTGAAAGCGGAGTGTTCATAAAAGAACGCAGCTCAGTATACGAGACTTTCAGCGTTGTCAGTTTTACGAACGATCGAAATTTTAAAATCTTTCTTCCGTTATGGTATCGAGGTTATACGTTCTGATTACTAAGTTCATATACGTGAGATGCATGCTGATGCGGTATTCGTCATTCCTATATGGATAGGCTTCTTAATAACATAAATTCATATGCTAATTTAACTGATCTGGAAAAATAGAATTTAGGGGGAACGACTAAAATTAAGATTTCTTAATTACTTAAACATCTTTTTGGGATTGCAATCGAATTAAAGACCATAAGAATATAGATCTGGGATTTCTCTCTGATCTTGATAATCTGAGGTTGTATCTTGGCGTGATACTAATGTGTGAATCTTTTTATCAGCTCAAATCTGAAACAAGATGAGCTCTGCATGATGAAGACCCAGATTGGGTCAAATTGAAGGGTTGAGGCATAGCAAATAACATTTTGCATGTAAGAAATAGTCAAGGCCATAGAACAAAAGAAAAGGGAAAAACACTCTTAAGCAAGTAAAAAAAAAAGGAAAAGGAGGGTTTATCAAGGGGTGAGCATGATTCGGTTTGATTCGGTTTTGGAGTCAAACCGCAAACCAAACCGTTAGTCATCGGTTTGAAAAATCTTGAACTAAACATAACCAAACATCATCGATTTGAACGATTCAGTTTAGTCGGTTTAAACAGTTGGGTTTGGATCGATTTGTGCCTATTTAAAAAAATTGTCCCTCTACAAACATAATATTAGATCCAAATGTTATTCGAAGTTGAAGTTAGTTTTTTCTAAATTGTACATAACCTTATTACACTCAATGTCTAACTGCTCGTATTAACATATGATTTAAATATTGTTCGAGACATTTGTTACAAAAAAAAAACTCAGTTACGTCTTTGTCGTTGATGTTCAAGAAACAATGAATAGATATACAAGACATACTGATCACTACACTTTTGTGTTACAACTACTTTCTTATTTTCTTTTCTTTTAACTTTTAAGGTTTGTTTATTTAGATTTGCTTAGTGCCATGTATATGAAAATTATCAATGAATGTCACTAAGAATAAATTAGTAAATCATAGGTTGGTTCGGTTCGGCTAGTGATCGGTTTCAAGAAAGTGAACCGTAAACTGAACCGAGGTCAGTTTGAGAAATGTGAAACCAAACCGTTAAGATCTTTGGACGGTTTGGATTTGATTTGTTCGGTTTGATCGGTTTGAGTAGTTCGGATCGGTTTGAATGGTTTAGTACTCACCCCTAGTTTCACTTGCAGGAAAACTTTTGTACCCAAAACAAGTTTTTGTTTTTGAGTTTCTTGCAACAAAAAGTGATTGTTAATAAGGAAACAAGATCAGTAACTTTGGGCTTAACCCCAAAATATTTTATCCCTAATATGATCCTTTTACTGTTTATATGCTGATCGAGTTTCACTTTTGTCTTCTTTATCTAACATGGATGATGGATATGTTGTATAGATGCTGGTGGGTGGGTTAGGATCATTCTTAGCAAAGTATTGAATCCTATTATTAATACCACCATTTAGCAAAAAGGGAAGCTATCTTTAGTGAACTGTAGGGCATGGTGATGGCTGATGATTAAACTGTTTTATGCAAGCATTCCTGCTCTGTCCATGTTGCAGATATGCTGATCAAACTTGTTAGTGAATCAATCACAGTTTTGATCCTCTTGGCTGTCAAACATGTCATTTCATTATATAAATTACAAGGTTGTCTTCTTGGCCATCTTCAACCTAACATGGCACTAATAAAGGATTACTTGTCTTCAAATCTCCATCATAGCAAGGACTGCAATGAGGGAACTCCTGTAAATTCTGTTCCCCAGGACCTTGCTAGATTTCTCAATAGCCATAATCATCTCAGATCCAATTGGTAATGCATCCCAAATTGAAAGCAGTTCCTTGGCATCCTATTATCTCAGTAAGGCATGCATGTCTTGAAGCTCATTTTGGACTAAAGCATACATATGACCTGTATCAAACATACACCAACATTTGCTTGCTTGGAATGAGATTTCCCTGTTGCTCTTCTGAAGATAGTGTTCTTAATGATAACTTCAATCTCTGTTGTTGCAGATGAAGAACTCTGGAAGATCGGCGTAAGAGTGTGTTGTTTTAATTCTTCTTCAAAGTTTAAACACGATGTTACATACTAATCACTGCTTGGTTTCTATGCTAATTGCCAACTCCATATCTCAACAGTTCTCTACTTGTATAGCAGTTTGCAGGACTACAAGCCTAATCTGTGATACCAACTAAAGCCCCCAGTCTCAACCATCTGTTCCAAGGTGTTAATCTAAACATGAGCCAACAAAATGAACCCATGAACATTGCAGTAGCTGCAGACGTTCCATTAAAGCGCAAGCGGGGTCGTCCGCGCAAGGATGAGAGTACCGTGAAGAAGGAGAAGTTAAACTTGCCTGCAACTCCTGCATCTGATGGCACGAGGACAATTCAACCTGAAAAGATCAGTCCAAGCATCCCTGTTGAACGTGGCATGGTGGGCATGATGATTTCTGGTGTCATTGAGGGTACTTTTGATGCTGGATATCTTATTTCTGTTAGGGTTGGGGACAGCAACACTCTTCTGCGTGGCGTCGTGTTTCAACCGGGACAAGTGAAACCCATAACACCAGCAAATGATGTTGCTCCACATGCTACATTGTGCACAAGAAGAGAACTTCCCGTCCCGGCTTTTAACCCTCAGAGTCAGGTGAATGGTTCCGTTCAGCCTTTCCAATTTGAGAACCAGCCACCTAAAGCTTCTATGGTTGTACCTCCTATCAACATGCCAGAGACGGACTCGGGTGCTAATTCCTCGAGAGGAAAAGTCGCAATGGAGAAAATTCCAGAGCCTGCAGCTCCATCAAAGAATCTTAAATTGGTTGAACAAGATGAGTTTATGCGGGTATTTGAAGTTTCAACTCAATCAGGACCAAAGGTGGATGCAGGAGCAGCTAAAAGCGCGATACCCGAATCAGTATCTGAACCAAAAGTTGGTGTCTTGCTTCTGAAAGAAAACATTGATCAGGTGCCTCAAGCTGAAAAGGCGGCTGCCGATTCTGAACTTAAGCCAGATGATTTGGTTCCTGAAAAACTGGAGCTCCAGCAAAGTCCTATAGTTGCTGTGCCTCAATCTGCTGAACGTGGACTTAAGCCATGTGACTTGGTTCAAAATGAACCTGTGACTGATAAACCTCAATCTGTCTACCCAGAGCCGATCATTGAACCTATGGATGTTGTGATTGAAAAGCCCGTTTCTCCGAAGAATGGCCCTAAATCCGTACCTTTGAAAGAGAATTCCTGGTACGTACCTAAAAAGGAGACTACTTTCTTCGAATTGACTCTTTTTAAGGTTTGCAGTCTTTTATGTGCATGTATATAAATCTATGCAGCTCAGTTCATTTAAATTCCAAATCGAGAAAAATATACTCATCTAATGTTTGCAGTCTTTGAACTAACCAAAAAATAATAATTCTTGAACACTAACAAAAATGTATAGAAGTGAACTATGAATTTTCGTAATGTTTCATATTCTACAGGGAGAGCGAAAGTGTGCAGCAAGAAGTGCAGCCAGAGCTGGGAGACAAGGTGTTAAGGCGGGACGAGACTCGTCAAACTGGTAAGCCAGTGAGTGATGCTTCTGAGAATGCTACAGTAGAAGGTTCAGAATCTGCGCCAAGGACAGTAGAAGAGGGCTTGCCATCTGAGCCTGACCTGCAGCTTGCACCCGAACAAGAACGTCAAATCCCCGATACTTCTGTTGGTCACACCAGCAACGCGGATATGGTTCTCGAAGATGTCATTACCCCAGCGAGCAATGTTCTTGAGACTGCAAATTGATCGACGCGTCCAGCAGATGTTCCATACAGAAGAAAGCCCATAAAGACTCCAGTAAGGGTAAAACTAGCGAGGAGGACTAGGTCCAGCTCTTCAGACGTCCCAGTGGGGAGAGCCTTGTAACCTTCGCAGACAGAAACGTACTTTCCTAGGATCCGAAGCCATAGCTTCTCTCTATAGCTGTAGGGTTTTATTAATACTTCTTTCCTTTTAGCATCAGAATGCATCCTCTGAAAGTCGACTCTGCTACAACCGGCACTTAGTATGATGGTGGGCTGATCGATCCTTCAAGTGGATTCATCGTTTTCCTAATAAGGGGTGTTTCGTAGGTGTTAATGTCACAGGGCTCATAACATCAACACCAAAAAATTTCCATTTTCCCATAGGGGTAGTACTTCAACATTTAAGAACATCTCATAAGCCAATAACCTATCAATGCTTCTGATCAGTCTCAATGGAATGTGAAGAAGATCCACTGGAGAGAGTTGCAGAACTACAGGTTTGGGAGAAGTTAAACAAGGTTTGGACACGACAATGTCTTGGTTCAAAATTTGCAGCTATCGTACTCTTTCCTTGCTGTCATGTTTGGATACGACAATGTCTGAAAATGATGCTGCAGGACAAGAACTTCAGAAGCAGCCGCACACTGCTGTATGAAGTTACCATATTCTAGTTCTTTCCCCAATTTAAGCGCAAGAAGATGGCAACAATAAAAACAGGAATGTTGGGCTACTTCAATCATGTCATACCAAGCAGCGTTTACGTTATTCTCTTCCGATTGGCAAATAACACTAACGAACGAAAATCATCACAACCTAAAGGCAATACCCCGAATGGATACCCCCTTTTATGTTGTAAAATAAATAGGCAGAATGGCCATCACTTCCTCAAAGAATCCTTCCGATAGTCAGGAAGCAAGTCAGGATCAGCAAAAACTCAGTATCACACCATCATCGTCAACTAATGCATATTCTGTGTAGTGACTCTGACTCGGGACTTCTTGTGCTTGCAACTGACACAACTCCATTCTTTTTCATATACTATCGCAAGTGTACTTTCTTTGTAACCTTAAAGATGTTTGGACATAATACACAATGTCTAATCATCAAAATTTGTCCGTATAGTTTCAAATATAAGACACAAGGAAAAAACAAACTAACAGTAATTTCCATAGCAAGTTTCTCTAGAATCACATTTAATAAGGTAATGCAGCCAGCGCTGCAACATAATTTTAAGATCACAACAATCATCTCGAAACCACACAAAAAAATGAGAAAGAAACCTAATACTGCACTACGATAAACACTCGAGTCGAGATGGACAGAAAATGTGGATAAATTCATGATAAGAACGAGTTCCGACTTGAGACCAAAGAGTAGCCAGAAATCAGGCACAGCATGGCCCGCTTAAGAAGCTCAAACGGGAAGGACCAGAAGCAAATATACTAAATTGTCAACAAAAGGCAGAATGGTCTGAATGTCACCTCCACGCTCCAACCATGTCAACATGCAATAGACCAGCAAATCACTGCACCGCAGAAACATAATTTTGGTTGCACCAAAAACCAAAAGATATGTCAAAATAAAATCATTAATACATCATGCATTTGATTAATACAGCACGAAATAAATTGGGGGAAAATGCAAGTACAGCCATCCACATCTCACATGGGTTAACCCACTTCATAAAAATTTCATTTTGAATTGATTAACTAAAGCTAATTCATCATACATTTAAGAAGTACATGAGCAGGGTTACACTGACAAACGACCAAATGCATAATTGTACATGCTTGCACAAATGGTCAAGAGAAGATCATCGTGCAAAATTTTATCCTACCTGAGGCTGCTGCTGGGTTTGTGGGTAGTTTCCATATCCGGGGTAGCCTCCATAGTAAAGATTAGGATCTTGGGCAGCTGGGGCATATCCGTAACTTTCAAATCCAGGACCATATCCATATGCATTGCCATTGTATTGGTTCGGATCAACCTGAGGCTGTAAATCGAACAGATGCATCCAGTATGTTTATCAGCCTAGAGAAAACAAAGTTCAAGGAACAAAGAAAATAATGCTTCAGAACAATAGTAGAAAAAAACCTGCTTGTTTGAGGGGCTACGGCCCCATGAAAGACGAATGTTTTGCCCACCTAACTGAGTGCCATTTAAAACTCGTAAAGCCTCCTCAGCACAGCCTCTGCATGGATAAACGGACCAAGGCCCAACATTAGATGCCTCGATATTCTGTCTTTAGAAACGAAAAAATAAAAATTTGTGCAGGTTAACCATACCTGTCTGCAAACTGAACAAACCCACATCGCTTGCCTACTGGTATTTTTACATGAACTAACTGCCCATATTGGCTAAAAACTTGCCTCAGATAGTCATCCGTAACATTAGGATCCAAACCTCCAACAAATATCTGCAGTGATTGTTGGTGAACATAAGTAAAGCTCAAACAAGAGGTAGTTGTTGCAAATTAATCATAAACCAAAAAACTGACAGTTGTATTATTTGGATCATCCTCACTCGGAGTTCCCTGAGTATTCTGGTAAGCTGCAAATAGAAAAAAGCAAAGCAAAGATGCTTCCCGTTACAATCACAGAGAGACAAATCGATCCATGAAGACAGATCCCTACTTGGCATTCTATGCCCTGACATCAGCAGTAAGTAGCTGACCGAATATGAGTTATTAGCAAAAGTAATTTTTGAGCAGCATCAATAACCTATCAAAATAGACTGAACAGACTTACCCGAGTGAACTTCGGAAAAACTGCAGAAAAATACACTCAAAACAGATAGTGGGCTATTGATTATTTAATGCTAGTTGCTAGATCTTTATATAACCTATCAAAATAGATTTATCAGACTTACCCGAGTGAACTTCAGAAAAACTGCAGTAAAAATACACTCAAACAGATTGTGGGCTATTGATTAGTTAATGCTAGATGCTAGATCTTTTTTCTTGTGAACACCCTGAATTGGTATACACAGTCATCGGCATAAATACGACAATAACTAATAGCACCTAATAGAAGTCTGTGCGTTATAGAATGCTAAATCTTACACCTAATTGCGCCTGTCAAGAATCTTCAACCTTGTTGAAAGAAAAATATAACTCCTCCGATGTGGATTACTCAACTTCATTACCATGATTGTCGTACAAATCGAAGACAACTATTGAAAACAATGAATCAGGAAACAGAAGATAAAAATGGCTGATAGAGCCACATGAAGGAATCAAGTCTTAACTAAAAACCAAATGTCGCAAAGGAAGTCGTGCACGAGATGAAGCAGTGATGTTGTGACCAACTGAGGGAAAAAGGAACTAGAATGGCAAACCAACAAAAGAAAAGAACTTGAGCGGTAACTAAAACGTAACTTGGCTGAAAGCTAAATCATAAAAGGAATTGAATATTTTTGGGAAAATGTGGCAGAGTTGCTGCCACAAACTGACATAATGGGTAGGACAATAAATGACATAAATGGAAAAACAAAACTGACCTAAGCGAGGCAACTTACTAAAGGGATAACCATTTGAGCAGATATCGGTGCCCTGCCCCTATATGATAGCGCCTCTTGACGCCCTGTTTGAGACAACAGGAGCTCTATAAGAAGCTATCTTTCATATGTAAAGAGCAATAACGCCAGAATTTTCAAAGTACGCGAACGAAACGACTTTGTAGTTTGTATGTTGCCGCTTATCTTCAAGGCTCAATGGCATAACTAGAAGAAGCCAAAGTAAACAACATTTTAAGCCAGCTGCAAGGGTTGACATTCGGTAATTCCACTACTTGACCTTACAACTAAAAGAGTCATATTCAAATATCAAATACATCAAAATGCAACCAAGTAAGAACAAAATCAATGCAAACTACCTTATTAACAGATGGCTAGAAGAAAATACTAGTACATAGGGAAACATACCTCTTGGAAATTGCTGAGTCCCCTCATTCTTCTTATTAGCAGCTGGTCCAATACGCATTTGCCTGCTTGAGCAAAACTTTCCATTCATCTCAACCATAGCGCGCTGTTGTTCACCTTCATCTCCAAACTTAACAAAACCATAACCCTTGCTACGGCCAGTGGCCCTATCAGTTACAACCTTTGCACTCCTAACTGAAGCATAGTGAGCCTTGAATGTCTCTTGGAGCGTGTAATCAGATACATCAGCTGCCAAATCTCCAACAAATATAGGGTAATCAGGAACATCATCTGGACGCTTTTCACCCACACCAAAAGTTGCCCAGTTGATTCTAAAATTCTGCTCGACACCTTGCATCGGGGTACCAGTGTAGGTCTGTAAACACTTCTCTGCAGCAGCGCGAGTAGCAAACTCAACAAAACCATAACCCTCGGATTGGCTTGTTTGCTTGTTACGGATAACCTTTGCAGAAACAACCTGCAAGCAGGATTACAAGAACCTCAAGTCTTTAAGAGACAAACCACAGATCTTTTCCCAGCACAGACACACAAAGAGAGAGAGAGAGAGGGGGGGTGGGGAGTTTGAGTGTAGCGAGTTGCTCGGCCACCATTTTCTTCAGCAATTATATTAAGCCGAAAAACATGAAGAAATTTGAGGACCATACATGCACACAAGTACATGCCAAAGTCTAATTATCAACTTCTACTGCAAAAAGTTTGCCTTTTCCAATATGAATAAACTCATGTAAACCCAGAGTAGAAAAATCCCATACGTATAATCAGAAGTCAATATTCATGCTACAGCAGTAGCAATGGCATGGCACCTACAACCCTCCTCACCAACCAATCATTCATCCTTCCTGTTTAAATCCCGCCACATGAATTTCCAAAAACCAGTTAGCTTAACACGTAGCAGCAGCAGCCCACACTCCAGTCACAGTAACACCAATGTACTTTCTATGAGGAATTTCAATGAGCAAAGAGCTCACAAAAAAGACATACCTTCCCTTTATCTTCAACTTCTAATATAATTTTAACGAGCTATATTTATCAGACGACACCTTTACAATGTACTACAAAAAGCACTTCCACGTTCGACAATTTCAGTCCCATTTGACTTCCTGGGGATTCCAAGAACAGATTTTGAACATGTGAACACCTACTTGTAGAAGTACTTAAGTCTATAAGAACTATTTCACTTCAATTAATCTCTAGATGATCTTCTTCTACACTAGAAGTTCACAAAAGTCAACAAATCGGGACACAGATACACACACACACATAAACGAACCTAAAACAAGAGGTTAAAACGGCAAACACCTAAAATAGAATTTGTCTCCTGACTCTCCTCTGAGTTTTTACAAATTCCTACAATAGAGTCTGAAAATGTGAACATTAAAGTTGCTCATTCCTTTGTCAAATGTACTCCATTGATACATAATAACTATTTGACTCAGTTCAAAGTGCAGGCCTCCGTTTGCTATCTTAGAAAGTCAAAAAGACCAGCACACACCAACACACATACAGATAAAACAAGAGTTTATAACGGTAAGTACCTCGCCGGACTGCGCGAAGCAAGTGTAGAGATAGTTCTCGTCCATCCAGTACTGCAGATCTCCGATCCAGAGCGTCCGCACCTCCTCGGCACTAGCCGGCTGCTGCGGCGGCTGCGGGGCAGAATACTGCACCTGCTGGTACGGCGACTGCTGCGGCGGCGGCGCCACTGGTTGCTGGTGGTAATACTGCGGCGGCTGTTGTTGTTGCGGCAGCTGATACTGTTGCTGTTGTGGTGGCTGTTGATACTGTTGCTGCTGCTGCTGTTGTTGGTTCATCATCATCCAGTGTTGTTGTTGCTGTTGGTGGTATTGGGGGTCCATTGGCGGAGGAACGGCTGTGGTTGCTGGTTGTTGCATCGTCGGAAGTCGGAACCCTAGGAGGGAGGAGGCGGGAGGGACTTTCAAGTTAATTTGTCGAAGGGTTGAAAAGTTCTTGCCCTAATATATATGGCTGACGATAAGCGAGACATGTTATGGACTCTGTGGCCCAAAATATCTCTTGGGCTGTTACCCCCCATTGGGCGGCCCAACCACGTTATTCTTTGAGTTCTCGGCCCGACTCCTACATGGGCCGATAAATTGCAATTAGTTTGAGGTCCATCAGTTCTATTGGATTTGTTTTTTCCGGTTTTTTTCTAATTTGTAACGTTAAATTTGATACGGGTAACGTGTCAAGTTCATTCATAATTTTTTTATCCCGACTTGACTTATCAAATAATACAGGTTTAGATGTACTAAATTATATCTTAGACGTTGGCACGAAGAAGTGCTTGCTTTGGCCGTTCCTCAAATGGATTCTAAGGAGAGTCATATGGAATTCGTAAAAGAATGGGCATTTCACTATAAACTTTGCTTGAGAGGCCACAAGACACACTGCAGCGGCAGAGTCAATCGGTGAAAAATTGTCTAGTTTCCTAGCAGTATTCTTAAATGTGCACTGACCATATGGATGTTATGCAAAGGAGGCTCGAGAACTAAGGATAAGTTGAAGGCTTGGAACTGCATTGTGGAGGTACCTGCTCCTCGTGTAATTCTAACAAGGAAACTGTTAATCATATGTTTGTAAACTGTCAATAAAGTAAACTTCTTTGGCATAAGGTGTTCAAGAAGTTGCATATTAGGTTGTAAATGCATTCTTAGCAGCTATTCTTTGCTCAGATTAAACAGATTTTTCGGTGCAAAAGCTTCCAAGCTCGGTTGTGTAAAATTGGCCTCGGATGCTATCAGCTACACCTTTTGGAATGAAAAGAAACACAATAATATTATATGTTGTCCGTCGTCGGTAGCTGAAAAAAGATGTAATGCTCACAACCTCACTATGCAACTTTGCCATGATTGGGATATTCTTAAGAAAAATCTTGTTTCTTAGTAGACTGTTTTAGAAGTGCTTATAATAGGCATTGCATTTTTCTTGGGACAGAGTTTATTTCTTAAAAAATGAGTAACATTTTGATCTTCATGGAATAGAAGGACTTTTATCAAAAGAAGTCAAGCGAGAAACTACTGAAATAGATGACGTACATTGTTATTGCTCTTGACCTAATGGATTAAATTGACGGCGAAAGAAAACAGAAACCCTTTTATGGACCATCTGATCAAGTTGAAAAGGAATGGTGATATGTAAATGAAAATGGAAAGAAGATGGTATTTTTGCAATTTAACCTTGGTTGATTCAGATAGACCATGAAATAGCCATGAGCGGCATTGGATAAAGATTGACGCCCAATATGACAGAACGAAAGTAACTTTTATTACAACAATGTAAATGTGATACAATTTCAGTTCTATTGAACTTCCTGGTTTGATTTTTGCAGAAACCACACCTAGCCATTGAATCAAGTTCAGTTACAATGGTAGATTATGTAAACATCATTTGACAAGTTAATACAAATTAAAATAGGAGCGATAACTCGAATTTATTTTACATTTACTATCTTAGTAAAATGTTAAAAAGAAGATGACTTAAATAAGTGGAAACTGAAATTTACACGGGAGAGTTCAAATGCTTTGACATCCCTAAACTACGACTATTGCCCACGAACGTTTTTAACCTGTCGAACGAAAAACGGTTTAATGTGACGGTGATAATAACAAGATATAAGAATAATAGTAAAACTTTACTCCTTACTGCCTTCAAAATTTTAAATCTCGTTAAATTTCATATTATTCCTATCACCTCTACTTTCGAATTATTCTCCAACCAAACACAAATGAGTTTCAAGTTCAACCGATGTTTTCGCGATCTTCACTAGTCACCGCCAAGTAAGACTGGACTCCTGTCTGACATCGGCCCTTCAGTCAGACTTCAGAAACACAGTGCACTCGTTGCTCGGAATCTGGTATGAACTCGTGATCCCTCCTTCAGTCTGCTTAGATACGTAGCGTCTTCAATTTCCTCTTTATAACTGGAACCCATGTTGTAGTCAGACAATTGGATTTGGACTACTAAAGAAAAGTTGAAAAATTTTGTAGTTCAAATCCTTGTAAATTGCGCTGCACTTGTCAAACGCATTGTTGCCTTTGCTATTACTTCACTGGGTGTTTGGAAGCTTAGTGGGTCTGAAGGATTTACCAAGGCGTTGCTAGATCTGACACTACATAAGGGTATTATGGATGCACATTTGAAGAATGTGTTTGCCAGATTTCAAGAACAATACGGGTCGGGTCCTGGACTTGGCCCTGGGTCTGCAACCCGTCTAAAGAAGGTGGAAGGCGCGAACGATGCTGTTATCAGGTCGCTTTACAGAGGCGCCGCGGCTTTGTACAGGACCGGTCCGTGGAAACGGTTGCGTCCGGGGCATCTTTTTGGTGTTAGGGTGGGGAAGGATACTGATTGGTCTGGCAATAAACAGCCGTTTTCATGCGTTCAGTTTATCGGTGGGGATGGTGGGGATTTGGGGTTTTACATGTTTAGATCTGAAAATGATGCTAAGAAAATGATGGGAGCTAGAGAGACTATTCGGGTTCCGAACGTTGAGCTTTTGAGGGTGACGTATGAGGTTGAATCGTTGATGTTTCCCTCCCATAGGAAATTGATTAAGACTTTGGCATTGGAAGCTTCGGGTAATGACCGTTTTCCTGTTATTGACATTGCTCGCTGCACTTCATCTTACGAGCTTAAATTCAGAAACCCTTCCTTTGAAGAGCTTAGGTTTGTGTATGCCATCATGAGAGCCATTTCGCTAATGCACCCTTTGCTTCAGCAAGATCATAATTCTGCCCCAAAGTGGTCGAGAGTGGTTTGCTTTGAACCGTTTATCGAAACAGTTGATGTCCAGTGGCCTCCTGAAATGGCCAAGGGTAATGAACTTGTTGCAGTGACAGTCTCACATCCACCTGGTCAGGGGTACGAGGAAAAGGCCATTGCAGTGGCTAACTCGACTTTCACCAATAATATCGAACCACTGAAGGAGGAGACTTCTGCTGATTTAAATGTGAACTTGAATGGCATATTGAGGCAGTGTTCAGTATGTGAAAAACAAGTCCATGGAGAGCAGTCGATCTGTTGCAATCACTGTCGTGCCGTGAACTACTGCAGTCCTATCTGCCAGAAGCAGGATTGGAAGGAAACACATAAGAGCACATGCGGTCTTTACAAGGTCATGATGGAAAGAGAAGAAGAGCTGGCAATGAAAATCTTCATGTTTTCTTGTTCTGCAGAACAACCGTGTAAATGGCTCGAATCCTTAAATTTACACCAAAAAGGCATGTGGAGGAGGAAGTGCAGTTGTTATTCCCACTGCCCTTATGGTTTGCTTCCTATTAAAGGGGACCTTTGGGATTCATGGGGTGGCCTCGATTATAATGAGTATCCTCAAGATACACCTTTTCCAAGGGATGGGATGTCGAGTCCAATCCTTCTTTCTGGTTGGTCTGAGTACTACAACCTCCGGTCACTGCCCTTTTCAAGCGCTGTTGCTGACATTCTCTCCCATGCTTTAACAGTTTATTACATTTTAACAGCGCTCAGTATCAGTTCAAAGAACCTATTACTTAAAGGGAAAGAGGTAATTGTCCATTACCTTGGGCCTGAAGGGGAGTTAGACTGGATGCCAGCATTTGCTGAGATCAGTCACCTTCTCAACGGAATGGGCAACATACAGATAGTAATGGTCGGGCCTGGGGTTCCAACAAATTTGTCAGGGACAACTTCTGGAATAAGTAGCCGAGTAAGGATGAATCTTGTAAGAGGTGTTTATCAAGAGGAATCCACCTACCTGCCTTCGCCTCATGTTATTGTTGCATTAAATTGTGGATTAGAATGCTATCCAACATGGGGTGGAGCCCTTGATTTGGTAAAATCCATGGGAGTTCCGGCCTTCTTCACGGATCAGTCTGAAATATCATGTGCAAATGTTAAACAAGTTCTTCGTAGTGCTGGACTGCATATCACCCATCCGGTGACGCCAAATCCTTTTCGCTCTCCAGTGAGGAGCCATGGATCTTCTACCAATTTTCCATCATACAGCAATTGTTTTGTGCTTGGAGTGAACACTTGAGCTTGGACCCCAAAGGTTGATATTGGAGCGTCATTCGGCACTTTCCATTTACTCGCTGTTTAATTCAGCATGTTAGGTGATGGCAGTTTTTGTCGTTGAGGTATTACATTTTGGCATTGAGATTGAAGTTGGCTATGTTCTTCTCCCCATTGATTAACTTTACAAATTATTCCATATGCAAACATATTCATTTTTCGAGCATTAAACTTCTATCTGGTATATCCTTTCTTATTTCATATTGCTATCATCAATGTACTGCAGCAATTTAGTAGTCATAACAGACATAAATGGCCATCCGCTCCAAAATCAATAGTGCGCGACCACCTTCATCACAAACAAAAACAACTTCAGTTCCTCTTACCGTGACCAACAGCTAGATACCATGGAAGATGTTTTTATATTCTTTTAATGTGATGATCCATCGCTTTCTGTCATACCTGACTGCTTATGTTTTTGTGCATTAATGCGTTGGAAGGGATCAAAACTAGAGATATACACATGGATTTTAAGAATCCCATAAGATTAGGTTTGCGGTACAAATATATGTGTTGCATGGTTGCTATTTTGCTCATTGACTGTATCTTTTTGTTAATTCTTACTGCTCATGATTTTGTGGCTGTTCTGTTACATTTGTAACGCCTCTCTTTAAGTTGTCATTGCTTGTCTAGATAGGGTACATATCCTTAAATAAAACAGACACTACTCATCATACTTTAAAAATGGCTGATGAAATTGCCAAGGTACAAGGAGGCTGTGACATGGCCAAACAACACCTGTTATACCACAGTACTTCTCTCTTTTTTTTTTTGGGGTGGTTTGGGAGGGGGGGGGGGGGGTTGGGGTTGTGCCTAGAGATATGAAATGGATGGATTTGACATGTGTGGGTTCTCGTAGGAGTGCCATAGGTCAATACACAACTGTTGGTGGAACTGCCTGCTTAACTTGGACTGCTGAATTGGGTAGTCGGAATCTTTTTCTGCAGATGTTGCCTGCGAATCAGCCTCGCGTCGTGGTAAAAAATCACTTTAGTCTAGCTATGATGGAGGAGGAAGACAGGAAGTGGATGTTAACACGTGTTGCTTCAACTGAAAGGCCCAATTTATTTCGAAACTTCTGTCTATTTTCGTGTAACTAAATGTTTTGCACCAGAATCTTGAAATTCTAGTCCATCTTTGGGAAGATAGTTCCACAGGGAGCTTTGGATCAAGAAGTAAATGTTGTTACTGGTCCACAGTTACCCTTCCCTTGCAGCACCTTTTCAGGATCTGGGTGGTGATAACCCTCAGAGCCATCTATTATTAAGTTATACCAGGAAGCTGGTCCTTCTCCAGACCAACTTTTTCATTTATTTATGAGATATTTAGGGGCAACTTCGTAATTTTCTTAAAGCCTCTGAATCACCACCTTATCATTTCCCACAAATCGGAGGGACTTTGCTTAAGGGCTCTGAGGATTCACCTCCAATCATTTCACTCCATCTCTGTTTGTTATAAAGTCAAGGCCACTCACTTTCTTCCCTGATAAAAGTACCAGCTTGTTCAGGGAAAGGTTCAATGGAGTTCTCAACATTCCGATCTTCTTCCTGGCATTCTTTCTTCACCTCTCCTCTTCTCTTCCCCTACCACTTCATCCCCGAAAACCACGTTCAGTGGACCGCAACCCCAGAGTCTCATATTTACTCAGCTGACCTCCCTGGTAAGAAAAACTTGAACTTGAATTCTCTCCTCTTTTCCTTTCCTTTGTACACTGCCATGTTTTGATTTGTATTGAGTTTCTTGTTTTGGTTGTAATGAAGGTATCAGGAAGGAGCAGATAAGGGTGGAAGTTGAGGACTCAATATACCTCATAATACGGACCGCAGCGGCGGAGGAATCGACGGCCGAGCCTGGTAGGAGATTCATGAGGAAATTCCGGCTTCCGGGTAGGATTGATGTGGATGGGATCTCTGCTGGGTATGAAAATGGAGTTTTGACAGTTACAGTGCCAAGATCTTATGTAAGAGGTGGATTTTACATTGAACCAGCTGACTTGCCCGAACAGTTGGAAGTTCTTGCGAGGGCTGCTTGAATTGAAACACCATAATCTGAAGATTGTGACTGGGATTATTTTGTACAAAATTTTAAAACAGCTATGAAAAATTGGATATGATTGGATTCTTGCCCATGAATTTTGGCTCATAAAGTTTTAGCTGTTGCGTGAAGCATTTAAAAAATGTCATTAAAATATTTTAGCGACATAAGATTGTCATTATAAATTTTACTTACATGATATTTTTTTGTCAGTAAAGCTGTTACAACATCTCTATTGTACACCAGAGCTCCATAAGTACAAGTTCGTTACGTTTACGCGTGAAGTAACCGCAACGATAGTCATGCACAAGATTGACGAGATATATTTTGATGTAATTTTCCATTTTGTTGGCGTAGCTTAAACTTACTAACCATCTTAAACCATCCCCAGTCTGCTATTTCGAGGTGGACAGCAACAAAAACTGCTTCCCAATGCTGCATTTTGACCATTATCCCCTACTACTTCCTCTGCTTCAAAATCATAGCGGCTAAGTTTCTTGAAACAACTACCATTTCCACTGCCTAAAATACGTCCAAGCTGTGGCCAATAAAAGATAGGCTGAAAAAAATCAACCACAAAAGGATGAATATTACCAATACTGTAACCCTCTTCCAAAATGACCCACACAACAGAGATTGCAGCTCCTTTCCACTGAAAGCACAAATCTATAGCGTAGTTAATAGTGAAATTTCGATTCGTAGCTATTTTCGAAGTTTCTAATAAGCCCAAAGAAAAGGTCAGCCAAAGAAAGCATGGACTAGACATCTCTACACATTCACTAGCCTGTCAGTTAAACGTAACTCATAAGACTATACATTATGTCCAGCTCGACAACTAAGCCACCGAGCTCCTGTTCCAACCATCAATAAGGCCCTGTGAGAGATGAGATAATGCAAGCAATGGACCCAACGGAAGAAACAACTTAGCCCTCTGCAATGACAGAAGCAGAATTAGTTACCCAATTTGCATTTATGCACACTTTGGGTCAAAAGGTACTATGCTTAATTCATCTACTTACTGGATCATTAGAATCCACAAAAAGATCAAATGCCTCATTCTCCTCCAAACGAGGACAAGACCTCATTGATAGCCTGGCAACCTCTATCAGTTGTTCTTGAGCATAATGTCCCGCACCGTGTTAGAAGGAGGCCAATTTTATAGGCTACGCCATGCACACGCTTACCAGGTGCTTACGACGCGCTAATGGGACGCTTACTTGGCGATGATTGGGCTCCAGAATGTTCCGTATATCTCTACACTCTTGCTTCTTGTAAATATGTGGATATTTTAGAATAGTATTGGATAGCTCCATAAAGGTACAAGAGAATTTTAGGAAAAGTCTAGAATAGTAGAGAATGATAGTGAGACTTGTAAATATCTAGATACTATTAGAAATAGTTCTATATAGGGAATGTAAACCGAAGGATCGAATGTATATCCACCGTCCGTTGAGGAGGTGGACTGGTATAAATAGTCAAGACCTAACTTGGCCAAAACAACAAGAGATCCTAGACAACTCAAGCAATCTTGTACTAAAACATAGCATTTTCCAACTCAGTTTCCAAACTTTTTCATAGTTATTCGCCCAAAAATCGTGTCGAAAAAACTACATGACTAGATGGTCAAAATCTATGAACATTCACTATCCTGTCAATTATACATAAATTATACGACTATATATTATGTCCAGCTTGACAACTAAGCTACCGTGCTCTTGTTGCAACCATCAATAAGGCCCTGTGAGAGATGAGATAATGCAAGCAATGGACCCAACTTAGCATTCTGCAATCATGACAGAAGCAGAATTAATTACCCAATTTGCATTTATGCATACTTTGGTTCAAAAGGTACTGTGCTTAACTGATCTACTTACTGGATCAGTAGAGTCCACATAGAAGATGGAATGCGTCATTCTCCTCCAAATGAGGACCATACCTCGTTGATAGCCTGGCAACCTTTATCAGTTGTTCTTGAGCATAAGGATTGGCTAGTAGGATTTTGACAACACGATTCAGCAACTCATTTCTGAAATGCCTTTCTCCCTGTAATAGATTCATAGCATGTGATTAGATTAACGCTTGATATATTTCTGACCAAAGTAGAGGATGAAATCTATCTTCTTTGTTCCAACTAATTACCTCCTTAGCGCCATCGTCTTGAACGAAAACTCCACGAGTGTATCCAACAAGCTTGCAAAGCATCTCCTTGTTGCCTAGTCGAGACATAATGACAACAATAGTGTTGGTGAAATCGAAAACTCGACCATCTCCATCTCTCAGCATACCATGGTCAAGCACCGAAATCAGAGTGCTGAAAGAAGACACATGAGCCTTTTCAACCTCATCAACCAATAGAATGCAGTAAGGCCTCATTCTGATCACCTCTGGGAGCTTAAGGCTATGTTTATCAGCATCGGAGTTCCTGAGTTGCAAAAAGATAGTGATTATCCTAGCAAACAGCAAGCATTCGTGATTTAGAATATGAATTAACAAACATAGCAAGATCACGCGCTGTGAAAGCCAAAAAGCTCTTTCCATCAGCCGAAATATTGAGTCAGGTGTAACGCATTTCTGCATGTTGATTTGAATCACCATGTCTGTCCCATCACCAGTCGCAAAAACCTTGGCAAGGCCTTTTTCAAGATCTACTTAACCAGAACTTGTGAGACCCAAGAAAAGTAAAGACTTAGCAGGTTGCAGCGGCATATGCTGTGGTTCATCAATACACTGCAAGATGGCCTCTGCTGTGATATCTAGTGCCTGATTATTTCCCCCCATACTACAACTCAGTCTTTGGCGAAGCCCCCCCAATCATATCTGACAATCACATCCTGTTCTTCTTCCTGTCTCAGGTCTACCTCATGCAAGGACTTAAGTAGACCCTGCAGAATGACATTTGAAAAAGGAATTAAGTGATCAGCAAATGTGATTTGCAAGCATAAAGATTAGACATATTCAATTGTAACTTGCTTAGGAGCAGGAAGAAAGAGGGCAGGGAAAGGGAAGAAAAAAAGCATCCAACAGAAAAGGAGCTGCACCTACCATTTTATATTTGTTAAGAACTCTAGGGCCCTTTCAGCAACAAGAGCAAAATCTGATGTTGCCTCTCCATTCAAGGTATTTTTCAATTCTGAGTACTTTTTATCCGACGAGTAAAGATCACATGCTTTGCACGTAATATAGTGATTTGAAAGAAAAATGTTATAATTAATACAACTATTATAATTAAATCGTAATGAGTAAATCAGTTGTTAACTGCTAATCAAAATATAGTCTTAGTCTTATATCTGAATCAGTAATGTCAACTATCACCACTATTTATCATACTTTTTTTTTGTCACATCAAGTTGCCGCTAAAGAGATTTTTGCTGTTTCATATTATATCATGTTGTCCATAATACACTGATATTATAATCAGTTTCAAACATATTCCATAAATAAGTAATTCTCACGAAACACTACAACTTTAACATTGCATTAATAAAAATGAAGAAAGTATTATAGAGACAATTAATCCTAAGTGTGTATATTGGAGTTGTCAAATTTCTTATAAGACATTCAAAAAGAAGTTATGATAAATAAATACATATAAAATTTTATAAAACAAATGAGTTAGGAGAGTAAATGTTACATCTTTAAAATCAAGAATCCCTCGTCAATCAGTTGAATTCGGTATGGATATGTCCTGGCATCTTCCTGATGCTGCAAACCATGTTGCCCATTGTTGGAGAGCCTGCGGATGCCATAAGGTGAAGAAGGGGCGGAGCCAGAATGTTTAATCGGGGGGTGCCAAAAAATTATAAAAAAAATTAATGGTTACCGTAAAAGAATTCGCGTCACTATTTGATGTGTTAAATGCAAAATAGATTACTTAATTTGACAACTAATCATACAAGTTCACTATTCATACTGATTTACTTAAATTGGTAACATCAAATTACTAATTTTCTATAGAAAAATTATCTCTTATTGTCGATCTATTCTATATTACTATTAATTGTACGAGAAAAATAATCACGAATAAGTTAAAATACGGCAAGAATTTAAAATAACTAACTTCGATATTTTCTTTATAACTGTAACTTTGAAATTTGAAAGAATGAAGATGAACAAGTGAACGAGAAAAACAAAAAAATATGACAGCCGGTGAGACAAAAAGTCAAAGACACAATAAAATAAAATAATACATTAAGGTTTTTACAATATAATGACAAGTTTCCTAAATATTTTAAACTTGATTAACCATTACATAAAATAGTTAAACACAAATTTTCAAATTTGGGGGGTGCCATGGCCCCCCTTGGCCATGCTTTGCATCCGCCCCTGAGGTGAAGGTCAAGCAAATAGAACATGTCAAGGAACCATACTCACGGTAGAAGTCCAACATTCCCTTCACAGCATTCTTCCATATTGATAGCATCGGTCGCGAAGTGCTCGGCGAGACCTTTTGCAAGGTCTCCCTTGCCAAGACTCGTGAGACCCAAAAAAAGGAAAGACCTAGGAGGTCGATACGGGCCATCCATTGGATCATCAAAAGTCTTCAAGCTCCCATGTCTTCTTTCAGCACTCTAATATCGGTGCTCGATAATGGTACCATCAAAGATGGTGAAGGTCGAGTTTTTTATCTCAGCAACACCATTGCTGTCATTATGTCGCATTTGGTGCCGCTCTCGTTGGATTCGCTCCTAATTCTGTTATACAAGAAGGATGTCGTGGACAGGTAACTAGTTACTTGTCAATATGTGTTTTTCATGTGCAACTAACTGGTTATGGATTGTGTTAATAAATTGGGTCAATGGACCCATTATCCGCCCACTAACAGATAATGTGTATTTGTTAGTCTGAATTATTACAGTTAATTAGAGGATATTTATCTCCTAAGTGTTTGAGGTAAATACATCTTTATCTCCTAAGAGTTTGAGGTAAAGTCAGTCTCTAATTATATCTCTATATAAAGGCTAGAGATATCCCGGCTAGAGATATCCCAATAAGTCAGCAGTCATAGTAATAATCCCTCTCTCTATAGCACTCTCTCTAGAGCAATCACCAAGCTCTAGGATTTGGTTCGTGGACGAAGAACTCGACTCTAGTAGCCATTTTCGTACTTACGATAAAGATCAAGCGTGTTGGAGGCTCGTAACAACAAGGATCCTACATCGGAATTTTCGGAGACTTCGTACGGTATGTTTTCGAACCCACTACGTTATGTGGTAAGCGTATTTAAATCGTTTCAACAGATTGTATGAAGTCCCAACCTTTCCCATGCTTTCAAATTTTGGTGCATTACTAGGGAGGAAGACGATTCAGAAGGGAGTTGCTGAATCGGGTGGACGAGATTGTAATGGTCAACCCCTTCGCTCAAGAACAGTTGAGAAAAGTTGCCAGGTTACCAATGAAGTCTGAACCTAATTTAAAAAACGATCTCAGTGACACACGCTCTACCTTCTTGCACCTTTTCATGGACTCTGATGATCAAGTAATGATCCGAACAAACATTACAATCCTCCTGTTTTTTGGTGGCGCGCATACGGTTTTGATTAGAGCACACAATTGTGTGTGTATGTGTACGTGCATGATACTTTCTTTAACTCGACGAACATTTATTTCTTGCAGCTCCCGAAGAAATGATCGTTGGATTCAGTTCACGTCTTATCAAGTCTAACAAGAATCCTCATAGGCAATAGGTGAAATACGATTATTGAGCGGTTTAATCATGATGAGGTGGTTGTATAAACCGCATAAATGCCGTATGTTTTATGTTTGTTATTTTCTGTTAGGTAAAAGCTTAGATAAAATCAAACTGTAATATGATCCATAATTACTAATCTTAAAGTAGCGAAGGGAAATACTGGTACCAATCTTTCATGTCTTGTCAAACTCTTTTAGGAGCCGCTCCTCAGGGTTGTCCATGGGTTGAGTTGGGGCTTCATTATAGCGACCATCGTTAACTCTTGTAGGACCCGCTCCCTAGGGTACAATCCTTTACAATAATAATGACCATACAAAGCCTACAATCCTTTACGATTTCATTCTCTTCAAACATGGTCAGTATTATTTCGAACCAAAGAACTTGACAAGATGAGTCGAATCAAATCAGGGACAACCTTTGCATGGAAAACTTTTTCTAATATCAGTACAGATCATAACAATAGAGAAAAACAAAAAGTATTGCTATAACTGTTACAGTACGTTTGCCCCCCATACGACACGGTCCTAACTTCCCAGCTTTCATAGGGCCTTATTGTGTCGATAATCCCGACCAATCTATAGTGTACCCATATTTATGTGTCATTTTAGATAACCTATATTAGCTATTTTTAGCTACAAAACAATAACGAGACAAACAATATTCCCCCCTACCAAAACATACCCTTCCCTCCCCCTTAAGCTGATTTGACAGAGAATATTTCAAAAGGAGTATGTTTCCAAATTAACTAGCCTTCTATAAGGTGCGGGGATAGATGTATAGCAATAATTTTCTTGATCGCACTAAGATGGAACCATTGTTTGAATGCCTTTTTACCCATTGACCATTTATTATAAGATCATTAACATAGGTCAAAGGAGTGATAAGGCCATTGACCATTTAGGCGCATATAATGCGTGTGATATAGTACATAAGAATAATAATGCTCGCAATAAGTGGCAATAACTAGCTACTTTGTCTTCTTAAGACTAGGTATGAGCACGATTTGGTTTAGTTCGATTTGAGGGTCAAACCGCAAAACAAACTGTTATCTTCGATATAAAAAATTGTGAACTGGACCGAACCAAACACTATCAGATTGGACGATTCAACTTGGTTGATTTTTAAACAATTCTGTTTAGTCAGTTTGGATTGGTTTGTGGCTTTTGAGTCCAGTTAAAGATGTTGTTTCTTTGAACACTACTATTGAATCTAACAACAATTAAACATTTAACTTATATTTTTCTAAATTGCGTATAGTCTTACCTGCGATATATAAGTGCTCATTGATGTATGAGAAACAATTATGAGTAAATATATAAGTGATATTGATCACCGACTTTTCGTGCTATAACTGCTCTCATTACTTTATATTCTTTTAACTTTCAAGAATTGTTTATTTAATTTTGCTTAGTACCATGTATGTGAAAATTATCAATGAATGTTACAAAAAATAGATTGACATGTCATAGGTTGGTGCGGTTCGATTTGGGATTGGTTTAAAAAATAAAAACTGTGAACCAAACCTAACCAATGTCGGTTTTGAAAAATGCGAAATTGAACCGTTAAGATTTTTGGACGGTTCGAATTGTATCTGTCCGAACAATTCGAGTTAGTTTGAACATTTTGGTAAGTAATCTAGTATGATATATCGGAGGATTGACAAAGCAGTTTTTATTTTATTGATTTTAACACATACTTTTAAACCAATAAGCTACTTTGAAGAAAGTAGCATACACTTTGGCATTAGGGCTAGCTTTCAAAAGTCGTTATCTTTATAAAGGGGTTCAAGCAGGGGCGGATGCAAAGCATGACCAAGGGGGGCCATGGCGCCCCCCCCCCCCCCACCCCACCCCCCAAATTTGAAAATTTGTGTTTAACTATTTTATGTAATGGTGAATCAAGTTTAAGATATTTAGGAAACTTGTCATTATATTGTAACCTTAATGTATTATTTTATTTTATTGTGTCTTTGACTTTTTGTCTTACCGGCTTTCATATATTTTTTTTTCTCGTTCACTTGTTCATCTTCATTCTTTCAAATTTACAGTTATAAAGAAAAGATCAAAGTTAGTTCTTTTAAATTCTTGCCGTATTTTAACTTATTCATGATTATTTTTCTCGTATAATTAATAGTAATACATAATAGATCGACAATAAGAGGTAATTTTTCTGTAAATCAGTATGAATAGTGAACTTGTATGATTAGTTGTCAAATTAAGTAATCTATTTTGCATTTAACGCATCAAATAGTGACGCTAATTCTTTTACGGTAGCCATTAATTTTTCTAATAATTTTTTGGCACCCCCCGATTAGACTTTCTGGCTCCGCCCCTGGGTTCAAGGATACCAGTCGGGTCATAAAATGAATACGTTTCTTTCATTTACTTTTTGGCCGCTATTATCTTATTGGTGTCCACTGACTTTCTTCTTCTTGTCTGCTGAGCGTAAATCATCACCATCATAAGAATCGATTCGAAGTGGTGCAAATGCAACAACCATATGGAGTTCTTCCAACCAAAAAGGGTCCAATTATATTTTCTAAAATCTCCCATCCAGAGCTGTATAACGCCAAATTATCACTAACGTAAATGAAGGTTTTTTTCGAGCCATAGAAGCTATATTTACAGGTTAAAGCTGAGCACTAACGAGACAGAAGGAGGGCGTTTTCACCCCTGCAGTATGAAGACTTGCATTGGAGGGTTGAGCAATTCGTACATACTTCACACCCTGCAATTGCACGGGTCAGGTCTTTTCATATATATAGAAAGATATATTGGAGGGTTTTTCTAAATGCTAAATTTGTTCAGAATTAATATCTCAGGATATGATTGTACTTTGAAAGAAAATAAGGAATGAAAGTTAAGATTAACATTTTCCAAGATGCTATCCCGTTAAAGTTGTAAGATTTTTCCTAGATACCTTTGCAAGGTTATTTCCCTCTTCAACTTAAAGCTTATTTTCTTGTTGCCATTAGTTCTTTAAGGAAAATATTTGGCTGCTATTCCGGTTGGAGGAATCTTCCTCCTACCCCTTATATAGTGACAATCAATTATCTATAAATGTCTCTAGTGGCATTTTTTTAGTGACGCTAAAAAAGTACTGTTAATAATTGTCGCTGAAAGTATTAGAAGAAAAGTCACTAAAAATATTTAGTATCTATTAATTGCCACTATACACAGGGTTGGAGGAAGATTCCTACAACTTGGGTATGAGCCAAAGTTTGTTCATTATTTAATGCCTCTTGAACGAGGTTCGATGATTTTTCTTATTTTTGTAGCACATCTCAATCGTCCACGTCATCTAATGGACGACTGAGATGCATCGTTTTCTTTTTACTTCTCGCCTAACTGCCCGTTAGCTTATTTCCTAAATTTATTTTAGAAATGCCAGTTTGTTTGATTTCTGAGGCCCAGATGGGGAACGCCAACCACACTGCAATCGTCCCTCTCCAACCACAAATACCTAGATCCCGAGCTGTAATTGTGGGTGGTAGTAGTGGCACTGTGGCTAAGAATCTAGGTAATGGTGGTGGTGCTACAGCGAAGGTGTGTTACGACGTGGTGGTGCCAAATCTGATGGTGGCGGTGTGGTGCAGTTTCTTTTACGTCACTTAACGATATGGTGGTGGCACCATTGTGTTGATGATCAGGGGCGGAACTACATATGTACGCGGGGGGGGGGGGGGGGGGCTAATGCACCCCCTCAGATTTTGAAAAAAATAAAATAAAATTATATATAGTTTTTTTTTTCACTCGCGACTCTCTCTCTCTCTCCTCTTCTCGGTTCTCACTCAGACTTAGTCACTCTCTCAGTTCCCTTCCCGTCGTCGCCGTCGACAGTTGACCTCTCACTGCTCACCGGTGACCGGTCAGTGGTCACGGACTCACGGCGCCTCTCACTCTCTCAGTCACAGCCCATGGCCATCGGTCATCGCCATTCGCCTCATCGGTAACGCACTAACGCCGGTCGCCCGTTGTCGTCAAGGTCTCAACTCTCACGGAGTCACGGACGGCGCGATGGTCAAACTGTCGTCTCACGTCTGTCGAAGCCCCGAAGCGCGAAGGCCCTCCGCAGTCCGGCAGTCCCCACCCTAACTCCGGCCAGATCTGAGATCTAGCCTAGATCTACGAGTTGGCGGACGAACGGACAAAGTGACGAACCTCACCGGTTGGCGGTCACGACGCCTGAAATAGTGAAATTCAACCAGATCTGAGCCTAAGTCACCGGTGGTCACGGCGAAGAACCCACCGCCAGCGACATTGCGACAACGACGCCATTCTGATTTCTTAGGACTGAGGTTAGTGTGCATTTTGAACAATTTCTTTTGCTATTGAGAATTGATTATTTGATTAATAATTTTAGGTTGTTAATTGTGTATTTAGATTATTAATTGATGCTTTATGGTTGTTAATCGTGCATTGAGCACTTGAGATTTGAGATTGTTGATGGAGGATGGGATCCAATTGGATTTTTACCCCATTTGAGTATTGATTATTTGATTGATAATTTTAGGTTATGTTAATTGTGCAGTTGAAAATTGAGATTATTAATTGCTGATTATTGGTTGTCAATTGTGCATTGAGAATTTGAGAATTGAGATGGTTGATGGAGGATGAGACCCAATTGGATTGAGATGTCGGATATGTGATTTAGTTGAATGGTGGGTTGAAATTAGGTTAATTAGGTTAACGCGATAATAAAACATGACTGGAAAAGTAAAAGAATAAAATATTTGTAATTAACTAGGTTATTTGATTGATAATTGATGGATTGATACTTAAAATAAAATATATTTTTTTAGAATGAAAAGGTTCTTTCAAAAGAAAGCAAAAGTGGAAAAGTTATTGCAGTCTAATAAGAATGAGTGTAGAAATCAAGCTACTATTCAACAGTCTCCGATTTCAACAGTAAGGGACAAGGCTCCCATTATGTATCGTGATATTCATTCCGGACATTCAAGCAGAGTTAGCGATGAGTTCAACTCTGACGAGCTTATTGCAGATCCTGGGTTGCGTCCGAATATTTTGGATTATGGTCCTAATGTTCGAGATAAAGTTCGACGAGCGTATTGGTCGAAAGGTCCTTGACAACCTCGTCACCAAAATTTTCCATTTACACAATTCGGAACTCAATCTCGTCGATTTGTTTCTTCTTGGTTTGACATTTATTCGAGTTGGTTGGAGTATAGTGTAGCAAAAGATGAAGCATATTGTTTGTGTTGCTACTTGTTCGGAAGTGCTCATGGGGAGCAAGGGGGTGGTGGTACTTTTGTTAGGCATGGTTTTTGTGTGCTATTTTACTTATAAAAATATTTATCTCCTTCGATATATTTTTGGTCCCCCCGGGACGAAATCCTGGTTCCGCCACTGCGATGGTATGGTGGCGGCAATGTTGTGACAGTGTGTGGCGAGGTGTTCCAGCGGCATCGTTGGTTGTGTGCAACAGCGGCACGGTGATGGATACAGTTTTAAGTGACGTGGGGACAGTGGGTAATTGTGGTGCTTGCGGCAGGGTAGGGGTGGTGCGTGGAAAATGTGCGACTAGTGTTCTCTAGCGACAATTTTGATGATCGAAATCTACACTAGATCTGAGTCAAAACCACAACGATCGTGGCGGTTTTGGCTTAGACTTGGATTGGGACCTGGGTGGTGGCGATATCGATGTTAGAATAGTGGTGGTTGTTGTAGTTTTTATTGGTGATGGCGATGGGGATATTGGTGGTGGTAAGGATTGTGACTTTGGTTTTAAAGTGTAAGCTGCTTCAAGAACTCCGGTAGCGGATAACCTGTGATGGTATAGGTTGTGGTTTAGTTTAATGACAGCTGGACATGGTTGAGTTTGATAGGTTTTGACGGATGGCGGCGGTTGAGCTGTGACGGGCCGAATTGCGGCCGATGGTTGAACTGTGATGGAAACACGGCGGTGATGGTGGAGATGTGATGGCAGGATGTGGTTCATTGTGCCGACTGACAATGGTTCATTAGTTTAGAGAAACTGTTATGAAATTTTGGAAAGAAATATGTTAACAACTCCTCTATGGGCGAAAATCTTTTAAAGAAAAATGGCATCTGAATTGTGCAATGTAAGCTAATAAGTGCTAAAGAAAAAACATAACAAAAATTTCAGTACTAGATGTTGATTAGCAGCGTCCAGAGTACATATAAGCTTATTTCTCGTTGTACATTAAGAGAATATATGTTCTTCAATATTTTCACAAATATCAAACCTTTTTTTTTATTAAGTCTATCACTTTTCTGTTTCGAATTTGAATTTTGTCCATTATCTTACATTTATCACTCTTCTTTTTTATATTTTGAATTTTGTTCATCATCAACCCCTCCTCCAACACAACAAAAACCCTACAAATTTCATTAAAGTTATCTGCCAAAATTATCTTTCTTTCTTACCTTTTCATTTGTGATTTTAACATTATACATTTTCATCCATTTTAAAATGTATCCCTAAAATTTCTCTAACTCATTTGTTTCACTTCTCTTCTCCTTGATTTTAGTATGTTCTTTTTTCTACTTTATTTATCCTCTATAATGCTCCCGAAAAGAACCCTTAAACCTCTCTATTCTCCTCATGTCTCATCTTCCTTTCATTCCTTTGTTGATAATAGAACCTAAAATTAAGAATTTTCTTTTATGACGTTTCATTCTTTTAAAAAGCCCTACTTGCTTTACCTCCGTTAATCTCCGATATTATGCTCTTTCCTCCCTCCTTCTTTCATTAATTTTCATGCATTATACTTCATCTTTCTCCACATCTATCATAGCTTCATCATTCCTCACATTTACCATGTGGACGCGTTTTTTTTCCATTTTTAATTTCAAGTTCAACAACTTTACTTATGGAGGATGTTTGGTGGTTTAAACTTCAAGAATTAAGGTATGATTATTCTGCCAAATAGTAAGAGGTTTGTCAACATGGTTTTGACTAATCCTTATTTAGTTGTGAATGAAGGTACGATTATTCTGACCATCGCACATCTTTTTCTTTCAGTATTCTGACTAATCCTTATTTAGTTGTGAATTCTTGGTAACGAAGGCTACAGCCCTTTACAGTTTCATTCTCTTCAAACATGGTCATTATTATTTTCGAACCAAAGAGCTTGACATGATGAGTTTAATCAGAAATCGGACAATCTCCACATGGATAACTTTTTCTAATATCAGTACAAAAGTATCATTAAACCTCTTACAGCACATTTGCTACCCACATTTATGTGTCATTTTAGATAACCTATGTTAGCTTTTTTTAGTTGCAAAAGGTACAAATTATCACCAGATAGTAATATGATAAACAGTAAGGAGACAAACAATGTTGCCCCCTCACCAAGAGTTGCCCTCCCCGTGAACTTATAGGCATTAAGGTTGGGTTTGGACTCATACGACGTTTTGCTTTTTCACTCGCTCATTCATCACTAGAACATCTATTTCCCACGATGAAGGAGGAAGAGGTATTATTTTAATGTTTTCCTAATTCTCTCATACCAAGTTGGATTCCATGGCCAAAAATGATTGATGATCGGACAGCGGCAAAGCCTGGACTCTATCAGGGAGGGTGGGGGGGGGTTCCAAATTTTGTAAAGGCAAACTTTTAGTAATGATATCAGGAACTATATGCTCTGGATGCACTTGATGTATGAATGTCACCCATTTCTTGGGTCACAATTTGTCCGGCTATGGAGAAAACTGAGAAAAATAAGAACTAGGACCATGGTGCATGCTCCTAAATCAGGAATGCATGTTTACCTGATTGGACACATTGCACATACCACATTGGCTGTAAATTTACAGAGACAGAACTGTTGCAACACTGCACAGAAATTTACAATTGCAATTGGCTTTAGCATTGGTGATTAGATCCAGGAGCTTGACAGCTTTTCTTAATCTTCTCTCTCTTAGCTCCCAGTTCGCAAGGCTTCGGGCATTCCTGCATACAGTGTATCAGGATCAAATGTTACAGAAGATCACTGGAAAGCAAAGAACATTAAAACTTTGCAGACGAATATGAATTTTGTCAATATCTAACCTCTTCTCTTTGGTTGCCTTCTTTGTAAGATCTTCAACATCGCTGTGTAGCCTCTTCAGAAGCGCAGGTGAGCAACGTACAGCTATCGCACATCTCTGATTCAGACAATTCTTCTCCAAAAGCTCAGAGGCAATGAAAAAATCTTTTACACACCGTAGGAACTCTAAAAGAATTGTTTGCACAGAGGCACGGCTATCAATCAGCACTTCAGTCAAGTGCGGGTAGACAGCAAGTCTTCTAAGGGTAGAGGGCAAGTTTCAGAACCTCCTGATCAGCTATGCTCTGGCTGACTGAACGGATCAACGACAGTAATTTGTCAACGGTGCCCTCAGCAACATGTTTCTACGCAACACTTCTGTGAATGTTTAAAGTAGCCGAGTCAGAAGACATCCTATTTAGACTCTCAAACTTGCAATTCTCAGTTGAGCAATAACCTTACTGCCATTGTTCAAAGTATGCTAAATAAGTTTTAAGCTTCTACAGGGGAAGTCCCTCTACAAAGAGTCAGAATCAACACCTACATCCTCTGCAACTGAACTAAAGCAGACTAAGCAAGTATGCATTGAACGAGAATGTTAAATCTTTTTTTGTTAAGAGTGTGCATTATACTATGAGCAGAATAAGATGACAACAAAGGAGGCATAGAGCCAGCTGAAAAGGCACCATCCAACGGCAGGCTTGCCTTTTTCGCAAGGCCTTAAAGCTTGTGTCTTATGAAAGAGAAATACATGACTGCACCTTCTAGGAATATAGTACAAGGTAAGATGAGCACCCCTCAACATGAAAGCAAAAAACAACACACAAAGCTCAAGTTGAAATAAAGAAACGCTTTTTCAAGGTTTATCTATATGTCCAGTAGATATATTTTGAATGGTGAAAGGAAAGCAAGATTTATAACTCGGTGCTAATTTCATTTAGATGAGAATGTCTTTTTCGCACATATAAGGTCCATAACATCTTGTTATATGTTTTAAAAATGGAACAAAACAAAGTGCTTTCGTGTTAAAATGATATTAAGAGAGGCAAAAATAAGTTGCACTTGTGAACTAGATGTGTCCATATTGCATGATGTGATCCATGGATCAGAAATAATCCTAAAGGTTAAGTTACTTCAAAACTCAAACAACACATTTACCTAAAGTTGCAAATGTATGAAGAATGGAACTGACATTTCCATATTCATGAGTAGCTCTGAAAGTGCTGCTACAAGTCTATTCATAATGCGCATGCCATCATCCACGTTTGTAGCAGACTTTTGCACTCTCAGCCGTAAATCAAGTAGTTGCCCCCTTAAATCTTTCCGTGCAAGATAACCTTTCCAGAATGACTATCACAATTAGACCACCAAATCAGCCGATAACATATTGGAATCAACACCAATAACCACCATAGTTTCTATTATGACCATATGCAGGCATGGATGCACATGGAAAAAAATAGAATTTGAAAATTCTTACAATGAAGACAAGATTGTGTGATTTTTCCCTAAAACCAAAACCATCAATATACTACTAAGTTGTAGGCAAAAGCAAGTCTTGGGAGAGATTCCAAGTGCCAATTCTAAAGCTATCTGCTTAACCAATGGATATGATATGTAAATTGCAACTATTTATACATTTGATTGCAGAGGAACTAGAAACCTACAATAAGCTGCTTCCAAGGTTGACCCGTCAACCAGATAAAAGGCTAATCAGCAGATGATGCCCATTGTTTAACCAAAAAGTAAGCAATAATTGTTTCTGAAGGCACCACAAGTCTACTATTAGAAGCTTTCAAGATTGAATTAGAATACTGCCTGAAAAGAAAAAATCTGTCAAACACGTACTACCCCATGCAAATACCCTAACTTAATCCTAGTTTACATTTGTCAAGCCAATACGAGGTCGAAACGTCCAAAATGGTAAAGTAAGTATAAGTAAGGACTGGATATCAGCTAAAAATGCATATGCAAGATAAAAGACATGAAAGAGTTGCAACCACGAACCAAGATTTTCATGAACTTCCTTTCATAATAGAGTCCTAATAAGGGAGAACGCTGAATGCAAGAGGCCCCTGCATAAACAAATAAAAAAATTCTGCTTAGCAAGATAAAAAAAAATAAAAATCCATAAGAGGTCATACATGGAGAAATTAGTGCAAGCAAAAAGCACCTAGCAGCCTCTTTCGAGAAAGTTGTCCCCTGACAAGCCTTCGGATTTCTATAATAGCATTCCTGTAATGATGGAATGCAATCCAGCGTCATGCTCCGAAAATCACTTTGGATCCTAATTGCAGCCTCCCTCTAAATCAAAAAAACCTTCCTTGCAACCAACCACGGCAATGACTCTGAGCCATGCATCACATACAAAATATCAGTTCACAAAATTATTTTCTTGCAAAGAAATGGAATATCTTGTATCCCCATAGACGTCAAATGCAAATACAGTAACGTGGCTCAGTGATTTCTGTCCATCCACCACTGAAGATGACCATTCCAAGGTCAGAAAAACTTAACGGGGGCTAAAATAAGTTCCTATAAAGGGGGAAGGGGAGGGGAGTTGACATGCTTGAGATGTTTAAAATCACTTCAATGCATGTAGCAAATATTTGGAGGGAACTTAATTGCATCATAACAATGCGACCTCTTTCTGGTGGCTCTTCTCCCAGCAATCCAACTGCGTACATGACACTTAAAAATGATTGCTGAGTTCTGACCTACTTGCAACTTGCAAGTTTGTAGCGTTCAAAATCCCTCCAACATTTGATACATCGGAAAACACTTTGGATTGCTATTACTGCTTGCTTCTGCTTCAGAAAACTCTTTCTGAACAGCCAACCACGACAGGAACTTCGAATTTTGGTTGCAGCTGAATGTTGAAAGCGGAGAGACTTGCAAATCACAATCTGTTTCCAAGCAAGCTGGATCTTAGATGCTGCTTTCTCTTGAAGATCATTCACTTCATTTCCTGCATGGCCAATTGAAGCTTTCTCTACGTGATAATCCCTATGACTATACGTGGACCTTGTTGTCCGACCACGTATGCACATTTGAATCATGATAGCAGCATTGATCAGTTCACCAGTGGACATCTCTTCAGCTAAAGTAGTTCCAGTGTGACGCCTCATCAGAATCCAAGCCCTGATGGCATGCTGGATGACTACTGCCGACTGCTTCAAGTTGACAAAATCATGCCTATCAACTAGGAAGGTCGTGTATCTCACAAACGTATCTGAGTCCTTCCAATTGTCTGCTTGGTTAACCCAGTGACCTAGACAAGTAAGAATACAACCAATAGACACAACACAAGAAGTTACTGAGAATTGTCAATACCAAGTGATGACTCCTGGAATTCTCTGTTGTTAGCGCTTGATTTATTCTCCACTGTCAGCCAAGCTCGAATGATGGTTTGTAATAAGGAAACTGCACTCCTCTTTTGTAAATAGTTGCAATATTTTGATGATCTCCGAAAATTAGACAGGATAAGTCTTACAGCGTTTTCTGTATTTATCACCCAGATGTAGTCGCAACAGAAAAAAACTCCTATTAAAAGTTTTCGGGGAACAAGAGCAAGAAAATTCATGGAGTAAACGCTGTCTAATCCCCCCAATATGTCGGTAAATAAGTTTATATGCCTGAGTAGATCTACACACAGATATTTGTGTATCCTCCTGCTCCACAAGCTAGCGCTGGTAAGTTTCTTAACTTGCCAAAACATCTTTGGGCAACCATGTTGGCGACGCGGATGGCCAATATTGCTTGTAGCTTACCGAACTTAAAATGTCCGCCCTATTATGGTGATTTTGATAAAATGCCCTTCTCTAACTAGTTCTTTCTCTCCACTGTCGACGGGAACCCGGGAAGCAACAAACTGGGAGGGAATGACGTTTTATATTCCAACTACGCCTCCTGGAGTCTTTCCAGCAACAGGTACAAAAGGGTAGACCTCACCATCCGGTATATACTAGGGCAGATGGTGAAAGTTGGCTAAAAAAGGTGATATGGGCCTTCCATGTTGCTAACCTTGATGGCTAGATACGCGTTGGCAAGTTAGGTAACTTGCCAGCAGTACCGAATGATTAGCTTCCATGTATGTATTCATCTATATATAGAGAGAGACGGAGAAGATGTTAATGATTCGATAAGATTAGATTCCGGGTTACAATCAAGAGAGATACTTCATTGCAAATCTTTTAACTGGGTCAGTTGGTGTGAGGATAGTAGCATCTACTCCAGTCATCATACTGAATAGCCTTCTCGTGTTTAAGCTAATTAACAAAACCAATGATAAGTGTGCTTGAATCATCTTCAAATGGGACTGGAAACAATGTTCAGCTTCATCACAAATAAAGTAAAAGTCACACCAAGTCTCAATTGAATTAGAAATAGTACTATAATATCCGGAATCAGTACAACAAACCAAAGGGAATAAATCAAGACAACTTCAAAAAGAATAGGGAGATAAGGAAAAAGTCAGAGAAGGTTCAAAGGTAGAACCTCTTTTAATGGTAGTGTTCTGTTTGCCAGTTGAAAAGCACTGCACCTTAGGTGTATCTGGTTTCCATTCACATTTGCTGTTTGCTTGAGCCATGTCTTGCCACCAAGTAGTAACTGCACGGAAAGATAAATAATTAGATTTTTGAAGTCACTTCAAGTCCAAAGCGGTGAATAATCAGGAGAGTAAGTTTCGAATGGAAGTATTATGAAATATGAAACCGTATTGAACAACCGAACAATGTAAGCTGCATAAAGAAACTCCACGACTAGGCAGGGAATAAAAGCCTGGGGTATACAGAAATGTGATGAAAGGAGAATAGGGCATCAGATAATTGAGCCTTTCTCGGCAACGACAACTGCATGTTGAGGTTTTCCAGCCGTAACATACTTGGCTCCATGGACGATGGTTTTGTTTCCTTAGGTTATAACGCGAATAACGCGACGAATCCGGCCCAGTTCAATGACGTGCTGGGAAAACTACTGTTCGATTTACGTGAGTGGGCCGCACCGGGCGGTCTACGAAAGTATGCGGCTGCTGTGGCCAACTACACGAGCCTTACGAAGATTTATGGGTTGGAACTGTGCACGCCGGATATATCGAAGCTGGAATGTGGGAAGTGTTTGGATGTGGCTATGAATGGCGTCACCATCCATGCTAGTGGGCGGCTTGGTGCTTCTATGGTTAGGTATAGCTGTGTTCTTAGATTCGAGACGTACCAGTTCTTTCAACATACGGCTGAAGCACCGCCACCACCGCGCAGCACGCCAGCTCCACCGGCGCCGCAGTCTCCTCCTCCGCTATCAACCGATACCCCTGGTACGCTACGTGCTAGTTTACTTTCATGTTCACACTATTTCGACTATATGGACCATTCATGGGAATGAAGTCTTAGAAACCCTGGGGACATATCGCACATGCCCTTCAGCCTTCAAAGGCTTCCATAGCCAGATTTCTAAAGTTATGCATTAGTGACAATTAGGGTGTTTAGTGTTCATTGAAAACGATTCTTAGAGATTTGGCTGCGGCCTTTAAGTTTCGTTTGAAATTCTAAAGTGTACCTCTTTAGAAATGGCTTTAGGTGGAGAGTTTTAATTTATCACGTCTTTAAGACTTTAACGTCAGAGGTTGATTAGTGATAATAAGAATTTCTTGCAAGAAAAAGTACGACAAAATCAAGAGGTTCCCTGTGTTGTAACTTGGATGACCAATTTATACCATGGCACGAGGACAAATGAATGTGAATACTATATAGATCATCTCTTGTATAATATTTTTACTGTAATAACTTTAGTGACAAAAGAATGTCACTAAAAGTATATTGTCGTGGTTCTTAATTATACTTATAACGACAATTTGCTAATATATTAGGGGTGCTGCAATGTAGAGGGGCTAGTCTACGTGGACATCATTGGTAACAATTATGAGAAGCAGTTATGATTACCTTTTATCTTTTCAGTGAGGTACAATAGGTAGTTGAGTAATTAATTATTTTGGTATTTCATTCAGAAGTTCATGTTATTGCAGGAGGCAATAGCAACAAATCCAGGAGAATTATCACTATTGCGGTTTCCCCAATTTCTGCCATGTTGATAGTAGTCTTACTTTGACTTTTTCTAATATTGAGGAAGCAAAAGCAGTATATTAATGTTGAAAGTAAGTTTGGCATTAATTATGACTCAAAAAAAGTTAGGCTTCATTTCACTTTACAACTCAAAAGCAAAAAAGTTGATCATGTGTAGTACGAATTGTTCGTATGGTAATGCTGCTTCTCTCCTTCTAAGTGTAGTATTTTAATTGTCCATATGTCACATATAAAGATTTTTACCTGTATTTTTTCGGTACTCGAGACGGAGGAATTTTAATCACTTATGGGTAAAAATATTTGAGATGAGTACACATTACTATGGTAACTTTTCTTTTTTGGTGAAGCTGTCGATGAAATAAGTGGCGAATAATCCTTATACTTTGACTTTGGCACTGTAAGAGCTGCGACCGATAACTTTTCTGATGCTAATAAGCTTGGGCAGGGTGGATTTGGTGCTGTTTACAAGGTAACAAGCAGTACTGTAAATGTGTGTCTACAGCATCACTGAAATTGACATTTTGAAATTTGTGAAGGTAGTTTAAAGTTCATATTTTCACATTATGTTGGTTGTCCTTGATCTTCAGGGTAGGACTAAAAATGGACGAGAAATAGCAATAAAGAGATTATCAAAGAATTCAGGACAAGGTGAACTGGAATTCAAAAACGAGGTCCTGTTATTGGCAAAGCTTCAGCACAAGAATTTGGTTAGGCTCCTTGGTTTCTGCTTGGAAAATAGAGAGAGGCTTCTTATCTATGAGTTAGTGCCCAATGCAAGCCTTACAAGTTCTTATTTGGTATGGTATTATGTTCTCCCACTTTTCCATCATTTTATGAATTATGCTGCTCTTTGGGTTTTAATGGGTTTTAATAGAGCTACCCCGTGCATAAGGTGTAACTAGTATCTGTGTGAGGGAGTCACCCTCGATAGCTCGTGAGACAAAGCAAACAACGGATATAGGAGAAACTACGCTTACATGATTTTAGTCTGTTACGAATGCAAAATGAAAATTTTACTACATAGTGGTTCTTCGTAGGTTGCTAATTTATGGAGACTTGACAAAGCTCTAACTTTGGTCATACATGTAGATCCAGTAAAACGTGGATATCTAGATTGGAACAGGCGTTACAAAATTATAGAAGGTGTTGCACGGGGAGTTCTTTACCTTCATGAAGATTCTCGACTTAGAATCATTCATCGCGATCTCAAAGCTGGCAATGTTTTGTTAGATGAAGAGATGAACCCCAAAATTGCAGATTTTGGCATGGCAAGGCTGTTCAAGTTAGATGAAACCCACGGCAACACAAGCAGAATTGTCGGAACCTAGTAAGTATATATGTTTGCTAAACTAGCTAGTACCACCTTAAAGTGCGTTTATGTTTTCTTTATCAGCAAAGCAACACAAATAGTGTGGTTCAAACTCTTATTCTCAAGAGGAATATTTGAGATGTAATCTTGAATCTATGTAGTAAAACGAGCATTTTACTATTGCAGTGGATATATGGCCCCAGAGTATGCAACGCATTGGCAGTTCTCAGTCAAGTTAGACGTATTCAGCTTTGGCGTGCTAGTCCTTGAAACTGTAAGTGGTCGGAAGAACAATTGTTTTCGTAGCGGGGAGGATGCAGAGAACCTTTGAAGTTATGTAAGTGTGATTACCCAATATGCAGCCACACTGGATATAATATAGCTATGGTTGCACATGTTGAATGCTCTTAGGTTTGGAAACATTGGCGCGAAGGAGCGGGTTCAAGTCTAATCAATCCAGCATTGAGACCTCATTCAGATTCAATACACAACATCTTATGATGCATCCATATTGGGCTGCTATGCGTTCAAGAAAATGTTGCTTCCAGACCGACTATGGCTTCAGTCGTTCTCATGCTCAATAGCTTCCGAATCACCCTCCCAGTGCCTTCAGAGCCTGCATTTTTTATGCTTAGTAGCATAGATCCAGAATTTCGACTTTGCGAATACAGCTCGGGGGCTAATGACTCCAATCAATCAACAAGTAAATATGCTCATTTCTCGAACAACGAGGCTTCAATTTTTGAGTTACATTAATTCTCGATAATGCTTAAGGATGTAGGTCCTATTCTATGACCGGATTACTAGCGAGGATAAGTCATGCAAAGATGTAGCACTCCCGATGTTTTCAAACCTATTTTACGTCAAATTTCATGTTTCAACACCCCAAAGAATTCTTTATTTGGTTGTGCAGATGAATAACTAAATGATTCATTTTATGTTTCACGAGCTTCCTTTCTTATAGATTTGATACTCTAAGAACTCAATATATGTAGTGATGACGCATAGATTAAAACCTTGGGAGCAACTTCAAATTTCTTTGAATGGAATCAGACCTTCTTGAGATACATCTACTAGTGTGTTTAGAGACTTTTGTCCTTGCACATCACCCGTAAAATTTTGCTAGAGATTTCGCTTCAGCTAGTTTGATTTCTATTTGACGGGTTCATGAATATGAAAGCAGGTACGTACTAACTTCTTTTTCCTACAACTCTTCTAGAGCGCGCTGCATCATAGTATTACAATACATACTATAGTTACAAGTTGTAGTTTGCAATTCATAGCTGTAACCATGAATATAAACATAGGAAGCAACTTCAAATTCTCAGTATAGATTATAGAATCAACTTAGCCTTTTCGAGTCTCGTCTGCTAGTGTGCGTGTGTTTGATTGGAATCGTGTTCATAGAGACTTTTACCCTTGCATCACATGTAAATTTTGCTATGCAAATTTTGCTAGAGATTTCACTTCAGCTAGCATTAATATCAAGACATACGCACTAACTTTTTTTACTACAACCTTTTGATTACAATAAGTAAATTTGTGTCAATCTATAAGCACCTTCAAGACCCACACCATGCAAAGATTGAAGCCACACAAACTAAGCGTACAAAAATATCACTGCCTCCACTTGGCACCCATTATCTATCCAGATTCTCCAAGTGTTACCTCAAATTTCTTTATTACCAGTTTCAATGCAAGACTTAATCTATAAAACCTTCATGCGTAAAAGATTAATCACCTCGAAACAACTCTAAGACGACCAAGATAGGGATTAATGGGATTACCAAAAAAAAAAAAAGATAGGGATTAATGTTAATACTTTGAGTTTGTTATATCTAGCTTTTGATTTTCTTAATACTCCGTATAACTTTTTTCAAGTATGTAATGAAATTACCATTGTACAAAGAGAAAAGAAAGCTTTAAAAATCCACCCACCTTTATTCTTGTGCCCTCTTAAATGCTTAATCAACTTGCTTGGCCTCCACCCAAAATAACTTCTGATTGCACCACATATTATTTATCTATACTACATATAAAAGAACGAATGTTGTAAATTATTTTTTACATATTATGCCTTACGTTAATGACTCCAGTAACAGTCTTACCCTTTTGGTGATTACTTTCTTTTTAATGTGGTTGATGTCAAATGAACGTTGCATGATGAGTATAACCCAAATCTACATATTGGGAAATGAAAGGTGTGGTGGGAAAAAAAAAGGAAGCCCTTTAACTCGAAGGGAAAAACAAAGTAAAGAGTTAATTAGGGTATTAAAAAGCTGAAAAGGAAAAAAAAAAAGCAAAGATATTGAAATAAGCCCAAAAAAAAAAAAAACAATAGATACAAAAATGTTGAAGCGTGAAAAATCAGTTAAGAAAAAAAAAGTGATAATGAAAAAACAAAACAAAAAAAGGGACGAGAAATGCAAAAAAAAAAAGAAAAGAAAAGAAAAGGAAGGTCAAATATGACTCGAATTAGAACCCAAAATAGGTTCAGTCCATTCAACAGATTACAACTCATAGCCAACTAAAAAAAAAAAAAAAGAAACAGGAAAAGAGCTAGCTCATTCCTCATAATAGTCTCACAATCAACTTATAGTCTAAATTTAGAAATAGTGGAGTACTTAAATTTCACTTTTAACATTTGAAGTTCACAACAATAACTAAAGTGGCTATACAATAAAAATTAAAAAAACACTTGTTGATGAAATTAAAAGAATCAAATGGCTAAGAATGTAACTCCAACGTAAATTTAGAAAAAAAAATCCTTTTACATATATTGTTAATATGTATTGTTACACGATAAAAGATAGATTGCTAATATTTTGAAATAGGATTACGTGGCCATCTCGGCCTTTTGACACAGTTACAGTAAAACTGCATTATAGTATTACACAACATATGATATAGTTACACGTTGTAGTTTTATAAACATGAAGATAAACACAGGTCAAATTCTCTGTACAAAATAGCCTTCTCAAGTCTCATCTGCTAACATGTTTCATTGGAATTGTTTCATAGAAACTTTTGTCCTTGCATCACCTCAAATTTTGCTAGAAATTTCGTTTCAGTTAGTTTGATTTCTTGCCTGCCGAATCTATTTATGTGAGTAGATTCGTACTAACTTCTTTTTCCCTACAACCTTTTGATTACATTAAGTAAATTCATGTCAATCCAAACACCTTCAAGACCCACACCACGCAAAGATTAAAGCCACACAAACTAAGCGTACAGAAATATCACATCCTCCACTTGCTACCCATTATATATCCAGATTCTCAAAGTGTTACGTACCTCAATACTTCCAAACTTGACACTTCTTCACTGCCGGTTTCAAAGCAAGGCTTTTAGTCCACCAAAACCTCCATGCGTAAAAGATCAATCACGCTGAAATAACTCTGAGACGACTAAGAAAAATGAACTATAATACTCTGAGTAGGTTATATTTAGCTTTTGATTTTCTTAGTACTCGGTACAACTTTTATAAAGTATGTAATGAAATTACCGTTGTACAAACAGCTTTAACAATTCACCCACCTTTATTCTTGTGGCCCCTTAAATGCTTAATAAACTTGCTTTAGCCTCCACCCAAAATAACTTCTGATTCCACCACACAGTATAACACAAGAAAGTAACCAACTGAACTTGGATCATAGTCCCCCCCCCCCCCAAAAAAAAAAAAAAAAGCAAAAAAGAGGAAAAGAACTAGCTCATTCCTCATATTTAGTCTGATAGCCAACTTACAAACAAACTGAAAACTGATATTTACATTTTTACTTTTTAACATTTGAACTTCACAATAATGACTAAAGTGGTTATAGAATAATAAGTAAATTAAAAGACACTTGACTTTGAAAACCATGGTGGGACTCAACCTGGCATGTGGCTTGTCCTTAACCACTCACGTCTTGATCAAATATCCATTCCCTTGCCTTCAAACCTGTATGAAAACACAGCAAAGTCACAAAATTGTACTACGGTGGTGTGGGCATTCGCAGACTTAGTCAAAGGAAAATGAACCAACATGAACCAGTATCCACTCAACTGCAGGTTATTTTTTTTCCAACACCGAAATCGTGGTTCCAAGGTCAAGAAAACTGGTCCCAACTGCGTGTTTTGACTACAAACGTGTTTATGTTTAGGCCTTAATTGAATCTGACGAGCGCTACTTGACACTTCCTCATTTGTTGTTCATCGTCAATTACGTAATGACGAATATTTTGTCAAATGTAAACGAATATGACGTTAAATATCGTTCGTTACACGTTTATAGCTTGACAAAAGACTCCTCAATACTAATAACTCCTCGATTACAACCTACCAGAGAAAAAAGGAACACGCTGAGAAAATTTCTTACTAACGAGGTTTTGAGCTATCTTATTTAGTCACGTTAGTTAAGCTTTGTAAACTTTGTATGATTACATCATACAATAATTATTATTTTCTCTGTATACTTTATTTATATATTTCATTTACTTATAAAAAAATGTCACATCACCCTTATTTAATTAGTTGTGCTGCTTAACTTTTATAAATTACATGCTATAAGAAAATATATGGATCAAAAATTTTCCTATGCATGAAAATTAAACTACTATGTAATTAATGTTATGGGCAATCCACTGAAATGTACGAATTATTTTTAAAAGATACATAGAAAATAATAAAAATGTCTTATGCAATAGCAAGTGATCTCAATATGTTCTCCGCATATTTTTATCTGTGAAATTTACATTTTTTTCTTTGTTGTGTACTAGATAAACTTATAATTTTTGTCCATCTATATAGTTACGAAATCAGAATTAGCAACTATGGACAAGGACATCGCTTAATGTTTTTTATTGTAAGAAAGTTTACCCCAAAAATAAAAGTGACTATCTTCGATAAAATAACCATGAAAATATAAAATTTTGTAAGAAAGTGGCGAAAAAGATCTCGCACTTTTGATCGATTGTGCCGCCGGCGCACAAATCGATTGTGAGTTTGCTCAGCAGCACAAACAGACACGATCAAGAGGATGGCCCATTTTTATCATTGATTGGGCACGGGGACAGATGAACGTGAATAAGATAAGAATCATATGTTCTATAGTATTTTACTGTAAGAATTATAATGAAAAAAATTGCCACTAAGTGGTTCTTAATATTTGTAGTAACATTTTTAAAGTTTAAATGCATATAGCGACAATATGCAATTGTATCAGCGCTGCAGATGGGGTAGTCCTTGTAGAGATCACTGACAATAATGAGAAGCAGTCGCGGTTACCTATTATCTTTTCAGTGAGGTATCATAGGTAGTTGAGCAATTAATAAATTTGACATTTCATTTTAAATTTCATGTTATTGCAGGAGGCAGTAGCAACAAATCCCGGACCATTATCATTATTGCGATTCCCGCAGCTTCTTCGGTGTTGATAGTGATCTTCATTTGTCTACTTCTATCATTGAGGAAGAAAGAGCAGAATATTAATGTTGAGAGTAAGTTTGGCACTAATTGTGACTCAAAAAAACTAGGCTTCATTTCACTTTACAAATTAGAGCAAAAATTAAAAGACAAATTGTTTATTGGGTAGCGCATGCTTCTCTCTAGAGGTGTCAAACGGGCCGGGCTTGGGCCGCCCGGCCCGGGCCCATCGGGCTTGAAGCGGGGCCGGGCCAAGGGGCTGCCAATCCGGGCCGGGCCGGGCCGGCCGACTGAGGAGAAATGCTAGGCCCAGTCCAAGCCCTGGCCCTAGGCCCAATATTTAGGGCCGGGCTTGGGCCGGGCCCGGGCCCAAATTTTTGTGTGTGTGTGTAATTTCTTTCTTTAATTGGCTATAATTATCCCTCTTTACTCATAATGTTGTTTTATTAGAGATACCACTTCCTCATGAATTTATCTTGAATTGGGAAAAAAGAATTGGTTACTACATGAGTATTTCCTTTTAAATATGTCTAGTAACTTTTATTTTGTAACGCTAAAACAATTCTTAAAAGAACGTATGCAAAACGATTGTAATGCTAAAACAATTGTTAAAAGAATGCATGCAAAATGACACTAATAACATTTAGCGACAATGATCGTTATATAGAGCAAACTGTTGTAGGCTACTTTTACATTTAATAAATGTGTTCATAGGCCCTCCTCCTTTTATCCGGGCTTGGGACCGGCTGCTTGTAAACAAACAGGCGAAGTTATCTATTTTTTTATATATACGAAAAAATATATATCTTGCTTGTAAAAATTTATTTTATACATATGGAAAAAAAGTATATTTTGTGAAAAAATTTATTCTTAAAACTTAAGAGAAGGAAAATAAAAAGAAATTACCTAATCATCCGGAAGTACTTCAATATCCGAGTCACTGCTCTTCCTATCATCAATCGGTTTATCTTGCTCGCGATAATTCGCATCAAGATAATCCTTCCAACATACACATGGCTCGAGCAACTCGGGGTTAAGACGACTCCTCCTGTCATCCAAAACCCTTCCGCTGGCTGAAAATGCCGTCTCTGAAGCAACCGTGGAGGCTTGCACTGGCAGTACATCCCGTGCAATTTGGGATAAAGTTTTATACATGTTTTGATTTTGTTTCCAAAAATTTAACAAATTAAAATTAACCTGTTCTTGCCTTGATAAATCAGAATAATGATCAGTATTTGAATATACACCAATCTCATTAAAAGAGGAAAAAATATATGAACCTGCCGAATTAGAAGTACCTTCACCTGGTAGTTGTCTTGCTACTAGATGTTCAAAGCCCTGAAGGTATGGCGCATAATACCTCTCAGCAGTGGATGATGATGTAGCTCGCCCGCGCACGTCAGCAGAATTACGATAGAGGTTGAACAAGTCCTCAAACCTCTTGCTCACTTTTGCTGTGAGTGCGGTTGTCTCATCTGCTGTGTAACACATTAATTTCGATATCTCTTGTATCGAGGCGTTCACGCCATGCAACTTTAACCTAGGATCTAAACAAGTAGTCACAACAAAAATAACAGGCAATTTCTTCCAATATTTATTAAATTTTTTATCCATCTCTTTTACTATTTGTTGAAAGGGTCCTATATATCTCCATTTTGTTAACATTGTTGCCATCTTGAGAATTTCTATTACAGCGAAAAGAGAGGTGGGATAGTACGTACCAGACAATAAATTAGTAGACGTGTAGAATACCTTTAAAAATTCAGCTAGGTATGTGGCCGTCTACCATTCCTCTTGAGTTGGCAAGCCGGCTGGGAACTGGGTTAGTAGAAAATGCGTATAGACTTCTCGGTATGCCAGAATGTGTAAAAGCATGTGATATGTAGAGTTCCACCTGTGGACCACATCTGTAACTGCTCTCCTGCGAGGCATATTATATTGAACACACAACGTTTTAAATTGTTGTGTTCTCAAACTCGAGCTATTAACATACGCTGTCATACCCCTCATTTTGAGCAGAATATCGCCTGCAGCAGCTAAACCATCTTGAACAATTAAATTAATAATGTGACAAACACAGCGAACATGAAATAATTCACCATGAAGTACAGGTTGAAGCGTGTCCTTTAAAGCTGCAACAACAGCTTTATTATTAGAAGCATTATCAAAACTAACACTCATAATCTTATCCTTTATTTTAAATGTGGTACATGCTTTTAATATAAGAATAGCAATGTTCATTCCATCGTGCGGATAAGGAAAGTGTTCGAAAGCGATGATTCTCTTGTGCATAACCCAATCTGCATCAATCCAATGAGCGGTCACACAAGAATAACTAACAAAAGTAAATGGAGATTGCCAAATATCAGAAGTAAGACTAACTTTACCGTCAAATTTATCGAAATAATCGATAAGGCGTGCTTTGACAGCATTGTACTGTCGGAGTGCATCGGATCTAGTTGTGTTTCTAGTAACCTTTTTGTACAAAGGTTGAACGTATGTGTTCATATATCTAGAGTACTTAGAATTATCGGCAAAATAAAAGGCTTGTTCATCATGAATAACAAATTCAGCGAGACCGTCTCTTGCTCTCGCTGATTATAAACAAATAACTTACCGTCAAAAGATAACTGCGTTTGGGTAGGTTCGACGTGGCCTTGTCGAGGTGCACACTGAGGGTAATGCCTGTTAAGATGTCCATTACCACTACCAGACGAAAATAATTTAGAGCAGTACTTACATCGAGCTTTTCGGATGCCGTCCACCGTAACTACATCGAAATGATTCCAACACTCGACTTTCTTCTTTTTCCCCTTTTGGACTTCTGGCACGTTATCGGAGGCATTGCTCGGCGCTTCTTCATCATGACCAGGCATAGGGTTGAAATTATGCCACTGAGTAGTAGCTTCGCCAACCGAGCTGCGTCCTTGACTATAATGCGGGGGGTCTTCATCAGGCGTGTATTCAAAATCTGGAATGTTTTGATTGAACTCCCAATTGGCTTGGGTATCTATCATACAGCCTGTACTCATTCGTCCAGGAACGAATGGTTGTGTTGGTGCTTGGATTGGTGTTTGTGATGGCCGTGGCGCTGGCGCTTGTGCTGGTGGTGGTGCTTGCGATGATGATGATGTTTTTTGTGATGACGATGCACGCCTCATTTTCTTCAATAATCCAGCCATATTTCACGCTAAAAATTGTAAGAGTAACTAAATACACAAGTATAAGAGTAGTAATAAGAAATAACAATTAAAAGAATGAACGAGTAACAAATATTAATCACTGAGGGTAATTCTGATCCAATGTGGAGAGAGTTAGTAATTAAAAAGCATTTAGTAATAGTAATTAATAAATAAAAATTCACTAATTACTAATTACTAGACAAAAGAATTAGAGAGTAACAAATTAATAAGAGTAGTAGTTAGTAATTAGAATTTAGTAAGACTACTAATTAATAAACAAGAGTACTAATTAGTAAATACTAGTAGTAATTAGCAAGAGTAGTAATTGGAGAGGAAAATAGTAGCAAAGCTTGTAGAAATATAGAATGTTTAGGTAAGAGAGAGTAAGAAGATTGGTGTGAAAAATTAGAGAGAAATGGGCCGTTACTGTTCACCTTCAGGGGCCGGGCCAGCCCAGGCCAGAACCGGGCCGGGTCGGCCCAGCCCGCGGGCCGCCCGGCCCTTTTGACAACTCTACTTCTCTCCTTTTAATAAAACTTAGTGGGTAGTGCACCTCAAAACCATGTGGGGACCACATGTGGAGCCCACATTTTGGCGCATTAGAACGTAATAAAACAAATTTGCTAAGGACCTGATGTAATTACACGAGCACAACAACAACGAGAAACTTATTTTAAGTTTAATCAAGCATGAACTTTTAGGTTTTTAATTGTCCGTATGTCGCATATAAAACTTTTTACGCGTATTTTTTCGGTACTCAAGACGGAGGAATTTTGACCACTTATGGTTAAAAATATTTGGGATGGCTACACATGATTATGGTAACTTTTATTTTTTGGTGAAGCTGTCGATGAAATTAGTGGCTTAGAATCCTTATACTTTGACTTTGGCACTGTAAGAGCTGTGACCGACAACTTTTCTGATGCTAATAAGCTTGGACAGGGTGGATTTGGTGTTGTTTACAAGGTAACAAGCAGTACTGTAAATGTGTTTCTACAACTTCACTAGAATTGACATTTTGAAATTTGTGAAGGTAGTTTAAAGTTCATATTTTCACATTATGTTGGTTGTGCTTGATCTTCAGGGTAGGACTCAAAATGGACGAGAAATAGCAGTAAAGGAAATTGTCAAAGAATTCAGGACAAGGTGAACTAGAATTTAAAAACGAGGTCTTGTTATTGGCAAAGCTTCATCACACGAATTTGGTTAGGCTCCTTGGTTTTTGCTTGAAAAAGACAGAGAGGCTTCTTATCTATGGGTTAGTGCCCAATGCAAGCCTGGACAAATTCTTATTTGGTATGGTGTTATGTTCTCCTGCTTTTCTATCATTTTATGAGTTATGTTGGTCTTTGGGTTTTAATAGGGCTACCTCGTTCAAAAGGCATGACTACTGTCTGTGTGGGGAGTCACCTTAAATAGCTCATGAGACAAAGCAAACAACGGATATAGGAGAAACTACGCTTACATTATTTAGTTTGTTATGAATGCAAAATGAAAATTTCACTACATAATTCTTCTTCGTAGGTTGCTAATTTATGGAGACTTGACAAAGCTCTAACTTTGGTCATACATGTAGATCCAGTAAAACGTGGATATTTAGATTGGAACGGGCAGTACAAAATTATAGAAGGTGTTGCTCGGGGAGATCTTTACCTTCATGAAGATTCTCGACTTAGAATCATTCATCGCGATCTGAAAGCTAGGAATGTTTTGTTAGATGAAGAGACAAACGCCAAAATTGCAGATTTTGACATGGCAAGACTGTTCAAGTTAGATGAAACCCATGGCGACACAAGTAGAATTGTCGGAACCTTGTATCATTTTTCATAATAGGTTAAGGACATGCCCGGCAAAACACACATAGTTTAGGGACCTTTTTATAATTGTTTTTTTCTTCTTCTTCTTCTATATGTCTTCTTCAACCCCCCCCCCCCCCTTCTTCTATTCCCGTGAATGAAGTCCACCTTTTGGTAACTAGAAAAGATAATTTGTGACATTCTAGAAGGATATGAAAGATGGACGTGAGGGGCCAAAATTCCTGGTTGAGATAACCACTTCTTCACTGGGTTTTTGTAAAATTCACAAGGATTTATCTTCCACAATTCAAGGCTTGTGCCAATTTCTCTCTGCTTTTCCAACCGTTCATTACCCTCTCTCTCCTTTTTTAACCACAACCATCTATTTTTCGTCTTTTGTTTCAGCCATTCATTTTTTGTTTATTTAGTTTATAACCAATTATCATGATACAATACTCATCCTCACTTTGCAAATTTTGAGATTCCAAAGTGTAAGAATTTTAAGATGAAGGGATTCTAAACTCTCTCATATTTAAAGAATTTTCATCCAATCACAGTATTCTTAAGATAGAGAGATATGCACTAGAGAAAATTGTCTCACCAAAATGGCTGGCCAAGTAGACACTCTTAGGATACTTGGCAGGGATAATGAAGTCTTAAACTTCTACCACTCTATGCGATGCGAGACATTGGGCGAAATTGGTTCAGCACCTAAATCACTTGACAGCACTGCAGTTCCGCGCTGCTTCACGCTGCTTCACTTGGGGCTTGACAAACTTCCTTAAAGTACGTGAATTCTATGGTTGGGCTCGTGAACCTGGAGCACAACATGGATAAGTGGCGGATTAAGGATGTTGGATCACGGGGAACAAAAACACATTGTAAAGTACGTAGTAACCATAACTAATTAATCATACACATATTTTCCAGAATAATTCTTAATCTGCGAAAAATAGAACATGGCATCAACATTTGACAACTATCAAAATCATAGCCTAGATGTATTCGGATTGCGAAATAGTTATGATGGCAAAACTGATACTAAGTATGGTATCAACCCGGTACTGAGAAGACATACATATCTTGCTCACTAATAAGAGTTAAATTTAATCATAAATGGAACATGATTCAGTCAGGCTGAATTTTTACCCAAATGGCTTTGATTCTCAAGTTATGTAGAGGGCTAATCCTTTGTGCAATAAGTGGTGGCAAGAAGCTATGTAAAAAATCTCTTTTTTTTTTCTTTTACTTGTGTCTATAAGAGCAACAAAACAATGGCATCTCCTTTATGAGAGGTTGAAAATTGTCGGAACCAAAAAAAATGTTCCTTATATAGTTTTTACATGGAGCTATGACTTTCTCTATAGTATGTTAAGTACATTTTACACAGACGTGATAAATCTAATTTTTTCAGAGAGGTTGAAAGGAAAAATTTTGACTACTACCTGGGTCGAAGGAATCTTCCTCCTACCCATCATGTAGCGACAATTAATGGTTACTAAATGTTTCCAGTAGCTTTTATGTAGTGACGCTAAAAAAATACTGTTAAGAGTTGTCGCTGAAAGTATTAACAGAAAAGTCACTAGAGACATTTAGCGACTATTAATTGTCAATATATATGGGGTTGGAGGAATATTCCTACCGCCAAGGTAGCAGCCAAAGTTTATTCAGCTTGAAAATTGTCAAAACCAAAAAAAATGTTCCTTATATAGTTTTTACATGGAGCTATAACTTTCTCTATAGTATGTTAACTGCATTTTACACGGACGTAATAAATCTACTATTTTGTTGTGGTCCTTATCATTTGTAAAACAGGCCCCGATTTTTTACCCAAATGACTTTGATTCCCAAGTTATGTAGGTGGCTAAGCCTTTGTGCAACGAGTAGTGTCAACAAGCTATGTATATCATTCCTTTATATCAATTAATTTTTTAAAATCAATTGCTTGTAAGAAAGAAAAATATTGAAATGGATCATAGAGCCTGACATCCCTCCCTTCCCCACCCCCCACAAAAAAAAAGGGGGGGGGGGGGGAAAGAACTAGCTCATTCCTCATAATTAGTATCATGGACAACTTATAAACAAATTAAAGAATGATATTTAAATTTTACATTTAACATTTCAACTTCACCATAATGACTAAAGTGGTTATAGAATAATAATGAAAAGACATTTGACGTTGAAAATAAAAATCAAACGGCTAAGCATGTAGCTCAACCATCAATTTATAAAAAAATCGGTTTACCACAGACAAAGAAGGATGAACATGGAAAAGATTAATATTAGGTCATACTGAGTTAATTTTACACTTAAATGATTCAAATTGAGTAACGTGTCTGTAGTCATTACTTATCATATGACTCAAATCATATCTGGACAAACATTTTGTCGAGTAAGGGATAAAAAAAACTTTTTTTTAAAATTAATCTTTTCTGAGTTACATCCTCGATAGTGCTTAAGGATGTAGGTTCCCTTCTATGATCGGATTACTAACGAGGATAAGTCAGGCAAAGATGTAGCACTCCTGATATTTTCAAACCTATTTTACGCCAAATTTCAAGTTTCAGCACCCCAAAGAATTCTTTATTTGGTTGTTCGGATGAATAACTAAATGATTCATTTTATGTTTCACGAGCATCCTTTCTAATAAATTTGATACTCTGAGAACTCAATGACGTGTAGTGATGACGCATAGATTTAAACCTAGGGAGCAACTTCAAATTCCTTTGTATGGAATCAGCTTAACCTTCTTGAGATACATCTACCGGTGTGTTTGATCAAAGTCATCCGATAGAGACTTTTGTCCTTGCATCACCCGCCAATTTTTGCTAGAGATTTCACATTAGCTAGTTTGATTTCTATTTGACGGGTTCATTAATATGAAAGCAGGTATGTACTGATTTTTTTGTCCTACAACTTTTTTGGAGCGTGCTGCATCATAGTATTACATAACATACTATAGTTATGGATTAATTTTACGCTACACCCCATACTTAGGGGTCAGTTGCACCTAGCACCCCATGATTTCAATTTTGGCACCCAGCACCAAAATTTGAAAAATATTGGTATCCGGTACCAATTGACGGTCAAGATGGGCTTTGACTAAATGGTTGTTAGTTTTTTAAGGTTAACTTTGTCTTTTTAGCTATTAAATATGTGTGTCATTCTAGTCAATACCAATTATGCAAACACAGCCTCTCTCTCTCTCTCTCTCTCTCTCACACACACACACACACACACACACACACGTAAGCTTCTTCCACACGCACGCAAACACAAACATACACACCACCTCCATCTCACGCGGCCATTATACACAGAGAAAAACAACACTAAATTTGTCTCTGTCTAACCTGTCTTTGTCTCTCTCTCTCTAATCTGACTTCGTCTCTCTCTCTCTCTCCCTCACCAACACCAAATTTTTTGGATCCTTTACCCAAATGCTTTCTACTTTAATGAGATTGTGGCTGACTAATTGCGGGATTGCGGTTGACTAACTGAAGGATTAATGGATTTTTGATGGGTTTGGCCGGTGCAGGTTTGATGAATTCGGGAGTGGAAGGATTGGGGTTTTATGATGGGAGATTGGGGATTTGGGATTCTTCGCGAGATTATTGTGCTAGAGGGCACACGGCATCAGATATGCCGTCAACGAGGCTTGGTGTGTGAATTCCCATGAAGTTTGTATTGTACTGATGAGTTAGAGTTAGCAAGGAATGGAAAGGGAATGGTGAAGTTCATGCCATTGATGGAATGGTCGCTAATTGTTTGGTATGTTTTTCGGTTTTGACAAATGACATCAGGTACGCAATTGTGGAAGAGCTAGCAGCATTTGGGGCGACCGTCCATACTTGTTCCCTCAACCAAAAGGAGCTCGATGAGCAGTTAGAAGAGTGGAAAGGCAGGGGATTTAACGTGAGAGAGAGTGTGTATAGAGAGAGAGTGTGTGTGAATGCATAATCTGTTGGAGAGGTATAGACATATAAAACACGTAGGATGCCATCTAGATGCCACATGGATGCCATCTTGGACACAGTATCGGAACAGACCATTTTACCCCTTAAAAACTAACAGACGTGTGGTCAAAAGGCATTTTGACTGTCAAAAGGTGATGGAAGTATGATTTTTGAACTTTTGGTGCTGGGTGCCAATTTTAGAACCACGGAGTGCTGGGTGCAACTGACCCCTAAGTATGGGGTGTAGCGTAAAATTAATCCCTATAGTTACAAGTTGTAGTTTGCAATTCATAGCTGTAACCATGAATATAAACATAGGGAGCAACTTCAAATTCTCAGTATAGAATCAACTTAGCCTTATCGAGAGTCTCATCTACTAGTGCACGTGTGTTTGATTGGAATCATGTTCACAGAAAAGAAGCCTATTGACTCGAAGGGAAAAACAAAGCAAAGAGCTAATTAGGGTATTAAAAAGCTGAAAAGGGAAATCAAAGCAAAGATATTGAAATATGCGAACAAAAAAAAAATTTGTTGAAGTGTGAAAAATTAGTTAAGGGAAAAAAAAGGGTACTGAAAAAACAAAACAAAAAAAAAAAAGGGACGAGAAATGCACAAAAAAAAGAAAAAGAAAAAAAAAAGGAAGGGTAATTATGGGGCGAATTAGAACCCAAAATCGGTTCAGTCCATTCAACAGATCACAACTTATAGTCTCATAGCCAACAACAAAAAAAAGGAAAACAGGAAAAGAACTAGCTCATTCCTCATTATAGTCTCATAGTCAACTTATAGTCTAAATTTAGAAATAGTGGAGTACTTAAATTTCACTTTTAACATTGGAACTTCACAACAATGACTAAAGTGGTTATACAATAAAAATTAAAATAGCACTTGACGATGAAAATAAAAGAATCAAATAGTTAAGAATGTAACTCCAACATCAATTTAGAAAAAAAATCCTTTTACATATATTGTTACATGATAAAATATATATTGCTAATATTTTGAAATAGGATTACATGGCCATCTCGGTCCTTTGACACTGTTTCAGTAAAATTGCATTTTAGTATTACACAACATACGATATAGTTATACGTTGTAGTTTTATAAACATGAATATAAACAAAGATCAAAATCTCTGTACGTAATCAAATTAGCCTTCTCGAGTCTCATCTGCCCGTGTGTTTCATTGGAATCGTTTCATAGAAACTTTTGTCCTTCCATCACGGCAAATTTTGTTAGAAATTTTGCTTCGTTTAAGTGAATAGATACGTACTAACTTTTCTTTTTTTTTAATTTTCCTACAACCTTTTGATTACAATAAGTAAATTCATATCAGTTTAAGCACCTTCAGGACCCACACCATGCCAAGATTGAAGTCACAAAAACTAAGCGTACAGAGATATCACATCCTCCACTTGGTACCCATTATCTATCCAGATTCTCCAAGTGTTACGTACCTCAATCCTTCCAAACTTGACATTTCTCCACTATCAGTTCAAAGCAAGACTCAGTCCACCAAAACTTCCATGCGTAAATGATCAATCACGCCGAAACAACTCTGAGACGACCATGAAAAATGAACTAATATTAATACTCTTGAGAATGTTATAACTAGCTTTTGATTTTCTTAGTACTCAGTACAACTTTTATCAAGTATGTAATGAAATTACCGTTGTACAAAAAAAGAAAAAGAAAAAAAGACAGCTTTAACAATTCATCCAGCTTTATTCTTGTGGCCCTTAAATGCTTAATAAACTTGCTTTAGCCTCCACCCAAATTAACTGCCGATTCCACCGCACAATATGACACAAGAACTAGTTAAAGAACTTGGATCATAGCTTCCACCCAAAGTAACCAACTGAACTTGGATCATATTCCCCAACCCTAAAAGAACAGGAAAAAAAAAAACAGTTAAAGAACTAGCTCATTCCTCATAATTAGTCTGATAGCCAACTTATAGACAAATTAATGAATGATATTTACGTTGAACTTCACAATAATGACTAAAGTGGTTATAGAATAATAATTGAAAGACACTTGACGTTGAAAATAAAAATCAAATGGCTAAGAATGTAGCTCAACCATCAACTTAGAAAAAAAATCAGCATTAAAGAAAAGATGCTGTTTATCATCTGTGCTGGTAGCTAGTTGGTATAAATATTAATGCTCTAAGTACGTTATATGAGGCTTCGGGTTTTCTTACTATAACTTTTTCGTCTTTAAAGTTGCATTCGTTTTTTTACCAAAAAACATGATAACTTTAACAATTGACCCTTAAATTTTAATATATGTTGCCCCTTAAATGTTTAATATATTTGCTTTGGTCTCCACTCAAAATAATTTCTGACAGTTTGATAAACAATTAGAAAACTTCACCTTTAACATTTGAGCTTCACAAGAGTCACTTAAACAATTATAGAACAACAATTAAAAGACACTCAACAATAAAAGTGAAAATCAAATAAGTAAGAATGTACATCTAACATCATACTAAAAAAGAAAGTGTTTACCATATAGAAAGAAGGAAAGAACACGGAAAATATAAATGTCCTTGACTTGTCAACAGTGGGATTCAGCCCGATTTGTCCTCCATCACTCACGTCTTGATCAATATCCTTATTCTTGTCTTCAACTTACTTTTTTTTCCACAAGACAACCCGTGCTTACTAGGTCAGGAAAACTTATACAAATTGCTTGCTTTTGGTGCAAATAGGTCTATTTTTTTTTTACAATTAAAGGATTCAAATTAAGTGACATGTCTATAGTCATTACTCATCATATGACTCATTCAAATCATATATGGACAAACATTTTGTCGAGCAAAGGATAAAAAAAAAATTCATGCCGTTCTAATTCATAGATTGACGACGTTATAAAAGCTTTTCAAACCTAACGATCTTCTCGGTTACAAGTACAACCAAAGAGGAAAAGCATACGGAAATTTCCATCATGGTAAAATTCAAGGAGGACATTTCCAATAGATCCGACCCCGAGAAGAAGGAAAATCACAGGGAACTCTCCATCATGGTACTATTCAAGGAGGACTTTTTGCATAGATCTGATCGAAACCCTCGATGCTAATTGCTAAATGCTCAAAACCTCAACATGTGAGTACAAAGAGAGAACAAGAGACATGAGCTATTATTGTTAGTATTATCACTGCAATTGTTATTTTGTTAGGAGAGACTATGTCTATTATTTCGTACATTATTTTTCATTTTCATTTGTCACAAAAAACGAAAAATTATTACTCGTATTCATTTCTAGCGATAAAAACTGGTAGGAGAACTCCTTTAAAAAAGTAAAAATAATTTTTTGATTATCTTATTATCACTATCAATTTTATAATTGTTATTACGCATACAAATACGAAATCTTTCAACAAATATTTTGATAATTGTTGTTCCATGTGAAACGCGCAAATAAAAACTAATAGCGGTGGGAAAGCATGGAAAAGTCACAAAGTTGTACCAGGATGATGTGGACACTGGCAGACTTGGTCAAAACAATGAACCAGGCTGTGAACATGAACCATTTTTCACTTTAATGCGGGTTACGTGAACCAGGCTGTGAACTGGTCCCAATTGCATGTTTTGAGTGCAAGCATGTTAATGTTTTGGCCCTAGTTTTATTTGACTAGTACGTCTACTGAGTAATATGTTGTTCGGTCCCAATATCACTTACGTAATAAACATTTTGTCAGATATATCGATAATGGTACATTGATTATGTGATGCAGATATGTCTCATAGCCAACTTATAGTCAAAATTTAAAAATAGTGGAGTACTTAAATTTCACTTTTAACATTTATACTTCACAACAATGACTAAAGTGGCTATACGATAAATATTAAAAAATACTTGACGATGAAAATAAAATAATCAAATGGCTAAGAATTTTATTTTTGCACACGTATCATGCGTGTCACGATAACTTGTTAAAATTATTATAAATTACTAGTAAGAAAATTTAAAAAGATTGAAGAGGAACTGGCTAGGCCCATACCCCCTATATATTATGAAAACACAAAACTTGAAGAAATAAACATGGTGAATGGGCTGGGCCTTTACCTTCTTTCTAAACTTCCAAGTTTTTAAGTCAAAAGTAATTTTGGATTTTGAAAATTATTATTATTATTTTTTGTATTTATAGTCGATTGAGTTAGTATGATAACTTTTGAGTGCAATCAAAGCCCATGAACCAGTATCCACTCAACTGCAGGTTATTTTTTTCCAACACCGAAATCGTGGTTTCGAAGGTCAAGAAATCTGGTCCCAAGTGCGTGTTTTGACTACAAAAGTGTTTATGTTTAGGCCTTAATTGAATCCGACGAGTGCTACTTGACGCTTCCTCATTTGTTGTTCATTGTCAATTACGTAGTGACGAATATTTTGTCAAATGTAAAGAAATAAGACGTTAAATATCGTTCGTTATACGTTAATAGCTTGACAAAAGATTCCTTAATACTAATAACTCCTCGATTACAACTTACAAGAGAAAAAAGGAACACGCTGAGAAAATTTCTTACTATCGAGGTTTTGAGCTATCCTATTTAGTCACGTTAGTTAACCTTTGTAAACTTTATATGATTACCTCAGACAATAATTATTATTTTCTTTGTATGCTTTATTGATATATTTCATTTACTTATAAAAAAATGTCACATCACCCTTTATTTAATTAGTTATGTTGCTTGACTTTTATAAATCACATGCTATAAGAAAATATATGGATGAAAATTTTTCCTATGCATGAAAATTAAACTAATATGTAGTTCATGTTATGGACAATCCACATGCAATAGCAAGTTGATCACAATATGTTCTCCGCATATTTTTATCTGTGAAATTTACATTTTTTCTTTTCTTGTGTACTAGATAAACTTCTAATTTTTGTTCATCTATATAGTTACGAAATAAGAATTAACAAATATGAACAAGGACATCGCTTAATTTTTTTTATTATAAGAAAGTTTACCCCAAAAATAAAAGTGACTATCTTCGATAAAATAACCATGAAAATATAAAATTTTGTAATAATTTTTTTGTGCAATTCAAAACTACTAAAATAAATTATTGTTAATAAAGTCATCCCGTGCTTGGCACCGGTTACTGGCCACATATTAATGAAGACTTTTCAATACCAATATCTCCCCGATTACAATCTAGCAGAGAAAAAAGGAAAATGATGTGGAACCTTCTGTCATGGCACAATTTAAAGAGGATATCTGCAGTAGATCCGAAACCCAAAATGCTAATTGCTAAAGCTCAATACCCCAACATGTGAGCACACAGAGAGAACGAGAGCATGGACTATCCAAGACTAACTATCTGCTTTCTGTTCATTCTCAGCCTCATCACTCCCCAGCCAATATTCGCAGCAGACGTAAGCTGTTCAGATATCGGCAACTACACCACCAACAGCACCTATGCAGCCAACCTGAAAACCCTCCTTTCCTCCATCTCCAACAGCTCCAACCTCGACTCTGACGGCTTCTTCAACGCTTCCATCGGCCAAAACCCGGACCAAGTTTACGCTCTCGCACTCTGCAGAGGCGATCAGGAGATCACCAGCTGCCGCAGCTGCCTCAATGACTCTAGTCAAGCCATCACCAAGGAATGTCCTAATCAGAAACAAGCCTTTCTCGGCAAAGACGAGTGCATGTTGAGGTTTTCCAGCCGTAACATACTCGGCTCCATGGACGATGGTTATGTTGCCATGGGTTATAACGTGAATAACGCGACGGATCCGGCCCAGTTCACAAACGATCTGGGAAATCTACTGTTCGATTTACGTGAGCGAGCCGCATCTGGCGTTGTAAGAAAGTATGCGGCTGCTGTGGTTAACTACACGAGCCTTACGAAGATTTATGGGTTGGCACAGTGCACGCCGGATATATCGAAGCTGGATTGTGGGAAGTGTTTGGATGCGGCTATGAATGAAATCCCCAGGTATGCGAGTGGAAAGGTTGGTGCTGGCATTGTTAGGTACAGCTGTGTTCTTAGATTCGAAACGTACCAGTTCTTTCAACTTGCGGTTGATGCACCGCCGCCACCACGCAGCACGCCGGCTCCACCGACGCCGCAGCCTCCTCCTGATACCCCTGGTACGCTACGTGCTAGTCTATTTTCATGTTTACACTGTTTCGACAATGGTAATGAAACTGTTAATTAGGAGGTTAGGCTTAGGGCCATATGGACCATTCATGACAACGAAGTCTTGGACAAGTTGGGGACATCGCACATGCGCTTCGGCCTTCAACGACTCTTTGGCCAGATTTCTAAAGTTAGGCATTTGTCCTTGAAAAGTTAGGATTCGGAATCCAATGCTCTATGAACAGGGGAAGCTGATTTTCACTAATGGGCATGACGGCGAATGAATGCGGACAGTATAAGCATCATCGGTTGCAACGAGATTGACACTAAAATTTTTTTATCGCTATTTTAAATTTTTTTAGTGACAATCTTTTGTTATTAAAATGCATTTAGAGACATTTTCAATTAAGTGACGCAGCTAGTCCATGTGGACGTTACTTGTAATAATGCGAAAGTAGTTGTGGTTACCTTTCATCTTTTCAATGAGATACATGTAGCTGAGCAAATTTGACATTTCATTCAATTTTCATCTGGTTATTGATTATTGCAGGGGGTGACAACAACAAATCCCAGACCATTATCATTACAGCCACTACTACAGCTTCTGTCGCTTTGATAGTGGTCTTAATTTGCCTCTTTTTAAGATTGAGAAAGCGAAAGCAGCAGAATAATGTTGAGAGTAAGTTTGATGTTAAGATTAATTTCTATTCACTCAAAAACAGCCAAGCCTTATCCAATTTATGAACATAATATATATTATATTATATTCCCAAATTGTTGGATCACTCTTAACCATAACACCAGAGGATACAAAAAGACTTCTGCACAAAACAGTTTTATGGTTGGGTTTGACAACAGAAACTTCACTAAACCAACACACCGCCCCCACCCCACTACCACCCCAAAAACCCCCACACCACGTGGGACACATATTAGTACACATTACACATATGGGCTCCACCGAGCGAACCATATGTGGAGCCCACATTTTAGTGCCCGGTAACATTATATCATATAACATTATACAATGTTACCCGTAAAATGTGCGTGGTAAAATTGGGCATCCGTTTACATATGATTCGTATGCAAACGGATGCCCAATTTTTTCTAAGGAGGTGGATTTAAGTGCATGGGCACAACGCGTGTAAAGAGCTTCGTAGCTGCATCTGTTCCCCGTCCTCAAGACGCAGAGGAAATGTAACCATTTATGATAAAAACAAATATTGAGATGGCTAAACATTTGACGATGTTAACTTTTCTTTTTTGGTGAAGATGTCGATGAAATTAGTAGCGTAGAGTCCTTGTACATTGACTTTGGCACTGTAAGAGCGGCGACAGATAATTTTTCTGATGCTAATAAGCTTGGGCAAGGTGGATTTGGTGCTGTTTACAAGGTAACAAGCAGTATTCATAAATGTGTTTCTACAACTTCATTGGAATTTGTTTTTTCAAATTTTGTGAAGGTAGTTTAAAGTACATATTTTCACATAATGTTGGTTCTGCTTGATCTTCAGGGCAGGCTTCAAAATGGACGCGAAATAGCAGTAAAGAGATTGTCAAAGGATTCAGGACAAGGTGAACTGGAGTTCAAAAATGAGGTCTTGCTAGTGGCAAAACTTCAGCACAGGAATTTGGTTAGGCTCCTTGGTTTTTGTTTGGAAAAGACAGAAAGGCTTCTTATCTACGAGTATGTGCCCAATGCAAGCCTTGACAAATTCTTATTTGGTATGGCATAAAGTTCTCTTGATTCTGTATCATTCTATGAATTATGTTGCTCTTTGTACTTTTCATGGGGCTAGCCCGCGGTTGACAAGGCGTGGCCATGCTGTTTGGGGAGATGCCTTTAATTGTTGATGAGACAAAGCAAAAGATGGAAATAGAGGAACTAGGCCTATATGATTTTTGGTCTGTTATGGTATCATACAGCATAAACTGAAAGTTTGCACTACGTAGGGTTTCTTCAAAGTTAGCTATTTTGTGGAGACTTTGACAAAGCTTTATGTTTGGTCATGCGTGTAGATCCAGTAAAACGTGTACATTTAAACTGGGATAGGCGGTACAAAATTATAGGAGGTGTTGCCCGGGGACTTCTTTACCTTCATGAAGATTCTCGACTTAGAATCATTCATCGCGATCTCAAAGCTAGCAATGTTTTGTTAGATGAAGAGATGAACCCCAAAATTGCAGATTTTGGCATGGCAAGACTGTTCGAGTTAGATGAAACCCAAGGCGACACAAGCAGAATTGTTGGAACCTAGTAAGTATATCTGTTTGTTAATATGATACTACCTTGAAGAGCATGTATGTTTTTTCTATCATCAAAGCAAAACAATAGTCTGGTAAACTCAAAGTTTTATTCTCGAGAGGAATGTCTGAGATGTAATCTTGAAACTGAGTTGTAAAACGAGCAATTTACTATTGCAGTGGATATATGGCACCGGAGTATGCAATGCATGGGCAGTTCTCAGTGAAGTCAGATGTCTTCAGCTTTGGCGTGCTAGTCCTTGAAATTGTAAGTGGTCAGAAGAACAGTTGTTTTCGTATTGGGGAAAATGTAGAGGACCTTCTGAGCTATGTAAGTATGATTCAGCAAGATGCATTACTAGCCACACTAAATCTAACATAGCGTATACTTATCATTTGATTGCACATGTTGAATGCTTTTAGGCTTGGAAGTATTGGCGCGAAGGAGCGGGTTCGAATATAATCGATCCTGTATTGAGGGCTGATTCAGGTTCAATACGTGACATTATAAGATGCATCCACATTGGGCTGTTATGTGTTCAAGAAAATGTAGCTTCCAGACCGACAATGGCTTCGGTTGTTCTCATGCTCAATAGCTTCTCAATTACCCTCGCTCTGCCTTCAGAGCCTGCATTTTTTATGCACAGTAGCATCGATCCAGAATTACCACTCCTTCGCGAATACAGTTCGGGGGCTAAAGACTCCAGTCAATCAACAAGTAAATCTGCTCATTTCTCAGAAAATGAGGCTTCAATTTCCGAATTACATCCCCGATAGTGCTTAAGGTGCAGGTCCCCTTCTATGTTCGGATTGCTATATAGCACTCCTGTTCATACATATTTTAACGCTAAATTTTAGGCTTGTGCACTCAAACGCATTATTTATTTTGTTGTACAGATGAAGGATAGCTAAATCGTTTCTATTATGTTTCACAAGCATCCTTTTAGATAGAACAGGTTTCCTCTAATAACTCAATGATGTGTAGTGATCGTGACGCATAAAAAATGCATGTGACACCTGGTGAGGTGCCAAAAATAAATCCAGTAACCCGAGTCAAGCTTAGGTTAGTCAATAGAACCTACTATAAATATATAAAAAGGTTACTACTAATGCATGCTGCACAACATGAGACACATAACAGATTAGTATCTTATCATACCTACTTTTGCTAAAAGTACACTTGCTGGAGAGTTTTTGTCCAAGGAAAATGTTGTTTAATGCTACGAAGAATAAGATTAGTATCAAATTTAGTCACGACTAACTTAAGTAGAATATCAAAAATGAATTCATTTGTAATACTTCTACTTTCCACAAATTTGTGTTGAACTGAGGTCTTATCATAGAAATTTGACAACTATCAAAATCATAGCCTAGATGTATTCGAATTGCGAAACAGTTATGATGGCAAAACTGATACTAAGTATGGTATCAACCCGGTACCGGGAAGGCATACATATCTTGCTCACTAATAAGAGTTAAATTTAATCATAAATGGAACATGATTCAGGCCGAAAAAAATAAACTCGTTTGGCAACTAGTTTTCATTTTTTTTTCTTCAGTTGAAAAAACAAGTTTTTAAACAAATACTGTTTTTTAAAACTCCAAAAATGAGTTTCGATTTTCAGTTTTGGTTTTTTTTTTTTAGACTACCACCACCCTCCCACCGCCAGCAGCCACCGTCGGCGACCACCACTGGGGACTGCCGGCCGCCGGCAGTCACCGCCGGCCATTGCCACACCCCACCACTGCCATTGCAAACCACCACCAAAGAAAAAAAATCAAAATAAAAACTGGTTAATCAAATACCAAAAAAAAGAAAAAGTCAAAATATCAAACACCCACTTGTTTTTGTAAAAAAATATATAAATAAACTAGTTTTGATTTTTTTGGAAACTGAAAGTGTTGTCAAAGAGAGCCTCAGTCGGGCTGAATTTTTACCCAAATGGCTTGATTCCCAAGTTATGTAGAGGGCTAATCCTTTGTGCAATAAGTGGTGGCAATAAGTTATGTAATAAATCTCTTTTTTTTTTCTTTTTCTTTGACTTGTGTCTAAAAGAGCAACAATGGCATCTCCTTTTAGAGAGGTTGAAAATTGTCGGAACCAAAAAAAATGTTCCTTATATAGTTTTTACATGGAGCTATAACTTTCTCTATAGTATGTTAAGTGCATTTTACACAGACGTGATAAATCTTCTATTTTTAGAGGTTGAAAATTGTGAGAACCAAAAAAAATGTTCCTTATAGAGTTTTTTTTACATGGAACTATAACTTTCTCTTTAGTATGTTAAATGCATTTTACACAGACGTAATAAATTTACTATTTTGTTGTGCTCCTTATCATTTGTAAAACAGACGTGGGGAAGCTTCTGATTTTCTCTAGGCAGGCGCGTGGCAAGCATGCACGCGTGGGCACGTGGTTGCGTGGCGCGTGTCCGCAGCCCGCTGGCGCGTGTGAGCGTGTGACAGCGCGTGGGCGCGCCTGCGGCACATGGGGAACTGGCTTTTCGCGCGTGGGGGCTCCTCTTGAGCGCGTGTCGCTCATGGATTTACTGTTCATCTTCTTCCTTTAAACCCTAATTTTTCAGCCGCCGCCATGCCACGATGCCAACTTTCGAAGGCCATATCTCTCTCGTTTTTAAGCCAAATAATGCGTACCATATATCGTTGGAAAGCTCATGCAACATAGATTAATTATGTTCTAATAGATCATGATAAAAACTGAATATCATGCTCCGAATTTGAGTCCCAAAACTAAAAACAAACACAATTTTCTTGAAAAATAAAATCGTGATTTCTCACGAACCATGCATCCAATAATCACGAAATTTAATGAAGTTCATCCTCAACTATAGGAGAACAAAAGCATATAATTATTTTTTTCAGAATAACATGCTCAAAAATTTTGAATTTTTCTTGATGGGTCTCATATATTGTATTCGAAAAAAATCGCAACATGCACACTATTATACTAGTATGTTAAAGGCGAATCAATAAGTAATCATGCTCTGATACCAATGTTGAAACTATTAAATGCGCTATCACGTAACACGTAGTGAGTTCGGAAACATACCTTACGAAGTTCCCAAAAATTCCGACGAATGATCCTTGTTGTTACGAGCCTCCAACACGTTTGATATTTATAGTAGGTATGAAAATGGCCACTAGAGTCGAATTTTACGTCCACGAACCAAATCCTAGAGCTCGGTGATGCTCTAGAGAGAGTGCAACAGAGAGAGGGACTTATTGTCTTGTGACTTGTAGTCTATCACTTATTATTTCTTGGGATATCTCTAACCTTTATATAGAAATAAAATTAAAGACTTACTTTACCTCAAACACTTAGGAGATAAAGATGTATTGATATATCGGTGATAGAATGTGGGAGGTGTTTGGATGCGGTTATGACTGACGTGACCACCTATTGTAATGGGAAGGTTGGTTGTTTTTCTATCGAGCCTAGTTGTGTTGTTAGATACGAGACGTACCAGTTCTATCAACTTCCGCAGCTCCTGATACCCCTGGTACACTACGTTAGGCTTACGGCTATATGGACCATTCATGGCAATGCAGTCTTGGAAAACTTGGGTACATTGCACATGCGCTTCGGCCTTTTGGCCAGATTTATAAAGTTAGGCATTTGTCCTTGAAAAGTTAAGATTCGTAATCACAGGTAACACAACTGATGTAGTTGGATATATACCAATGCTCTTTGAAGAGACGAAGCTGGTTTTCACTGAATTGTTTGGTTTTCATTGTAAACATTCTTAGAATGGATTGGTCCTATGCCTAGATCGCGGATAAAAGGAAATTTTATTGATAAGACGAGATTTGGCCGTTGCTTCTGAAAAAATGTTTACCTTGTCAAAAATGGTTTTAGTCGGAGAGTTCTGACCACACATCGGAGGCCAGTGATCGTAAGAACTGTTTATGAGAAAAAGTACAACAAGAAAATGTAGTTTGGAGGGTTCTTTTTATCGTATTGACCTATTTTTAGCTTTAAAATGAGCATGACAACGGAAGAATGTGGACAGTATAAGGATTCTCGGCTCTACGACGTCTCTATTGTACCACGGAAATTGTTTTGCTCCAGCCTTGGTAGCAGGAGAAACCTGCTACCCCCATACGTGGCAGCGCCTTGTGGCTCCATCTGTCTCGTGGACATGCTTCTTGCACGTGCCAATCAGCCTGCACTTATCGGCCTTCTGTCGTCATACTCCCTCCACGAATTTCGGCTGATTGGAGCTAATTTCTGGAAGAGACTTCTATCATCTCTCTCTCTCTCTTTCCCACCGCTTTTCCCATCTTCTTCCTCCCCTAACCCTCCCAAATCTGCTGGTGTGGAACAATTTTCAGCCGTGGATTTTTCCTTTGTTCGTCATCTTCACTTCTCCGCCTCACGACACTGAGGTAACGCCGGAGGTAGTGAACGCGTCGGCACGGTGAGACTGCTGTCACAAATCACGCCCCAGTAGCAGGTTACGCCGGATGTAATCAACCTGTCGGCACAGTGAAACATGCCGTCATCAGCTTTCTTCTACACAATCATGCCCGCTACTGTGCGACTTAATTGCCTGGACCTGCTATTCCTTATTATCAATCAATTATCTCTCTCTCAAGCATTATAGGACAAATGCTTTTGGGTGATGACAATCTGCCTAGCCAGGAAGAAAGGACACTTTAACATTGCTCCTAACTTGGTAGCAACAGAAACTGCTGGTGTGCAATAGTTGGTGTGGAGACTATACGTGGGCTTCATTGCATGGTCAGTTTTTAACCTATTTCCAGACTACATGTCAATTTTTAGAATGCTGCTTGTTTCCATTGGTCACAAATAAGTAGTTTCATCCTTTAATTTTCAACTACATGCAGCCATTTTTCGAATGTTATTTCATCCTTTAATGTTGCTTGTCAACTTTGTGTCTTTGTAAATGGATTTTTCACTTGCTCTTGTTGTGATTCATTATACAAAAGACAAGTATGGTTACATAACGCGATTTTGTAAGCTATAATTCAAAGATTTGAGTGTGAACTTGGTGCTCCTTAGGGCATTATTTGGCCACAAATGAGCCACCTGATCAATGGAGCCTCTTCGAGTGTCTTCAATTACGGTGCTTGTTTCCAGCTCCCTTGAACATTGTCTTGGAATATACATCCTTTCAGCTTAATAGTTGATCAAGGGATTGACGGGAAAGATAATTCTTGCCAGGATTCTAAAATTTAATTGCATCGAAATGTTGCTAAAAGTGCAAGAAAAAATCAGTTTAGACATAGTTTATCAATAACAGGAAATGAAAGTGAGAGAGAGGTGTCACATGGTGAAGAAAGAAAGACATATTGAAAGATTTATTGACAAATTATGTAGCTGGTCATCCATTGTATCTACATAATACAAGCTCATACTAAGTCTTAAAAGCAGAAAAAAGAGAAGAAGGAAGAACTTCTCCGCAAAGGAAATCCAAATTCCGCTTTCTCATGCTTCTCTGCAACATGATCATGGCTTCACTCCCTTTCATGGCCTAGGAATCGTCCCACCAGCAGCCAAAACTTGTTGCCGCAGCTAGAACTTTGCTTTCTTTTAGCAACCGCCTTCTTAGTCTTGCTTGTCTAAATTGTTGTCATCTTGGTTATGTTGTTGCAAATTGTCTTTGGAAGCCGAGGATGCCTAGAAAATTGTAGGAAAGTTATAGCAAAAGTCTAAAGACCAAAATTTTATACCACAATATTTACCTGAAGCAAGGCAGTGAAGGACATGTGACGATATGGCCATATCTTTGGATCAAAATTATTATTGACGGAAGTTGAAAAGTAATCAGTTGAAAGTTCTTGGGATTCTCTTGAGATCATAGGGTACTATACCTGTAAATAACATTCGGAAAGAAAAGGAGAATCAACGGATGATTTAAATGGGCTACGAGAACGACAATATAACACTTGAACTATGCCAACGTTGTAGTTACCTGAGTTGGAGGGGAAAATGTATGAGATCTATCATCACCAACATCATGATCGTCATTTACATTACTATCTAGAGCCATGCATATCTAATACAAAAAGTTCAATTAGTATTACCTTTATAGCAAACTGAATTGTGACAGTATAGTAGAAAATGCATCAAAAAACACCTCATCTTCATTATTAGTGTGCTCTTCCTGATATTCATTACCTCCAATCTTGCGCCCCGTTTGCTGTGAGCCTTGTCCACGAGAAGAGGTACCCTAGAAAATATGAAATCACAGAGAAGAATATTGTATGGTATCGTATGACTATAATAGGCAAAAAAATATATCATTGAATTTCATGGAACCTAAATAGAACATTACTTGTGTAGCTTTTACTTGTGACCTGCGCCTTCTGGGTTGCTCAAGTGGATCCTTGAACCTTTTACGTGGACTTCCAACTGTAGCTTTTCTTTTAATCCCACGGGGACGTTGTGACATGGCACCCTCATCTAGTTGGGGCACATTTCTAGGAAGGTCATCTTGTGTATTAGTATTCGGACTCAAAGTATTAGAGCAATAAGTTTTCTTCATTTCTTCCAAATCCTTGAGCAGTTTACTTAAGTTCTGATGCACATATGTGTACATGTCTTCATTCTCTAGTGCAACTGTCACTAGTTCTTGAAAATCATGACTTAAATAGGAATAACGCTTCCCAATAGATTCTTGAGAGCCGCCTTGAGTATGAGCACCACGGTAGTCACTTAACTATTGTATCCTTTGCATCTTTTGTCCATCTTTTCAGTATATACATGAGATGGTATTCTCTTGATATTTTTCATGTTGAGAACTTTTAGGGCATGACGGCATAAAATGCCAACAAATCTAACTTTCATACAACTACATAGTCACCCCTAACGCTCTCAGCAAAATATAAAGACCCTTGTTCTAATAGTAGATTATATTCAAGAAATTGAAAAAGACAAGACCTTTTGTGAGAAGAAAGTTGATCATGTATTAGATAAAATCAAAAAGACCATTTTGCGTAAGTACGTTTATAAATAATGACATATCCTTTTAAAAGGTTACTTCATTGCATTTCATTTTAATGTGAACGATAATTTTGCTAAATCTTTTACCCTCGTGAACAATAATTTTGTTCAATCTTTTAATCTTGTTTTCACTTAATCGCTTCTTCTACATTTAATTTAGTAAGTGAAAGATTGATTCAAGGATGCATTTTTTCACGGATGGTAGGTTAAGAATAAAAAAGGAAAGAAAAAGAGAAAGAGGAACTACACGGAATGGGAAGGGGAAGGGAATGTCACACACATATGTGGGCCCAGGGAAGAAAGGAAGGGGAAGGGGGAGGGGAACATTGGCGTAAACCAGGGAATCTTGGCATGAAGCATGAATCGGGTGGGCCCTACGTGGAAGATTTTGTCACAAATTGAGTGATGACTTTATTAGGAGAAGTAAAAAAGTGGGTATGGACGGTTGTTTGGGAGATAAATGGAGGGTATAAAAATAATTTGCTTGATTAAGAGTAGGATTAAAATGGGAAGAAATGTGTACAAATAGCGTAGAAAATGCTAAACATACAAAAATGGATCCAAAAAAGTTGGTGAAAATGAAAATGATAAACGTATTTTAAAACTGAATACTAAAATCTGAAAAATAAAAACAGAATATAAAACACGAAAAAAAATAAATTCGTAAACATACGCCCCCTGAATGTTTTGCACCAGAATCTTGAGATTCTAATTCTAGTCCATCTTTGGGAAGATAGTTCCGCAGGGAGCTTTGGATCAAGAAGTAAATGTTGTTACTGGTCCACAGTTACCCTTCCCTTGCAGCACCTTTTCAGGTTCTGGGTGGTGATAACCCTCAGAGCCATCTATTATTAAGGTATACCAGGAAGCTGGTCCTTCTCCAGACCAACCTTTTCATTTATTTATGAGATATTTAGGGGCAACTTCGTAATTTTCTTAAAGCCTCTGAATCACCACCTTATCATTTCCCACAAATCGGAGGGACTTTGCTTAAGGGCTCTGAGGATTCACCTCCAATCATTTCACTCCATCTCTGTTTGTTATAAAGTCAAGGCCACTCACTTTCTTCCCTGATAAAAGTACCAGCTTGTTCAGGGAAAGGTTCAATGGAGTTCTCAACATTCCGATCTTCTTCCTGGCATTCTTTCTTCACCTCTCCTCTTCTCTTCCCCTACCACTTCATCCCCGAAAACCACGTTCAGTGGACCGCAACCCCAGAGTCTCATATTTACTCAGCTGACCTCCCTGGTAAGAAAAACTTGAACTTGAATTCTCTCCTCTTTTCCTTTCCTTTGTACACTGCCATGTTTTGATTTGTATTGAGTTTCTTGTTTTGGTTGTAATGAAGGTATCAGGAAGGAGCAGATAAGGGTGGAAGTTGAGGACTCAATATACCTCATAATACGGACCGCAGCGGCGGAGGAATCGACGGCCGAGCCTGGTAGGAGATTCATGAGGAAATTCCGGCTTCCGGGTAGGATTGATGTGGATGGGATCTCTGCTGGGTATGAAAATGGAGTTTTGACAGTTACAGTACCAAGATCTTATGTAAGAGGTGGATTTTACATTGAACCAGCTGACTTGCCAGAACAGTTGGAAGTTCTTGCGAGGGCTGCTTGAATTGAAACACCATAATCTGAAGATTGTGGCTCTGTGATTTTTATGTACAAAATTTTAGAAACAGCTATGAAAAATTGCATATGATTGGATTTTTGCCCATGAATTTTGGCTCATAAAGTTATAACTGTTGAATGATGTGCTTTTCTGGCAAAGTATATCCCACTTTGTCCTTTCTTTAACACATCTTTTTCCACAATTTGTTGTTGTGTGAATAAGCTACATCCCTCCGGAACCGCAGCCTCGGACTAGGATCCTCTGTAAAGCGCATCTACAGTAATAAAATAACATCGCTAAATGCATTTTACAATATAATTTTAGCTACAGCAACAAAACAATTTTGTGGCCATTTTAGGTCAATAAAGCTGTTACCGCATCTCTGTTGTACACCAGAGCTGCATAAGAACAAACTCGTTACGTTTACATCTCAAGTAACTATAAAGATAGTCATGCATAAGATTAACAACATATATTTTGAGGTAATTTTCCCTTTTGTTAGCGAAGCTTAAACTTCTAGCCATCTTAAACCATCTCCAGTCTGCTATTTCGAGGTGGACATCAACTAAAACTGCTTCCCAATGCTGCATTTGGAACATTATCCAGTGCTACTACCTCTGCTTCAAAGTCATAGCTGCTAAGTTTCTTGAAAAAACTACCATCTCCACACTTTACAACTGCCCGAAATAGGATTGAGCGGTCGCAAACATGATAAACCGAAAGTACTCGCGTCCAAATAAAAGAGATAAACCACAAAAGGATGAATATTACTAACATTGTAATCCTCTTCCAAATGGAGCCAAACAACAGAGATAGCAGCTCCATTCCACTGAAAGCACAAATCTATAGAGTAGTTAATAGTGAAATTTCGATTCGTAGCTATTTTCGAAGTTTCACCATCTTGAATAATAAGCCCAAAGAAAAGGTCAGCCAAAGAAAGCATGGACTAGACATCTCTACACATTCACTAGCCTTTCAGTTAAACGTAACTCATAAGACTATACATTATGTCCAGCTCGACAACTAAGCCACCGAGCTCCTGTTCCAACCATCAATAAGGCCCTGTGAGAGATGAGATAATGCAAGCAATGGACCCAACGGAAGAAACAACTTAGCCCTCTGCAATGACAGAAGCAGAATTGGTTACCCGCCAATTTGCATTTATGCACACTTTGGGTCAAAAGGTACTATGCTTAATTCATCTACTTACTGGATCATTAGAGTCCACAAAAAGATCAAATGCGTCATTCTCCTCCGAATGAGGACAAGACCTCATTGATAGCCTGGCAACCTCTATCAGTTGTTCTTGAGCATAATGTCCCGCACCATGTTAGAAGGAGGCCAATTTTATAGGCTACGCCATGCAGACGCTTACTAGGTGCTTACGACGCGCTAATGGGACGCTTACTTGGCGATGATTGGGCGAGATCTCCAGAATGTTCCGTATATCTCTACACTCTTGCTTCTTGTAAATATGTGGATATTTTAGAATAGTATTGGATAGCTCTAGAAAGGTAGAAGAGAATTTTAGGAGAAGTCTAGAATAGTAGAGAATGATAGTGGGACTTGTAAATATCTAGATACTATTAGAGATAGTTCTAGATAGGGAATGTAAACTGAAGGATCGAATGTATCTCCACCGTCGGTTGAGGAGGTGGACTAGTATAAATAGTCAAGACCTAACTTGGCCAAAACAACGAGAGATCCTAGACAACTCAAGCAATCTTGTACTAAAGCATAGCATTTTCCTACTCAGTTTCCAAACTTTTTCATAGTTATTCGCCCAAAAATCGTGTCGAAAAAAACTACATGACCCAGATGGTCAAAGAACTCAGTATCTGAACTTTTTCTTGCCTTTGAAATACGAAAACAAAGCAAAATCCCTGATTAGGCAATGAAACTAAAAGGCATAGATTTAATCATGCCCACTCTCACCTCTCTAAGAACTGGGAGATAACTGCATTCATGTGGCCTTTCTGACATGGGAGATTGCAACTCTTCCTTGATGGGGCGATCACCGATCGACTCTAAACATTTATAGTATCCAAGGGGACTCTTCTTCCTGTCTCAGGTCTACCTCATGCAAGGACTTAAGTAGACCCTGCAGAATGACATTTGAAAAAGGAATTAAGTGATCAGCAAATGTGATTTGCAAGCATAAAGATTAGACATATTCAATTGTAACTTTCTTAGGAGCAGGAAGAAAGAGGGCAGGGAAAGGGAAGAAAAAAAGCATCCAACAGAAAAGGAGCTGCACCTGGCATTTTATATCCCTGCCACATATGGCTGACATAGGCTAAATTTGTTAAGAACTCTAGGGCCCTTTCAGCAACAAGAGCAAAATCTGATGTTGCCTCTCCATTCAAGGTATTTTTCAATTCTGAGTACTTTTTCTCTAATGAGTATATCTTGCTGACATGTTCTTTCTCTTGCCGGAAAACTATCCTCCATTCTTGTATCCAAAATTTCAGATGCGCAAAATTCTTATCATCAACAGGACCTCCAGTATTCAGTCTATAAGAGAGTTCATCGCTTCCTACCAATGTATCAATGTAAATGGTAGACAAATCATCTATGCCAGCCTCTGCAACCATCTCGTAAAGCACAAGCATCTGCTGTAATTACTAGATTACTACAAACAACCATTTGGTGTTAGATCTTCCAATAATTCTCCACTGGCGAGCTTTCGCCTTGAGGACTCTTTGTATTTCTAGCAGAACACAACTGGGATTACTCAGAGTGAAAACCTTTTTCATACTTGGCCCGCCAAATGCATTAACAGTCAAGACAATCTTCCACATTATATACACTCTCCTTATTTCAGGTTTATGTGACGGCTTCTTTTTGCTGCATGTTTTACAGGCAAGAGGGTTTTTCAAAGCGGAGATGTATGAGCAGGTGGATGACATTGTCATTTTTTATTCTCTTAGAGTTAAGCAAGGAAATGCCTTTGCTAGGTCCCAGCTAAGGGATTTAAGGCGTACCCTGAATCAAAAACGGCTCATTATATACCCATCTCAAGCTGCAATACAAAGTATGTCGTATAGATTGACGCGTGGACTCCCTGTAGACGATCAAGATTTTAGACAGTTGAAAGAAACTCTGACTGAAATGAGGGCCATTTATCGGAAAGAGAAAGCACGAGTTGACATGATCTCTTCATTTAGAAGAAGCTGCTTCAAAGCGATTGATTTGATTAATGTTGCAAATCTGCATTGCTTTGCCGATGTGGCTCAAGAATGTGCTGATTTGGTATACTTCCTCCCAACAAATGCAAGCGACGTCAGCATTAAATGCAAAGATTATAATCTGGTAAACAGAAGCTCCATGGTGTTGAATATTTGAGTGATATCATCTGCTCTTTAAAATCCACTTCCTGTTTATCATCTTGAGAAAATTCCTTTTATAGGTACCACTGAAGAACTTAAATGAGGCAGAGATGAGGGAGGCAAAGGTGCCACATGCAATTGAGAGTAATATAGTGGAGGGGCTTCGTTCAAGATTTGGTCGTGGTTTTGAAGGAAATTATGAAGCAATCAACGTTGTAGCCGAGGCTCTGTTGAAGACTTTTGATGATCCAATGGATGGCCCATATCGACCTGCTAGGTCTTTCCTCTTCTTGGGTCTCACGAGTCTTGGCAAGGCAGACCTTGCAAAAGGTCTCGCCGAGCACTTCGCGACTGATGACGGGACGGAAATGGTGCTTACTATCAACATGGAAGAATGCAGTGAAGGGAATGTTGGACTTCTACCGGGAGTGCGGTTCCTTGACTTGTTCTCTTTGCTTTTCTTTATTTTACGCAAGTGACCTCTACCTTGTGGCATCCACAGGCTCTCCAACAATGAGCAACATGGTTTGCACCATCAGGAAGATGTCAGGACATATCCATATCGAGTTCTCCTGATTGATGAGGTTGAAAAGGCTCCTATGTCTGCTTTCAGCACTCTAATATCGGTGCTCGATAATGGTGCCATGAGAGATGGTGAAGATCGAGTTTTTTATCTCAGCAACACTATTATTGTCATTATGTCACATTTGGGCAACAAGGATTTTCTTGCCGCTCTCGTTGGATTCCCTCCTAATGCTGTTATACAAGAAGGATGTCGTGGACAGGTTACTAGTTACTTATCAATCTGTGTCTTTCATGTGTAACTAACCGGTTATGGATTGTATGAAGTCCCAACTTTTCCCATGCTTTGAATTTTTGGTGCATTACTAGGGAGGAAGACGATTCAGAAGGGAGTTGCTGAATCGGATGGACGAGATTGTAATGGTCAACCCCTTCGCTCAAGAACAGTTGAGAAAAGTTGCCAGGTTACCAATGAAGTCTGGACCTGGTTTAAAAGATGATCTCAGTGACACACGCTCTACCTTCTTGCACCTTTTCATGGACTCTGATGATCAAGTAATGATCCGAACAAACATTACAATCCTCCTCTTTTTTGGTGACGCGCATACGGTTTTGATTAGAGCACACAATTGTGTGTATATGTGTACGTGCAGGATACTTTCTTTAACTCCACAAATCTTTTTTTTCTTGCAGCTCCCGAAGAAATGGTCTTTGGATTCAGTTCACGTCTTATCAAGTCTAACAAGCAGCCTCATAGGCAATAGGTGAAATTCGGTATTGAGCAGTTTAATCATGATGAGGTGGTTGTATAGTCCGCATAAATGCCGTATGTTTTGTGTTTGTTATTTTCTGTTAGGTAAAGCTCAGAGAAAGTCGAACTATAATATGATCCAGAATTACTAGTTTCAAAGTAGCGAAAAGAAATGTTGTTGCCAATCTTTCTTGTCAAACTCTTTTAAGAGCTGCTCCTCAGGGTTGTCCATGGTCAGTATTATTTCGAACCAAAGAACTTGAAAAGATAAGTCCAATCAGATGTGGGACAAACTTTGCATGGAAAACTTTTTCTAATATCAATACAAATCATAACAACAGAGAAAAACAAAAATATCACTAAAACTATTACAGTACGTTTGCTACTTTGACTTTGCCCCCCATACGACACACGGTCCTAACTTCCCTGCTTTCATAGGGCCTTATTGTGTCGATAATCCCTACCAATCTATAGTGTACTCATATTTATGTGTCATTTTAGATAACCTAAATTAGCTATTTTTAGCTGCAAAACATTGACGAAACAATGTTCCCCCCTACCAAAAGATACCCTTCTCCCGCAGCCGTGAAATTGTAGGCATTAAGGTTGGATTTATACTCGCACCACGTTGTACTTTTACACACCCTCATTCATCATTAAAAGATGCATTTTCCACGACAAAGGACTAAAAGAAATTACCTTAATGTTATCCTAATTCTCCCGTACCAAGATAAATTCCATGGCCAAAATGATTGATTACCGGGCAGCAGAAAAGCCTAGAATCCATCTTGGGGGTGACCAAAATTTGTAAAGGCAAACTTTTAGCAATGATATCATGAACTACACGGTCTAGTAGTAGTTAGTAATGATATCTGTTGTATAAATAACCTAGTAATTAGTAAAGAAAGTATAAAACTTAATTTAGGCAGAAAACTGGGCAAAACCATAAACAACACTAAAGATCTATGTTCAGAACAACATATAAAGTTTGAAAATAAACACTCCCTTCTATTTATTAGATGACTATTTGTGTTATAAATCTCTCTTTGGGAGATCTTTTTATGCTCTGGATGCATTTGATTTTTAAATGTCATCCATTTTTTGGATCAGAACTTGTCCGGCTATGGAGACAACTGCGAGAATATTTAGAAAGAAAAGGAAACCCAATTTCTTAAAACCCATGCAAATTGTGAAACTTCAAATTGTTTGTCACATCTCTAACTAACAACTGGAATGCAAGTTTACCTGCTTGGACACATTGCAGATACCACATTAGCTGTAAATTTACAGAGACAGAACTGTTACAACACTGCACAAAATTTTTTACAGCGGCAATTTGGTGATAAGATCCAGGAGCTTGACAGCTTTTCTTAATCTTCTTTCTGTTGGCTCCCATTTCACAAGGCTTCGGACATTCCTGCATAAGGGTACCAGGATCAAATGGCACAGAAGATCACTTAAAAGTAGAGAACAATAAACGTTTGCAGATGAATATGAATTTTGTCAATATCTAACCTCTTCTCATTGGTTGCCTTCCTTGTAAGATCTTCAACATGGCTGTGTAGCCTCTTCAGAAGCGCAGGTGAGCTACGTACAGCTAACACGCCTCTCTGATTCAGACAAATCTTCTCCAAAAGTTCAGAGGCAATGAAATAGCCTTCCTCTTTGTTCCTAAAAGAAAAAAGAATAGTGTGAAAAAATCAGATTAATCAACAACGGGGAATGAGGTACGCTAATGAAAAATCTTTTACACGCCGTAGGAACTCTAAAAGAATTGTGTGCGTAGAGGAACGGCTATCAATCAGCACTTCAGTCAAATGCGGGTAGCGTGCACGGTTTCTAAGGGTAGACAGGGCATGTTTCAGAACCTCCTGATCAGGTATGCTCCGGCTGACTGAACGGATCAACGTCAGTAATTTGTCAACAGCCCACTCAGCAACAAGTTTCTCGCAGCATTTTTGTGAATGTGTTGTAGCCATATCTGTATAGGCATTAGCATCAGTGTATCAAGTTTAAAGTAGCTAGGTCAAAAGATATCCTGTGTAGACTCGCAAACTTGCAATTCTCTGGTTAACAATTTTATTGAACACCAATTATAGTGAGCAATAAACCTTCCTGCCATTTTTCAAATTATGCCAAAAAGTATTAAGCTTCTACTGGAGAACTCCCTCTGCAAAGAGTCAAAATCAAACCTACATCCTTTGCAACTGAACCAAAGCAGACTAAGCAAGTATGCGTTGAATGAGAATGTTAAATCTTGTTTTCGTTAGATTGTGCATTCCAATATGAGCAGAATAAGATGACAAAGGAGGCATCCATCCAGCTGAAAAGGCACCATCCAAGGGCAGGCTTGCCTTTTTTGCAAGGCCTTAAAGCTTCTGTCTTATGAAAGAGAAATACATAACTACACCTTCTAGTAATATAGTACAAGGTATGATGAGCACCCCTCAACAAACAAAATAAAGGAAGAAAAGCTTTTGCAAGGCTATCTATATGTACTCCAGTAGCTATATTTTGAATGGTGAAAAGGAAACCGAGATTGCTAAGATGGTGCCAATCTCATTTACATGAGAAACTACTACACTATGCATTAAACCAGGACCAGCTTTTATCTTGACCGTCTTTTTCCCACATATAAGGTCCATATCATCTTCTTATGTTCTAAAAAATGAAAAAAAAAGATGTATTCGTGATATTAAGAGAGGCAAAAGTTAGTTGCATCGATGAACCAGATGTGTCCACATTGCATGATGTGATCCATGGATCAGAAATATCCATAATCTTCAAGATTAAGTTACTTCAAACTCGAATAACATATTTACCTAAAGTTGCACATGTATGAAGAATGGAACTGACACTTTTCATATTCAGTAGCTCTGAAAGTGCTGCTACAAGTCTATTCATAATGCGCATGCCTTCATCCACGTTTGTAGCAGACTCCTGCACTCTTAGTAGTAAATCAAGTAGCTGCCCCTTTAAATCTTTCCGTGCAAGATAACCTTTCCAGAATGACTATCACAATTAGGCCACCAAATCAGTCGATAAAATGTCAGAAACAACACCAATAACCACAAGACACTATAGTTTCTATTGTGACCACATGCAAGCATGAATGCACACGAAAAAGAAAGAACTTAGTATTCTTACAATGAAGACAAGATTGTGTGATTTTTCCCTAACACCAAAACTATCAAAGTACTACTTAATTTTAGAGGCATCGATCCCAATTGCCAATTCCAAAGTGTTGGGACAGATCCCAAGAGCCAATTCTAAAGCTAACGGTTAACCAACAGATATGATGTGTAAATTACAACTATTTATACATTTGATTGCCGAGGAATTAGTATCCTACAATAAGTTGCTTTCAAGGTTGACGCATCAACCAGATAAAAAAGCTAATCAGCAGACCATGCCAATTGTTTAACCCCAAAATAAGCAATACTTGTTTTTGGAGGCACCACAAATCTAGTATAAGAAGCTTTCAAGGTTGAATCAGAATATTGCCGGAAAAGAAAAAATCTGTCAAACACGTACTACCACATGCAAATAGCCTTACTTAACCCATTTTGCATTTGTCAAGCCAATATGAGATGGACACATCCAAAAGGCTAATAAAAAGTATAAGTAAGGACTGGATATCAACCAGAAATGCAAAATGCAAGATAAAAGACATGAAAGAGTTGCAACCACAAAATAAGATTTTCATGAACTTCCATTGTCAAAAGAGTCCTAGTAAGGGAGAACGGTAAGATTACAACAAAACTGATCCATCCTTGGAACGAGATTTGATGATGGTTGCTGAGGTGTATGACATTGAATCTTCTAGGAAATAACAGACTTGTACCAAAAGACATAGACTAGGATGAAAAGAAAATATGTATAAAAAGAGTCGATAATTTGGCTGCTGACAATTTTCAACGAAAAAGAAAGGCAAATATCTTCAAACTTATGCTAACATCATGAAATTTCTAAGTCTATGATTGCCACAAGCAATAACATTGAAATAAGAGACCTAATAAGAGACAAGAAGAGAGGAAATTTCTTTCTCACCTGGATCACAACAACATGATGCTTCGCCTTGGTAGCTTTTTGCATAGCTATCCATCCTCGAGCATGAGATTGGATGACAGTTGCTGACTTTATCCTTGATTTAAGAAATAAAATACCCCTCCACCACCTTTGCAACATTAAAACAGAATTTATGACAACTGTCAACTCTAGACTTTGGAAGGAAACCATTGAATTCCCACAAATGTAACCTTTACTCCCAACTTTCTGAATGCAAGAGGCCCCTGCATAAACACATAAATAAGTTCTGCTTAGCAAAATAAAAAAAATCCCATAATAGCTCATACATGGAGAAATTAGTGCAAGCAAAAATCACCTAGCAGCCTCTTTCGACAAAGTTGTCCCCTGACAAGCCTTTGGATTTCTATAGCAGCATTCCTGTAATGATGGAATGCTTTACAGCATTTCATGCATCGAAAATCACTTTGGATCCTAATTGCAGCCTCCCTCTTAATCAAAATATCCTTCCTTGTCAACCAACCACGGCAATGACTCTGAATCGTGCATCACATACAAAATATCAGTGCACAACCCAAAGAAATGGAAGATCTTATATCCCCATGGACGTCAAATGCAAATACAGTATCGTGGCTCAGTGATTTCTGTCCATCCACCACTCAAATTGACCATTCCAAGGTCAGAACACCTCAATGAAAGCTAAAATAAGTTCATATAAGCCAAGGGGGAAGGGGGATGTGGGGGTAGGGGGCGGAGCTGAGTTGACATGCTTGAGATGTTTAAATCACTCTAATGCATAACACAAATATTTGGAGGGAACTTACTTGAATTATGACAATGAGACACCTCTTTCTGGTCGCTCTTTTACCAGCAATCCAACAGCGTACATGACACTGGATAATGATTGCTGACCTACTTGCAAGTTTGTAGATTTTGAAGTCCCTCCAACATTGGATACATCGGAAAACACTTTGGATTGCTATTACTGCTTGCTTCTGCTTCAGAAAACTCTTTCTCAACAGCCAACCACGATAATAACTTTGAATTTTGGTTGCAGCTGAATGTTGAATGCGGAGAGACTTGCAAACCAGAATCTGTTTCCAAGCAAGCTGGATCTTAGATGCTGCTTTCTCTTGAAGATAATTCCCTTTGTTTTCTGCATGGCCAATTGAATCTTTCTCTGCGTGATAATCCCTGTGACTATACATGGACCTTGTTGTCCAACCACGAATGCACTTTTGAATCACGATAGCAGCATTGATCAGTTCAGAAGTATACATATCTTCAGCTAAAGTAGTTCCAGTGTGATGCCTCCTCAGTATCCAAGCCCTGATGGCATGCTGGATGACTACTGCCGACTGCTTCAACTTGACAAAATCATGCCTATCAATTAGGAAGGTCATGTATCTCACAAACGTCTCTGACTCCTTCCATTTGTCTGCTTGTTTAATCCAGTGACCTAGACAAGTAAGAATACAACCAATTGAAACAACACAAGAAGTTATTGAGAATTGTCAATACCAAGTGATGACTCCTGGAACTCTCTGCTGTTAGCGCCTGATTTCTTCTTCACTGTCAGCCAAGCTCGAATAACGGTTTGCAAAAAGGAAGCTGCATTCCTCTTTTGTAAATAGTTGCAATATTTTGATGATCCCCGAAAATTAGACTGGATAAGTCTTGCAGCGTTTTCTGTATTTATCACACAGATGTGGTCGCATCAGAAAAATACTCCTATTAAAAATTTTCTGGCAACAAGAGCAAGAAAATTCATGGCGCAAGTGAAGCCGGGAAACGGACCGCAGCGCAACGACTAGGACTCGTGTGGGTAAATGCTGCTAATCCCCCCAATATGTCTGTAAATATGTTTATATGCCGTGAGTACATCGACGCATTGAAACTTATGTACAGTCCTGCTCCACAGCTAGCGCTGGCAAGTTTCATAACTTGCCAACACATCCAATATGTCTGTAAATATGTTTATATGCCCTGAGTACATCTACACAAAGATATTTATGTATAGTCCTGCTCGACAGCTAGCACCGGCTAGTTTCTTAACTTGGCCAACCATGTTGGCGACGCGGACGGCAAGTACTTATAGTTATACCGAATTTACACTGTCCACCCTATTATGGTGATTTTGAGAAAAAAAATGCCCTTCTCTAACTAGTTCGTTCTCTCTACTGTCGACGGGAACCTGGGAAGCAAAAAACTGGGAGGGAAGCATGGATAAATAGGAAGGGAAGGACATTTCACATTCCAACTACGCCTCGTGTAGTCATTCCAGCAGCAGCTACAAAAGGGTAGACCTCACCGTCCTGTGCGTAATAATGCAGATGGTGGAAGTTTGCTTAAAAAGGTAATATGGGTGATCCATGTTGCCAACATTGATGGCTAGATATGCATTGTAAATTTAGGTAACTTGCCAGCACTACCAAATGATCTGCTCCCATGTATGTATTCATCTATATATAGAGAGATAGAGAGGATGTTAGTGACTCGATAAGATTAGTTTCCGGGTTATAATTAAGAGAGAGATTCAATTGACAATCTTTTAACTGGGTCCATTGGTGTGAGGATAGTTACACCTACTCCAGTCATCATACTGTCTTTAACCTAAATAACACAACTAATGAATAATGTTGTTGAATCGTCTTCAAAAGTGACTGGAAAGAATGTGCAGCTTCATCACAAATAGATGTAAAACTCGCCCCAAGTCTCAATTCAATTAGAAATAGTATAATATCAGCACAGTACAACAAACCAAAGGGAATAAATCAAGACAACTTCAAAAACAATTGGGAGATAAGGAAAAACAAAGTCAGAGAAGGTTCAAAGATAGAACCTCTTTTAATAGTAGTGTTCTGTTTGCCAGTTGAAAAGCACTGCGCCTTAGGAGTAATTGGTTTCCATTCGCATTTGCTGTTTGCTTGAGCCATGTCTCGCCACCAAGCCATGATGGCCTTAAAATTTTGCATCGTATCTGCATGGACAGAGAAAAACTTAGTTTTTGAAGTCACTTCAAGTACAAACCGGTGATTAATCAGGAGGGTAAGTTCGAAAGAAAGTATTTAGCAAAATGAAAACTGTATTGAATAACCGAACAATGTAAGCTCCATAAAGAAACTTAAAGACTAGGCGGGGAATTAAAGTCTGGGAAATGTGAAAGGAGAATAGGTCATCATGGTAATTGATAGTGGTCTATTCCGATTTCCGAGAAGTATCACATTAGAATTAGTGTCTCGAAGGTTTTCATACAAAGGACAAGCAGACATGCATGCTGTCATGGTATACACACAGCCGATATACCAAGGGAATATCTCATAGTGAATCCAAAGTCTACATGTGGCATTACTACAAAAGAACTCCCATTGAACAATGTACAAAAACCTTCATCACTACCCTGTGTTTCTTCTTGGTGCCCTGGTGCTTCAGGATGCACAAACCATCGTTCAGTATGTTTCCTTTCTCGTGTTTGACAGCCAAAACCCAAGAGCTTATGAAAATTTAGCTGGCCCTGTAAAAAGCCAAGTTCGAGTTATCATGGTTCTGAATTCAGTACTACCCAGATTAGGCACGGTTCAAGAAGAAGGTTTAGCCGTACCGTGTTTCTTTTGACTATTAGCTGAAATGACAGAAACACTAACAAAATAACCACACTTCGTTCATTACACGCACCATTGTGTTCAAGTATGTCACTAACTTGCAGAACCTGTAGAAAACAATGCAGGATATTACTGTGGCATGGTATGCTACAATTAATGTGATAAAATAGCAATCAAAGGCAGAAATTAGCGCTATTAATCAAACATAATAAGCTGAAGCTAATTGATGAAGAGTATGATAACCTTCTAATATTCCTTGGAAGCATCAAAAACTGGTTTGCATTCAAAGGGAAAATGCAGAAAGAATTTTTTTCAACCCCATCAAAGCATAAACAAAGTACACCAATGATCTCCATATGGTTTCAAGAGCTAATAACGGCTGAAATTTGGAGAAAATCTATGGACATTAGAAAATGCAACCCAATATCTTGTGCACGTCTCTATAAGTAAATTCATTCATCAAGACAATTCTGAGCTAGTAAAATACTAGCTCCAATATAAGTTCTTACACAAAGGATATAGCTATTTCCACAAGACACTATGCATCACATTCTCTAGCATCACATACAAAGTTAAAAGTAGAACATATCAGTATATTTTGAAATTTCATATGCTTGCATGCAATCATAGCACACCTATGCATAATATACGTCATATTTACGCCGAATTTGTTTCGAAAATTTTCATATTAGACTTTTGTTGTATTTCATCATTTCATGTTAATCAAAGTGTATAGAGTTCCAAGCCTTTAATAAACAATAGCAATTACAGTATCTGGCGTGATCATTTGATGTGGAACCAGCTCTGGATCCATTGTTCTTGTTTCTAAGCCTGCATCTCTGTCCTTAAATGCCTTTTTTCTGGATATTCACGGTTTCCATTCATTTCCTTTGAATTGCAAGAAATAAACAAAAAACTTGATACCTCTGGAAAGTTCCCCAATAGCGATGTCAACTTCTGCGACAATATGAAGTTGTGCACCGCATCTGTATAATCAGTAGCTGACATAATTGATGCTTCTCCATTTTCTGCATCGGCATCCTGTGAGCTCATGGTAAATAAGGATTGATAAAGAATAGGAACTGCGACAAAGAAAAATAAGGACAACCAAAACATGGTATGTAGTATGTACCTTCTTGGAAAAACCACTATGCTCTATGCGAAAATAGTAATCGAGCAAGCACCACATGGCTTTTCCATCGACCAATGAAGCAAAATTGTCAACCCTGAGATCATAATTTCTGCATATTGCCTGCAACGGCAGTAGGAAGGGTTATCAAATGCAGGTAAACATGTAAATTGAGATGCAGCATACAGAAATTTGAGAAGGGAAATGTCTAAACAAGCTCGATAGTGAGCCAGAATAGGCTTGGTAGTTGGGAAGGTTATCGTAGAGCAGAAAGGATGTTGAAATCTATCTTACAACTTGCCTACGCAACCATTTATTTAGATGAATGGCAAGACAGTGGTACAAAGATTTGGACAAAGGACATCCTAGATAGCAATGTAACCTGGATCCAGCTCAGAAGCATGTCCAACAAACTGCGGCTGTTTAAATTTTCCTGATACATGCAGAGAGTAACACGGCTCAAATACATATATATATAAGCTTTTTTAAGAGATTTAGAGAATGCAAAAAGGACATATTAAAAGAAACTACCATCACTTTAGTAGCTATAGTGCTACTTACATTTATGTCCATTGTGCAACAAAACTGGAGTAGGATAAACAGGGTGAAAGAGGCCCTTTTGGAGTACAATCATCTGGTCTCTGGTGATAACAGTACAACCCAAAATAGATGCAAATATTGTTCAACTTGCTGGAATACCAGAAAATATTCGTCTTCATGTTATGAGCATCTTCTATGGAAATTGGAGGACCTAGCACACCTTTGTCTACAATATGTTCTTCTTTTTCTCATTTTTTTTTCTTTTGAACCATTCTAACTGTACTAACCAAGATTATACTTAATTTAAGGCAATAGAATGCTTGAAAGAGGCGTAGTTAACAATCCAAAAGTTTACTTGTGTATAATTAATTAAGCTGAAGCAAACTGTCTGACTGGCTACCTTGCAATATTTAAAGTTAGCCAGCATCGTAACTCCATGAAAGATTATTTCTTCGAGCGAGAACCATAATAAAAGAAAAAAAATTGATCACAGATGAAACATACCACAGTAGGTCCACTGATTGTTAAAATCTCCTCACATAAAAGCGATTTATTGATTAGAAGTGGCAACTGCAGATAAAACAGGGAAATTAATTAGCTGCTGATACTAATGATGCACAGACACGCTCAATCGCTCTGAGTATTCGGTTTTCCCAAGTCTTGCAGCTGACAACCTAATTCATTGCAGAAAACTGGAAAGAACATTGCAGAAAACTGGAAAGAACTATAACAGTACAAGAAGATCTTTTGGACTAATGTAAGTTCCCATAACAAGTGCCAGTTATATCTTTTGAGGGCCAGAGAAAACAAGATTGTGCTCGTAGATTGAGGTATTGAAATACTCATGAATTCTTTGTGGCTCACCTGCAAGTGAACAAAAATATTCCACAACAACGAAATTGCAAGTTCCTTCTCCCCATCAACAATATCTTCTCCTATAATTACTGCTCCATCTTCATCATCTAGTGGCACACCAGCCTGCTTCAGATGCTGCAGCGCGATTCCACAATTAACCAAGTTCTTCTTACGAGTATCTGACGGAATCACCATTTTCTGCCCATAAATAAGGTTTGAAATGAAGAATTACTTATTACCAAACTCAAGGATTTGGTGCTACGTAATATTATCGGGAAACAAACCAACCATGAGAATAGAAAAGTCATGTTGCAAAAGTTGAACAGCCCTGCAAAGCCGAACCCCATCCTGAAGATCTCTAAAGAGATCTGTTATCCTGAAGTAGTACTCAATGAGAGGACTCTGCAACATAATAACAGTAGCTATGATCTTTATAAAATTCAGTGTTAAGCTGATTGCATGCCTCATACCAAAATTCCAAAAAAGCTACTGCCCCACACCCCCCCCCCCCCCCCCCCCAATAACACAATAAATTCCTACCCAGCAGTACATCCATGAAACTAAAAGTGCATAGTTTGAGTTGCTTACCTGTTGGTAAGATACTTTGTACCCTATGATCACTAGATGTGCAAGAAGATTACCTTCTCCATGCATCACATCTGACGATAGGAAATCTATTGGACGCCAAGACAAAGAGAAGTCATGCCAAGTTGTAAAACAGTAGATATAAACATAAAAAGGGTAGAACTACGTTTATTAATTACCAGAAATCACTTCGCGGCTAGATTTAATATTGGATTGCAATGTGAATAACAGAGGAGAACCGCCATCAAATCCATCAATTCCATAGTTGATAGGAATACTGCTTTGAGATTTAGCTCTATCGAGTATAAGAACTAGCAGCAAAAACCTCTTTAACACAATGTTCCCCAATTTCTCAAAGTATCCTGGCCTATATAAACCCTCAACCGACTTGTTATAAGCAAAGGCTTTAGCAAGTCCAGAATGTGTAAAAAACTGCTTCTCAACAACCATTTTCAAGAATGCAATCTCTTGCTCGGAGTTGGAATCTCCAGTCTGCAACAAGGATTCACCACCAAAAATAATGTACAAACCGATCCGGAGCCAAATCGAATTATAACACAAAAGCGTTCTCATGGCCTTCTCCTTCATTCCAACGTCGGATACAATGGGGCAATGTGCCTTCATTTTTATTCTTCCTTCATCAATGTTCTGAAAATAAAGATTTAAAGGGGAAATCATTACCATATGTAAGACATACTTGAATCAGAATCAGAATTTGAACCCACATTTGACTTTTTAAGCCAGCTTTAAAGAATTGGAAATTTGTTCCTGATCTGACGCATAATGCCTAACTGGCTCTGTCATTTCTAGAAACCAATAACAGTGGCCTAGGGCTCTGTAATGAGCTGAGAACAATAAGTCTTAGTTGCCTTCTGAGCTAGTGCCTGATTTTAATCAAAACTCAAAAGATTATATGCTACCTTAACAACAAATTGTGGGCATTCAGTTTGCCTTCCAAAGAGGCCATCAGAGGGCATAAGGCAGCAGCCCCAAGGTTTGGTATTTACGGCAGGACGTTACTCACAAGTTTGCCTGGTTCCTTTGCTGATTAAACAGACAGGTTCAAAACTGAAGATAATCTGAAAAGGAGGTCTAATATCTATATACTTGGCAACCAGCATACGACTTTTAATCACTTGTTTTCCCTTTGCCTTCCTCTTTCCTCTGTGTGGAAAGCAAACTTTTTAAAAAAATAAGCTGTCTGCCGTTCTGAAAACATGAATCAAGCCCGAAAAAAGATTGCTGTTCTAGCATTTCCAAGCCTCTTCTAGTTAAGCTTAAAGCTCTTCCCTTAGCAGTTACTCTAAAATGCACTTTGAGGGAGTGCAATGCCATATATTTACCAGTCATAGTGACCTTCTTGAACTAAGAATCATGTCTACAATCTAGCTAAAGTGCCAAATCATATGTATCTTCGTTGGTTTGTTCATTGTTGCATTATGTTGTTTCTAATTCAAAGACCCCTTTTGTAACACTCAGTTTTTTATGCAATTACCACTTTCCTGATAAAAAGTAGACGTATGTATAAACCTGATCTAAATTGCTAAGAAAAAAGAATATCCAAACTTAAAACACACACACACACAGTATATAGACATACACATATTACAGTTAGAAATCAGCATAACAAATCAATTTGACAAAACTCACCACACACACACACACAAGCACACAGACACTTAGACACACTATATTTTAGTTAGCAATTACCATCAAGAAAAACACATGTGTGCGCTATACTTCAGTTAGCAATTAGCATCATATATCAATCCAAGAGAACTCACAACACACACAAACACACAGTCTATATTCCAGTTACCGTTAGCGTCATGAATTGATTCGAGGATCTCAACACCCCCTCCACATATATTTTAAACACAGATTAATTAGCATCAGAACCAATCTGATGAAACACACAACACACACACACACACACACTATACTTAAGTTACCAATTGGCATCACGAATCAATTCGACAAAATTCACAACACACATGCACACACTCAATGTGTAAATTACTAATTAGCATCGCAAATCCATTTGACAAACTCACAACACACACATTCTGAATTAGCATCATGATCCAACTCGACAAAAGTCACAACACACACCTTTACAACATGAGTCATTACACTGAAAACCTCCTCGCAGCAACCCAAGGTCAAGTAAACCCGCATCCGCTCCTTCAAATCCTCGAACCCACACACATCCTTCAAAGACGACTCCAGCAGGGGGAAACTCAACTCCCCAAGCGCCGCCGTCTCGCTGCCCTCCACCTCCCGCCACCACAGGTCCCTCCGCCGCTTCGGGATCCTCCACCCACCTCCCCCCACCCCCACCACCTCCACCCCACCCCCCTCCCAGCTCTCCCTCTTCCCACTCCCCAAAACCCTAACCTCCTCGCCTTTTGCATCGCAGCCGCAGGATCTCGGGTTTTCGAAGAGGAAGTTGAGCCAGACGGTGAGCGACTTGGCGAGCGAATTCAGCGAGTTTCGCTTGCGGAGTTCGGCTTTGCGGGCGGATCTGGACTGCTCGAGCTCGAAGGCTTTGAGGCGCCGCGCCGCGGAGGAGAGCGGACGGCGGGGGCGGCGGAGGCTGGAGGCGGTTGTGGCGGTGGTGGATTGGGGGGTCCGCTTGGCGGCGGTGAAGAATTGGGGAGTGGCGGTGGCAGTGAAATTAGGGTTTTGAGAGGGGCGTTTTGGGGTCTTGAAGTTGGACAAGTCCCTGAAAACAGAAGGTGACGGACATGGTTGATTTTGCTGGTGTTTTGCTTCCATTTCTCAGTCTCTGTGTACTGTGTCTGATTTTTGTGTGTGTTTTACTGCGTTTTTTTTGTGAATGCAGAAATGGTCGGTAAGGGAGGGGTTGGAGGGTTTTTTGAATTTGAAATTTGAAGGTGCTTTCGCGCGGCAGCACTGAAACGAAAAGGTGTTGAGGGCACGTGACAGACACGCGAACGATCTGTAGCCCTTCACTTTTATCTAGCGAGCCAATTTGTTTATGATTACTATTTTGACAAAGAAACAAGAGAAAAAGACCAAAGGTAAAGTGAAAAAGCTAAAACAAAAATTCAACATCAGGCAAGTTAAGTGTATTGACTGCAACTAGAGATGATATTATCGAGATCCCTGGTTGGTTCTGTCCCGGTCCATTCTCATATTATCCCGCATTCGATTCAATGTACCCCATCCCGCTTATTGGACCCAATACAATGTGAGTCAGCTTGTTTGGTGTCGGATTCTTTTTCTAACTAGTCAAATATTTATGAGAAAAAAAAACATTTTCTTTACTTGGTTGATGGCAGTGGTGTCGGAGGTGGCTGCCGACAATGATTATTGCGGTGGCAGCCAGAGGTGGCCGGAGGTGGTCAATAATGGTAGAATTGTGTGCGTGGGAGAAAGGAGACAAAAAAAAGATATAAAATTATACCATTTGAGAACTTTCAAAGCCCATTTAAGCTTAAGCTAACTAAAAATCCCCAGAAACCCCGTCCCCAATTGCTCTTAACCCTTTCCCAAATCCCATATTGGCCCCCCTACCAAGGTAGTTTCTGAAAAATTTTATGAGCATGAGAGCATCCATTCGCTCATTTTTCTACATTATTGGTTCCTAAATTGTTACTCACACAGTCAATTGCATCAAGTTTACTACCATAATAACTCTAATTATTCTCCCCTTAGGCACAAGTTTGCATACAGCAGATGGGGCGCCGTATTCGTAACACTCTTGCATTACGTTCCGTTTTATGTTTAAAGTCAACAGAAATGGCCGATGCATCTTGATTTTCAGGTTCTTAAATCCCACTAGCTGGTTGATTGATGTAACCACTGCAGGCCCTTGAAGCAAGGGGGTGCTTGGGCACCATAGAATGTCAAATGCATATGGACAAGACCATTGTTTAACGTCAACATCATCAACAAAAAGAATTAGAAGTCTAATGCCGAAGGACCCTGCTGATAACAATAAAAACAAAGCTCACCCTTACAAGTCACAACCTAGATGATGATAACATTGTATCCTTGGGGACAGAGTGCATCATTGGAGTTGGAATAGCTTTGAAAGAAGTATAAATGTGCCATATAAGCTCTGCAAATGGTCATTGTAGATGTCGACAATGGTGCCATTTTTCTATCGATCGAAACGTCCAAGCATGCCAAACACAATTAGACAAGATGACATATATACCATCGGCCTCAGTTACACGAGTTAGGGGCTTCAAGCACACTTCAGCTGCACTCACCTAGCTTGTGAATTGGTCCATGGCCGAACGCATCGGTGGAGCGTCCTTGTCATGGCATTTCTTATTTAGCTAGCAGAACATAAGGAAAGAACAAACATGCATGTCAGCATCACAAACTTAGAGAAAGAAACGGAAATATGGATGCCAATGTGACCACAAGGACAGCAAGAAATGTTTAAACTCTCAGGTATCTGAAGCCCTTCTATAAGAAGAGGTCACCAGCCTATCTAACTTCCGTTTCTCTTTAAACAAGTCTCTTCTCTCTCTCCCCACCCATGGAGTTTGTAATGTATTGGACTTTTCTGGTGGTGCTGCTGCTTCTTCCAGTATTCTTTCTTCGAGCTAGGCGACCTACGAAGCAGCTGCCACCAGGTTCCATGGGGTTACCGGTAATAGGCCAGAGTCTTAGCCTTTTAAAAGCCATGAGAGCCAACACGGGAGATGAATGGTTCAAAGATCGAATAAGGAAATACGGCCCGATTTCAAAGCTCAGCCTGTTCGGTACGCCATCAATTTTTCTCCACGGACAGGCTGCGAATAAGTTCAGTTACACCTGTGACGGCAACAAGCTTGCCAACAACTACCAAAATCAATCAGCAGGCTCATTGGTGAGAGGAGTATCATAGAGTTGAGTGGCGAAGATCACAAGCGCATAAGAGCCGTGCTCGTATCGTTTTTGAAACCTGAAGTGTTGAAGCAGTACATTGGGAAGTTAGATGAGGAAATCAGGCACCACCTTGATACGCATTGGCATGGCAAACAGGAGGTCAAGGTATGTCACAGCTCTATGTTGCACAAAATCAATTTCAAGCCAACACCCTCATATAGTCCACCGATGTTTGCATGAACTAACCCAGATCAAACTTTATAAGGCAACATTATCTATGCATAAAAAAATGTTTCGATACCAATCATAATGTTTCATGCAATACCATCAAGCTGTTACGGTCTCAACAATATTATCATACTTAATAATAACCTCTCGTGCAAACCTCGAATTGCACATGGAAAAAAAATCGATATGCACAACCGCCAAAAGCGGGAAGAATCTAACCCAAGACCTCGAGAAATCAGAGCTTTGATACCATGTTGTATTGCCAACGTCATACATATTTTTGTCGTTTAAGCGTTCCAAATTCATTCAATTATAGATGTGAAAAAGCTCCTGTTTGGTTAAAACACCCATTTGCAGTTGAGAAAACGAAGCAAATTGTTGAAATTTTCTTGCCAAGTTTGTGTGTGAATCTTCTTCTCATTGACATGCCGAGAGTTTATGGCAATGACATAGGTGGGGCCGTTAATGAAGACGTTAACCTTCAACGTTATTTGCTCACTGATATTTGGGATAGAACGAGGAGAAAGAAGAGATATACTTGTAGGGCTCTTTCAAGAATTGATTGCAGGAGTATTAGCAGTACCAGTGAATTTGCCTTTCACACAATTCAACCGCAGTCTCCAGGCGAGTGCAAAAATCAAAGCCATAGTTATGGATCTTATACGTGAGAAGAGGGTCGCGTTTGAACAACAAGGCGCTTCCCCTCATCAAGATCTCATTACTTGCTTGCTTAGCATGCGCAATGAAGACAACTCTAGTGTACTCTCAGATGAGGAGATTCTGGACAACGCCAAAATTGTCATGATTGCAGGACATGATACAACCTCCATCCTCCTTACCTTCATGGTCAGGCTTTTTGCTAACAACCCATCTGTTTATGAGGCCGTTTCACAAGGTAAAGTTCCATCCCCACCCCACCCCTTTGTTGAATACCTGCAAATTATTTTGGGAAAAAACGATTGACTGCTCAAGTGGATTGAGATTGCAGAACAAGAGGAAATTGCTAGGAGCAAGGCTGCTGGGGAACTTCTCACATGGGATGACCTTATCAAGATGAAGCACACATGGAGAGTAGCTTCGGAGACTCTAAGAATGACCCCTCCTGTGTTTTGTTCCTTTAGAAGGGCCCTAACTGATATCGAATATGGAGGATACATAATTCCAAAAGGATGGCAAGTAAGAGCGTATATACACCTCCACAACATGCATCTCTTTACTAGTTAAAGTCACATCTTTCGTACTGCATGGCAAAATGAAGGAACAGAAGGGTAAAAAACAAGATACAAAAAGGTAGTTACATGAACTCTCTGATGTGCAGGTAGTTTGGGCATTAAGCATGACACACATGGACGAAACCATCTTCCCAGATCCATCGAAATTTGACCCTAAGCGCTTTGAGCAACAAGTACCAGCCCCTCCTTACAGCTTTGTGGCATTTGGAGGTGGCCAAAGGATATGTCCTGGTTATGAATTTGCAAAAATAGAGACACTGGCTATGGTGCACTACTTGGTGACCAGATTCAAATGGAAGCTCTCTTGCAAAGATGATTCTTTCAGCCGAGAGCCAATGCCAGTCTTCAATCAGGGACTACCAATCCAAATTACACCAAAGAAATCTAGTGGTGCACTCTAATCCCGAATTCTCTTCGGAGGAGATAGAATCTAGAATACCGTAGTCCTTTATCCATCTGGTTCAAAACCATATCCATCAGTCTAGTGAAGGGACATCAATGCTACGGGTGACGACCCTAAACGGAAGAAGCTTGAAACAAAAGAGAAAAGAGCTGGCATATCCAACTCATTCAGGGGATTCAGTGAAGGGACTAAAGTAGACTCTCTATCTCGCTAGATAGTCGCGAACTGCTATCAACTAAGTATTAACCTTTGTAAGCAGCAAGCACAACTCATCCATTTTATAGAATTTGGTACTTCCGCTGTCTTCCCATTCTCATTTGACTCTTGAAGTAAAGAAAGGGCCATCGAGTGTTCAATAATATGCAGATAAGGCACCAAGCGAGACAGGAAATGAAGAATACGTTGGTGCTTAAGCAATGAAGCATGCATCTCTGTGTTGCCAATTTCTTTCTGCTACACAGAATATCTTGAATCAGTTCTAATTAGCTACACAGTAGTGATTGTGGTTTGTATAGAATAGATGAGACTCACCAAGTGTAGCTAGAATCGCTAGACCACACGCCCAAGATCGACGGCTAATTGATTTAACGAGAAGAACAAGATTCTGATATACAAGACAAGTTTACAAGATGATACACCACAGCTCTACGTGTCTCACTCACTCATTAATCACAACTATTATTATATAGAGGAGATAGAATGTTGTCTGCAAGAAACTAGTCCAACTAGTTTTTTGCCAACGCTTCAAATAAAGTCTCGAGTTAATTACATCCATGTCCCTGAGGTTAGAGTAAAATTACAATTCAAGATACTAAGTTTCAAAAGGTAACAGACCGTAATCATAAACGTTAAAAAAGTAATACTTGTGTCCATCCGTCAAGTATCCATCCAAAAAATGTATTTTTTATGATGTCATCAATACGTATTTTCAAAATATGGCAATCCTACCCTTAGATTATCTTTACCTCTCTTATCTTTCTTTCCATTCTCTCTTTCATCAGCTTCTCTCTCTCTCTCTTCCCCTTATCTCTCTCTTCTTCCATCAGACACACACAGGCGAATTTCTCTCTTTTTCTTCAAATCTTATCCCACCACCACGCCACTGTTCCTCGCCTCCGACCACCCTCACACCACCACCCCTGCCACCGTCCCCTCCCTTCCCCATACCCCACAGCCTTCCCCTTCCCCCTCCGGCACCCCTTCGTCCCCATCCGTTCCCCTAACTCGCCCCGTTGCCTTCCCCTTCCCCTTCCCCCCCCCCTCCCCACCCCGCGCCATGCCCTTCCCTTCCCCCACCTCACCCTGTCATCCCCCTCCCTTCATTTACCCCACTACTTTTTGGTTTCTTGAAAGTTGGATAATAAATGTTAGAGTTCAAAAAGACTATTGAAACCCTAATTTGAAAATTAGGGAGATAGAAGAAATCACTTGAAACCCTAATTTGAAACCTTAACTTTGAAATTAGGGAGATAGAAGGAATGACTTGCTCTAATTTGAAACCCTAATTTGAAAATTAGGGAGATAGAAGGAATGGCATGGTAAATAATTTACATTTCAAGTCATGGACAATATGGTAATTTGATAATTCCGTTATGTATTTGGATATTCCGTTAGGTCAAAAGACATAAGCGCCTATTTTTAAAACTGATGAACACACGTATAATTTCACCCAATTATTAGGAACATGAGTGTAATTTACCCTAAAGTCTTCCTTCTTTTTGGTTGTGGGCTCCCAAAATTTTCTCTTATTTGTAAATGTCATTTCAATCTCCACCAATTCAACTTTTCACTATTTTTCCAGAATTAGTTTACAAAAATGAGGCCTTGTCTTTATTTCTTCCCTCTTATTATAATATCTTTTATTATGTTGTTTCTGCTAGTTTATGAAAACCAAGTTAAGGTGATTTTTTTTTTCTGTTTTTTTTTTTTAGGTAGCTTTCATGAGATGTAATATAAACTTGTGTTTCATATTTGAAAGTGTTATTTTCAACCCTTGATAAAATTTTCATCCCTTTTTTGTCGCTAAAAATACATGTTTGTAACAATTATAAACTTTTAACAACGAAGGTGATGTAACGTAAAATATATAAGGGGGTAGAATTAACCTCTCTCATATTACGTTATGTTAACGGTGCAAACAAGAAATGCTCATAACAAAAAGTATTATCGAAAGAATGAATTGGGACTTCTAAATCTTGAGATTTTGAAATTAGGGGATTTAGAATAAAGGGATTTCAAAATGAAGGATTTTTTAAAATACTCCATCCAAACACACTCTTAGAATGTGTCTGGGTAAAGTATTTCAACGAGAGCTTTCACTTTGGATGAAAATTTGAAAGTAGCATGAATTAAATTCACTATTGGGTAAGTGAAATTCTAGAAGGATTTGAAAGAGCGATTTGGAGAGCCAAAATTCTCAACTAATATAATCACTCTAAACTAGTTTTCCTGTCAAATTCACTGGAGTCTACCTTCCACAATTCAATCCATCTTTTGTTTCGCCCATCCATTTGTAATTTGTTTATTTTATAACTTTGTAAATTTTGATTGTTTAAAATACAAGAATCTTAATATGAAGGTATCCCAAACTTCTTGGTATTTAAAGTTCTTCATCCAAATAAACTCTTAAGATAGAGAGATATGCAGTATAGAATCGTCTTTTGAAAAGGGTTAGCCGCCAAGTAGCCACTCTTACGGTCTTTGACAAGAATAATGAAGTCTTAAACTTCTACCACTCTATGCGGTGCGGGACATTAACGTGATTTATAATAAGCACCTAAATCACTTCATACTACTATAGCTGCCTGCTTCCATGCTGCTTCATAAACTTGCTTTTTCACCCAACTTTATTCTTGTGGCCCCCTGAATGCTTAATAAACTTGCTTTTTGGCCTCCACCCAGAATAACTTCTGATTCCACCAGAGAGTATAACAAAAAAAGTAACCAACTGAACTTAGATCATGGTTCCGGACCCAAAAAAATAAAAATAAAAAAGAACTAGGTCATTCCTTAAAATAGTCTGATAGCCAACTTATAGTCTGAATTAGAAACTAATATTAAATTTTACTTTTAACATTTGAACTTCACTATAATGACTAAAGTAGAAACAATAACAATTAAAAGATACTTGACGATGAAAATAAAAATCAAATGGCTAAGAAGGTAGCTCAACCATCAACCTAGAAAAAAACCCGTTTACCATAGAAAAAGAAGGAAGAACATCAGAAAACATAAAAAGTCAGGTCATCATGGTCGACGGTGGGGTTCAACCTGGATTGTGGCTTGTCCTTAACTACTCACGTCTTGATCAAATATCCTTTCCCCCGTCTTCAACTTGTATGAGAGCACATCAAAGTCGCAAAGTTGAACTACAGTGATGTGGGGCATTGTCAGACTTGGTCAAAAAAGTGAACCAACATGAACCCAAAATCACGTTGATCAAATATCCACTCAACTGCAGGTTATTTTTTTTCCAACACCGAAATCGTGGTTTCGAAGGTCAAGAAAACTGGTCCCAATTACGTGTTTTGACCGCAAACATGTTTGTGGTTAGGGCTTAATTTGATTCGACCATCATTACTTAACGCTTTTTAATTTGTTGTTCATGTTTTGCGGTCAATTACGCCGGAACAAGCATTTTGTCAAATGTAAAAAAATAAGACGTTATATATCGTTAGTTACACGTTAATAGTGTAATAATTAATAAAGACTTCTCAAAACTAATGTCTCCTTGATTACAACCTAACAGAGAAAAAAAGGAAAATGATGTGGAACTTTCTGTCATGGTAGAATTCAAAGAGGATATTTGCAGTGGATCTAAAACCCTCAATGCTAATTGCTAAAGCTCAACACCCCAACATGGGAGCACACGGAGAGAACGAGAGCATGGACCGTCCAAGACTATCTATCTGCTTTCTGTTCATTCTCAGCCTCACCACTCCCCAGCCAAAATTCGCATACGGGCTCTGTTCAGATAATGGCAACTACACCACCAACAGCACCTATGCAGCCAACCTGAAAACCCTCCTTTCCTCCATCTCCAACAGCTCCGACCTCAACTCCGACGGCTTCTTCAACGCTTCCATCGGCCAAAACCCGGACCAAGTTTACGCTCTCGCACTCTGCAGAGGCGATCAGGAGATCACCAGCTGCCGCAGCTGCCTCAACGACTTTAGTCAAGCCATCACCAAGGAATGTCCTAATCAGAAAGAAGCCTTTCTCTACAAAGACGAGTGCATGTTGAGGTTTTCCAGCCTTAACATACTAAGCTCCATGGACGATGGTTTGTTTGCCATGGGTTATAACTTGAAAAACGCGACGAATCCGGCCCAGTTCAATGAAGTGCTGGGAAGTCTACTGTTCGATTTACGTGAGCGAGCGTCATCAGGCGGTGTACGGAAGTATGCAGCTAAGGTGGTTAGCTACACGAGTCTTTCGAAGATTTATGGGTTGGAACAGTGCACGCCGGATATATCAAAGCTGGATTGTGGGAAGTGTTTGGATGCGGCTATGAATGACATCACCTATGCGAGTGGGAAGATTGGTGCTGCCATTATTAGGTACAGCTGTGTTCTTAGATTCGAGACGTACCAGTTCTTTCAACTTGCGGTTGATGCACCGCCGCCACCCCGCAGCACGCCGGCTCCACTGGCGCCGCAGTCTCCTCCTCCGCTATCAACCGACACCCCTGGTACTCTTCGTGCTAGTTTACTTTCATGTCTACACTGTTTCAACAAGGTTAATAAAGCCGTTAATTAGGAGGTTAGGCTTACAGCTACATTATGGACCATTCATGGGAATGAAGTCCTGGAAAAAAAATGGGGACATCGCACAGATTTCTAAACTTGAAGGGGTGAAGCTGGTTTTCAATAAGTGTTTGGTTGTCATTGAAAACGATTCTTAGAGACATGGCTGTGGCCTTTTAACTTTCGTTTGTAACTCTAGAAAATGTGTATCTCGTTAGAAATGGCTTTAGGTGTAGAGTTTTTATCGCGCCTTTAATTTGACATTAGAGATTGACAGGTGATAATAAGAATTTCTTGCAAGAAAGAGTATGACACTATTTGCACCATAAAATATCTTTTCTCACTAATAAGTTCACTTTAATTAAATGCCACTAAATGACATTTACTTTTTATTATTTCTGAAGAGATAACGGAAGATTCAAGAAGTGAAAGAAACCAACTTCTGAAAATATGTTATATTGATAAGGGATAAGTGTGGTTGGTTACTTATTAGTGGGTGATTATTTTCTAGGTGGGTAGTTTATCTTTAAGTGGGTAGTTTGTCTCGTAATGGTAGTTATTTTCTACAAAGTCTCTAGTATAAATAGTGGGTCAAAGAAGAAAGAAGGCAATCATCATCAATCATCAACCAGACAAGTCAAGACTTTTTCAAGTCTTTTTCTTTCTTTTGTTTAGAGGCTTTTGCGGTCGATCGATAAGGATTTCAGTTTCTTGTGTAAACATTCACAATCAATCGAAAGCTCTCTTTGTTATTTATGGGCGCGTCTTTTACATTTAATTTCAATCTGTTCGTCGAAGTTTCTCGCTTTCAGGGAAGTCCCCAGCAGGGGAAGAACCATAAATTTTTTTCAGGGGTTACAAATTTTTTTATTAAAATAATATTAAAAATTGTAAGTCAGTAATAATCAATTAGCATAATTATGATTGTGATAACAATAATTTTACAATATTGTGTACCTAAAAAGTTATATACCAAATACGCTAGTCACTGTACCACAAGTCCACAAGCAATCAAAGAGTCAAAGCAGCAGCTAGTCAAGGCGTCAAGCAGCCAGCAGGGAGCCTCGTCGGCGTCGTCACAACGTCGCCTGAGCGGCTTCAGTCACGGTAAACGACAGGGGTGAGGCCGTGAGGTCCCAGATCTGGTCGGATTCGGAGTAGCCGAGGCTCGAGTAGTAGTCAAAGTCTCGAAGAGCAGAGCCTCGTCGGCCGTCGTCGTGGTAATCGCCGCCTGAGCGGCTTTAGTCGCGGTCGCCGGTAGGGGCCAGATCTGGTCGGAGTAGCTCAGTCCACCGCGCGGTCACTCACGGAGTCACAACGGTAAGAGAGAGAGTGCCGAGTGTGGGTCTCAGGGAACGGGGTATCAGAAACGGCGTCTCGGGGAACGAGATCTCAGGAAAGGGGTCTGGGTGCGATTCCCGAAAAAAATTTATTTTTGCAAAAGTTCAGGGGGGGACCACATAGGTCCGCCACTGGTCCCCAGGCCCTAGGGGCAAAAAAGATCCCGTACTTCTAATTGATCGTGCCGCCGGCGCACAAATCGATTGTGAGTTTGTCCAGCAGCGCAAATATTGGTACGCCCGGTGGGACCCTTGTACCTGAAAGTGGGAAATGCCAACAATATGTTTCCAAGCAATTCCTTTGAACTTCAGGCTCGATTTGAAGAATTAAGGGCCGATTTCTGGGTAAATTAGATAGTATGTCGTACTTCGTCATCATTATTGCCTAGAAATTTTAAACCATTGTCTCTTTCATTTTATATGAAGTCGACAGTGGATGACTTAATAGAATTTTGGTATGATCTAATGGATTGCATTGATGCAAACCATGGCCAACCTATTCTACCATTGATTTTGGTAGATACCTCCAATGAATTACATCGGTTAAAACCTTGATGGGAGTAGATCATCCATCTTTTTTAGAAGATGTACAGGATGAATTAAAAGAATGTTGGGCTTTAATTCATAGAGTAAGGTGGATGAGGAAGGAAGTGGATCCATTTCCACACTTGTTGAGGTTGAAAAGTTACAAACCAATATTCATTCTTTGACTATTGCAAATGAGATGATGCCAAACATGACTGAAACAAGACAATATTTAGAAGATGGATGTAACCAACTCATGGTTAGTAAAAATAACACGACTACCTATCAAGAGGAGTCGTTGCACAATAATCAACTTCAAGTGTTATCTCCAGGCAATTCAAGTGAGTTATTTGATGAGTTGTATGAAAAGTGCTTACTCTGGGGAAATCATTTGAATGCATTAATACAAGTCGCTAAAACTTGTACCAAAAGTGGTGTAAAGATCAACATCGTGTCAAAAATGGCAGAAATAGTTGAACAACCATGTCCGTTCTCATATGGGATTGATACGTCAAAAGGAGATTTAATCGATACGGTTGGGGGGGGGGGGGGGGAGTTTGCAAGCCTATTTTGGTTGAAAGCAAAAAAGAGCCCTTTTCATGGGCCATGTATAGCGAGTCAACCGTCGCTATCGATTCAAAATTCCCCACTGTTAGTGAGTTTGAAACTTTGACACCATGAAAAATGATGAAGAACATGTATTTTGGGAACCAATTGGTGTCACATTTTTTGGAGAAAGATACCATATTTGGGTTTGTGGAGCACACCAAGGTAGAGTATTAATTCAATGGTTATCCAGAACTGCAAATATAGTCAAATATTATTTGTTCTATTTTTTTTGATGCATGTTGAATTAAGAAATGCTCAATCGATTGCTTATCAGTAGTAATTTTATATGTTGATTTGGTTAGCAGCTTGACCAAAAAAAAAGTCATGGTTTGTTTAGTGGCTTGCCCAACTATGGTCATTGACACTGGTATATGGAGAGCAAAAGCCAATCGATGGCTAATAAATGGCAAAAATGTTGTCACTTTGAAGAGTGCAAACCTATCGATCGTGAAAGGCTACTGATCGTCCAAGCCTATCGATCGTGAAATATTACCGATCGTGAGAGGCTATCGATCGTGAGAGGCTATCAATCGTGCAAGGCTATCGTTCGTGCAATGTTATCGATCGTGAAATGCTATTGATCGTGCAAAGCTATCGATCTTGAAAAGCTATGGATAATGAAAGGCTATCGATCATGAAAGGCTATATATCGATCGTGAAAGTCTATCGATAGTGAGAAAATACTACCCCTTTGAAAGATGACTCTTCGCAATTTAGAAGTATTCAAGTGCTTGAGCCAGGGGTGCAATGTTTGCACCATAAAATATATTTTCTCATTAATAAGTTCACTTTGATTAAATGTCACTAAATGACATTTACTTTTTATTATTTCTGAAGAGATAATGTAAGATTCAAGAAGTGAAAGAAATCAACTTCTGAAAATGTGTCATATTGATAAGGGATAAGTGTGGTTGGTTACTTATTAGCGGGTGGTTATTTTTTACGTGGATAGTTTGTCTTATAATGGTAGTTATTTTTTACAAAGTCTCTAGTATAAATAGTGGGTCAAAGAAGAAAGAAGGGACAATCATCATCAATCATCAACCAGACAAGTCAAGACTTTTTCAAGTCTTTTTCTTTCTTTTGTTTAGAGGCTTTTGCTACCGATCAATAGAAATTTCAGTTTCTTGTGTAAACATTCACAATCAATCGAAAGCTCTCTTTGTCATTTATGGGTGCACAGTCTTTTACATTTAGTTTCAATCTATTCGTCGAAATTTCTCGCTTTCAGGGAAGTCCACAGGCCCTAGGGGCGAAAAAGATCCCGCACTTTTGATCGATTGTGCCGCCGGCCCACAAATCGATTGTGAGTTTGCCCAGTAGCGCAAACAGACACGATCAAGAGGATGACCCATTTTTATCATTGATTGGGCACGGGGACAGATGAACGTGAATAAGATAAGAATCATATGTTCTATAGTATTTCACTGTAAGAATTATAATGACAAAAATTGCCACTAAGTGGTTCTTAATATTTGTAGTAACATTTTTAAAGTTTAAATGCATATAGCGACAATGTGCAATTGTATCAGCGCTGCAAATGGGGTAGTCCATGTGGAGATCACTGATAATAATGAGAAGCAGTCGCGGTTACCTATTATCTTTTCAGTGAGGTATCATAGGTAGTTGAGCAATTAATAAATTTGACATTTCATTTTAAATTTCATGTTATTGCAGGAGGCAGTAGCAACAAATCCCGGACCATTATCATTATTGCAATTCCCGCAGCTTCTTCGGTGTTGATAGTGATCTTCATTTGTCTACTTCTATCATTGAGGAAGAAAAAGCAGAATATTAATGTTGAGAGTAAGTTTGGCACTAATTGTGACTCAAAAAAAACTAGGCTTCATTTCACTTTACAAATTAAAGCAAAAATTAAAAGACAAATTGTTTATTGGGTAGCGCATGCTTCTCTCCTTTTAATAAAACTCAGTGGGTACTGCACCTCAAAAGCATGTGGGGACCACATGTGGAGCCCACATTTTCGTGCAATAAGAACATAATAAAACAAATTTGCTAAGGACCTAATGTAATTACACGAGCACAACAACAACGAGAAACTTATTTTAAGTTTAATCAAGCATGAACTTTTAGGTTTTTAATTGTACATATGTCGCATATAAAACTTTTTACCTGTATTTTTTCGATACTCAAGACGGAGGAATTTTGACCACTTATGGTTAAAAATATTTGGGATGGCTACACATGATTATGGTAACTTTTCTTTTTTGGTGAAGCTGTCGATGAAATTAGTGGCTTAGAATCCTTATACTTTGACTTTGGCACTGTAAGAGCTGCGACCGACAACTTTTCTGATGCTAATAAGCTTGGGCAGGGTGGATTTGGTGTTGTTTACAAGGTAACAAGCAGTACTGTAAATGTGTTTCTACAACTTCACTAGAATTGACATTTTGAAATTTGTGAAGGTAGTTTAAAGTTCATATTTTCACATTATGTTGGTTGTGCTTGATCTTCAGGGTAGGACTCAAAATGGACAAGAAATAGCAGTAAAGAGATTGTCAAAGAATTCAGGACAAGGTGAACTGGAATTTAAAAACGAGGTCTTGTTATTGGCAAAGCTTCATCACAAGAATTTGGTTAGGCTCCTTGGTTTCTGCTTGAAAAAGACAGAGAGGCTTCTTATCTACGAGTTAGTGCCCAATGCAAGCCTGGACAAATTCTTATTTGGTACGATATTATGTTCTCCTGCTTTTCTAACATTTTATGAATTATGTTGCTCTTTGGGTTTTAATAGGGCTACCCCGTTCATAAGGCATGACTACTGTCTGTGTGGGGAGTCACCTTAAATAGCTCATGAGACAAAGCGAACAACGGATATAGGATAAACTACGCTTACATGATTTAGTTTGTTATGAATGCAAAATGAAGATTTTACTACATAATTCTTCTTCGTAGGTTGCTAATTTATGGAGACTTGACAAAGCTCTAACTTTGGTCATACATGTAGATCCAGTAAAACGTGGATATTTAGATTGGAACAGGCGGTACAAAATTATAGAAGGTGTTGCTCGGGGAGTTCTTTATCTTCATGAAGATTCTCGACTTAGAATCATTCATCGCGATCTCAAAGCTAGCAATGTTTTGTTAGATGAAGAGATGAACGCCAAAATTGCAGATTTTGGCATGGCAAGACTGTTCAAGTTAGATGAAACCCATGGCGACACAAGCAGAATTGTCGGAACCTAGTAAGTATATATGTTTGCGAAACTAGCTAGTACCACCTTGAAGTGCATTTATGTTTTCTTTATCAGCAAAGCAACATAAATAGTCCGGTTCAAACTGTGAGGAATATTTGAGATGTAATCTTGAATCTGTGTATTAAAACGAGCATTTTACTATTGCAGTGGATATATGGCCCCAGAGTATGCAACGCATGGGCAGTTCTCAGTCAAGTCAGACGTATTCAGCTTTGGCGTGCTAGTTCTTGAAATTGTAAGTGGTCAGAAGAATAATTGTTTTCGTAGCGGGGAGGATGCAGAGGACCTTCTAAGTTATGTAAGTGTGATTACCCAATATGCAGCCACACTGGATATAACATAGCGAAAGCTTATCATTGTGGTTGCACATGTTGAATGCTCTTAGGCTTGGAAACATTGGCGCGAAGGAAGAGCGGGTTCAAGCCTAATCGATCCAGAATTGAGAGCTCATTCGGGTTCAATACGCTACATCGTAAGATGCATCCACATTGGGCTGCTATGCGTTCAAGAAAATGTAGCTTCCAGACCGACTATGGCTTCAGTCGTTCTCATGCTCAATAGCTTCTCAATCACCCTCCCAGTGCCTTCAGAGCCTGCATTTTTTATGCACAGTAGCATCGTTCCAGAATTTTCACTCTGCGAATATAGCTCGGGGACTAATGACTCCAATCAATCAACAAGTAAATATGTTCATTTCTCGAATAACGAGGCTTCAATTTCTGAGTTACATCCTCGATAATGCTTAAGGATATAGGTCCCATTCTATGATCGGATTACTAACGAGGATAAGTCAAGCAAAGATGTAGCACTCCTGATATTTTCAAACTTCTTTTACATCAAATTTCATGTTCCAGCACCCCAAAGAATTCATTATTTGGTTGTGCGGATGAATAACTAAATAATTCGTTTTATGTTTCACGAGCATCATTTCTTATAGATTTGATACCCTAAGAACTCAATGACGTGTAGTGATGACACATAGATTTAAACCTTGGGAACAACTTCAGATTCCTTTGTATGGAATCGAACCTTCTTGAGATACATCTACTAGTGTGTTTGATCAAAATCAGCCCATGGAGAATTTTGTCCTTGCATCGCCCAAGGGTTGTGTTTGATCAAAATCAGCCCAAAGGTTGTGTTCATTCAGATATTATTAATATCTGTATATCCTTCAATTTCCAATAATTAGAGACACATTTTCTTCAAAAACGTGTTCTTGGGGAAATTCTAATTTTGCTGGTCAGAATTTCGTTTGGCTTTGTTATCCTGGAAGAATCTGCCATTAACCCAGCAGCAATCATAGTGGGGGCATATTTCCTTAAGGACAATGATTATTCACGATCAAAGCCTTATTACATTTTGATAACAGACTTTTAATTACACCCTATAATTTTTAAGTTCTTACGTTTTGCCAAAATAAACTTGATAGAATGCTCATACAATATATCTCTACTTCATGTAAATGATTGTTGTGAGGACGTTAGAAAAGAATTAGATGTGTCTTGTTTTGGAGTGAATTTGAGACGTTAATTTTAGAACTAAAGCCTAATACTTAGGTACATGGATAGAGCAGAGTTTTTAAGGTTTTAATTTGTTACCCTTGTTTTTTTTTGAATTTTTTTCCAATTGGGAAATATTAGAACTGCATTTCATATATATAACCCGGTTTGAGGGGGGGGGGGGGGAATCGAACTCGGGACCTCGAGGTCACTCCTCGAGGCCCCTTGCCAACTCCACCAACCCCTTTGGGTTAATTTGTTACCCTCGTTATGTAGGATTATTTGTCTCTAAGTTACGGCTCTTGCATCCGCTAATTGCATGTAGTGGTATTTTCTTACGGAGAAATGATTTATTACAACAAAATATAACTTGTATATACCAAAATTTGCCGGGTTAGACATATCAACTATAAATAACAAATATGCTTACATTTGACTAAAACTTTATAAGGTGGGGGCTAATTAAGAAACTTCTATTAAATTCACAAAATAATCACCACTTATAATTATAATGGATTACTTTGTAGTCAAAATTTGGATGCTTATAACTAGTTAAGATTTACTAGTAAATTATTCTTATTGTTCATGCAAATTTGTTTAATCATTCATAAACAGTCTTTTATTTGTCATTAAAACCCTTTCAAACATAAATTGTCGATCTATATTTGATTACCATAACTCTTATAAAACTACGTAGATATATTTTTGAGTCGTGAAAAAGGAGTATACATTATTTAAATACCAAGAGTAATTTGGAAGAATTGTATTTTTTTTCAAATCTCATACGTGATTTCTTTCGTAAGTTATATATATAGCCACTTTGCGTGTCGCGAGCTCTGATGCAAAAAGCTGGCCTATAATTCGTTTATTAAAGGGGCAACTTCCAAAAATGTCTCAATCTATAAGCGTTTCTCTAACATCGTCCATAAACTATTATTTTAGCCAAATTCTTCGTTAATATATCATAAGTGCGTCCACAAGGTCCTATTGTAAGTCAGGGGTAGAAAATGGCCGTTAGACGCCCTAAAACAAGGGGAAAAGTCGGAAATCATTTTTCATGATAGGTTATGGACAAGCCCGGCAAAACACACATAGTTTAGGGACCTTTTTTTTATAGTAGTTTTTTCTTCTTCTTCTTCTTCTTCTATTTGTCTTCTTCACCCCCCCTTCTTCTTCTATTCCCTTGAATGAAGTCCACCTTTTGGTAACTAGAAAAGAGAATTTGTGACATTTTAGAAGGATTTAAAGAGGGACTTGAGGGGTCAAAATTCCTAGTTGAAATAACCACTTCTTCACTAGGTTTTTGCCAAATTCACAGGAGATTTATCTTCCACAATTCAAGGCTTGTGCCAATTTCTCTCTGCTTTTCCAACCGTTCATTACCCTCTCTCTCCTTTTTTAACCACAGCCATCTATTTTTCGTCTTTTGTTTCAGCCATTCATTATTTGTTTATTTAGTTTATAACCAATTATCATGATACAATACTCATCCTCACTTTGCAAATTTTGAGATTCCAAAGTGTAAGAATTTTAAGATGAAGGGATTCTAAACTCTCTCATATTTGAAGAATTTTCATCCAATCACAGTATTCTTAAGATAGAGAGATATGCACTAGAGAAAATTGTCTCACCGGCTGGCCAAGTAGACACTCTTTAGGATACTTGGCAGGGATAATGAAGTCTTAAACTTCTACCACTCTATGCGATGCGAGACATTGGCGAAATTGGTTCAGCACCTAAATCACTTGATAGCACTGCAGTTCCGCGCTGCTTCACTTGGGGCATGACAATCTTCCTTCAAGTATGTGAATTCTATGGTTGGGCTCGTGAACCTGGAGCACAACATGGATAAGTGGCGGATTAAGGATGTTGGATCACGGGAAACAAAAACACATTGTAAAGTACGTAGTAACCATAACTAATTAATCGTACACATATTTTCCAGAATAATTCTGAATCTGCGAAAACAGAACACAACATCAACATTTGACAACTATCAAAATCATAGCCTAGATGTATTCGGATTGCGAAATAGTTATGATGGCAAAACTGTTGGAAATAAAGGCAGTATAGAGAAACTGGACTGAAGATGCCTGAGTCGAATGCGTTGCACTCTTTCCTTAAGACAGTATTTGCTCCCTTATAATCTGCTTAGGGTAGCAGCAAATCTGCCTCCCAAGATAAAACAGGCGAAACTCTGTTGATCACAGCAGAATGCAATCAACAGACAGAAATTTGAGAGAGAGCAAGAGAGAATTCGAAGTGTACTTATGATCTGACCATCAGCCCTATTTATAGACACCAAAGGGTGCCTAGAACAGGTGCAAACAGTTGTGGCAGTTAAGTGACTCTGCAGATGTCACTTAACAGTCACAATCTGTAGACACAGTATAGAGGTGCAATATTTGAACTAAAAGGCACCAATTGCAGTTGCCATTTCGAAATTAACTGTTTCAGTTCAAGTTGTAGCTCACAAGCTGAAATTGTCGCAAAAGTTAAGGCTGGGCTCGGGGCGAGGGCTCCTAGCGACGATGCACACGTGCAAAGTGCACCTAAAAGCGCCAATAGCGCCTTTACGCAGCCGTCGCCCCCGCCGCCGCCGGCGCGCGCGCGCTTGTGCGGTGCACCGCACATGTGCAAGTGCATGGCCATGCATACCATGTGTTTCTAGAACAATATGGTATGTCACATGGCCATTTAAATACCCTTAACTTTTCCATTTTCCAAGCCATGTGGGAACCCACTTCATGATTAGTTTCAACCTTATTAAATGTCAATGTTTGAGAGTTAATATCTCTCAAACCAATCAATCAATTTGATTGATTCTTTTTTGCAACTTATTCCTTGTAGTACAAACTTTAATAAGATAAGAATCAATTATTAGAAAATTTCCAACAAAAACTGATACTGGTATTAACCCGGTACTGAGAAGACATACATATCTTGCTCACTGGCAACTCTAGTCTTTCGTCCTTTTTTTAGTCTTTCGTCATTTCTTTAGCTTAAGTGCAATAAGAAAATATTAAGTACAACCACGATGCACTAATAAGAGTTAAATCTCTCTCTCTCTCTAATTGTGTCTAAAAGAGCAACAATGGCATCTCCTTTCAGAGAGGTTGAAAGTTGTCGGAACCAAAATTACATGGAGCTATAACTTTCTCTATAGTATGTTAACTGCATTTTACACAGACGTGATAAATCTACTATTTTGTTGTGGTCCTTATCCTTTGTAAAACATGCCCAGAATTTTTACCCAAATCACTTTGATTCCCAAGTTGGCTAAGCCTTCGTGCAACGAGTAGTGTCAACAAGCTATGTACATCATACCTTCATACCAATTAATTTTTTAAAATCAATTGCTAGTAAGAAAGAAAAATATTGAAATGCGTAGGCTAGGCCTTTTTTTTATATAAGTAAAAGTATAAATATATAGCAGAATAAGGGGATAAGAATTTACAGATGATAAGTATCCTCTTAGATGCCGTTTGAGATTGATTCTGAAAAGCATATTTCAGCTTAAATCTGAATCAGTTTTCAAAATCAGATTTAATCTACTTTTATAGAATCAGTTTGTTATTCGGCAAAAATTAGCTGTGAATTAACTTAAAGTTACAAAAATTGTTTGGATAGAAACTGATTAAATTAGTTTTAATATGGCAAAATGACCATAAATGATACTATATAAATAAAGTTTGTAATATCCATTTAGTGAAGTAATGTTAACATAACTTCCATTTGAAAATAACTACAATGTATGAAAAAATTATCGAAGAAGTTATTTTCAACTACCTAGAAAAGTTGTTACTTCTTATTCTGAATTAAAGGTAGAAGAGCGTACACAAATGGTGGGGAGGAAGAAGGTGGTTGTTAATGAACTGTTGTGCTCCCTCTCTCTCTCTTAGCGTAAAAAAGAATATAACTCCATAAGCTAATTAAAAGCACACTCAATAATTAGTTAAAAAGGGTATGAAATGTCTTTTCGTGAAAAACATGGGGATAGGATGATAAATTAAAAGGTCAAACCTGATTAAGGAAAAATTGATTATTTCATAATCCTCACTTTCCAGGATTATGGTTTTATAAAGTTTTTAGGTTTTTTACCTATATTAAATCTCATAATCTTGTTTGCCAAACACTCACACACCTGATTTAATCTAGATTAAATCAGGTTTGTGAGTGTTTGATAAACGAGATTATGAGATTTAAATGAATACAGACACTTGGGATCACAACCCCATCCAAATAAGTAGATGACCTAGACAGCCAAAGAAAACAAGATGCCAAAAATTGCTCAGACAAAACCTTTCAAGGCATGGACTCAATTCTAGGAAAGGAGACCAGAGGCTGTACACGATCAAACTATCTCTGGAGAGTCCTTCCAGTGATTGAGAAGCAAAACAAACAAAAGCTTATGAGAAGGATAATACTTCAGATTGTCCTTGAGCGACATGCACCGAATGCAAGTTTTTGTAGCCATCAGTCAATCTACACAAAAAATCTATAAACGAGGGCATAAACATATCTCTGGATGAGGAAGTAAAATGATGATATGTAAGCAAAGAAGAATTTTCAGCCACTCAATTACTCGAAAGATAGCTATCTGTAAAGCAGTAAGTTGATCCAAAGCTACGACACCCTCAAGACATGCGCCAATCGAGGACCACACATTGTTAAAAATAACAATACCAAAGTGACCATCGTCAGAAGAGTCATGCACGGATATAGCACAAAAAAATGGAGAAGGAGGGAGAGCACAGTCACAGGTAATGGAATGGTATGTAGGCCGAAGTGGAGGATAGAAATGTACGAAGCTAGTTCGTCGCCCTTGAGTACAAAGAGGATTCTTATGCCGGAGTTTCCTAAAGCGAGCCAGAAAACAATGAGTTTTCCTGATCTGAGAACGCAGAAGTCGAATATGAGTCAATATCCGGCCCACAGAAAATTGAGCTGCCTTAAAGATGATTTCATTCCTGGCAAGCTAGGTCTTTTTTCTAAATTCCCGAGTTTGCGAAACTAAATCGAACTAATTTTGAACTTTGGAAATTAAAGAATTCTTGTTTTATAAGTCTATTGGGCCCGTCTGATAACTTTTAATTGCAACCCAAAGTTTAGAAGCATTTTTGTAATTTCAGGTTGTAGTTGGCAAAAAGAATTTCCTTCTAATAAGGTGCTAAAGTGGGTTGGCTAGGCCCGGAACACCCTAAAATTTTGAAAACGTAAAACTATAAGAACATAAAAATGGTAAATTTGGCTTTACCATTTTCTTGTTGTAAAATATATATTTTGTGTATACTTGTGCAGAAAAACAACTAAGTACGAAAATATTGAAATGTAGTTTACTAAACAGAACAAACAGTATTAGCAAGAACAATTAAAATGAACTCACAGCAAAATCAGACAAACAGCAATGGAGAACCGAGGCGTGAATTTGATTCACTGTCCTTAAGACTTTATTCGTCCCGCAACGGTGCTGACAGTTCTTGACGACAATCTCCCAGGATACAACGGCAATACGTCTGAAATAGGAGCACTCCAAATTGCAGACCCGACGAACCAAAACAATGGCACATAACTCTTTCGGACACAGGAAATTCGGAGACAAAATATTGCAGAAAATAATTTCGGATTCAGTTCTTAAAATAAACTGTAACTGACTCGGTACCCCCAATGGGCCCAATCTTTAGCTCAAGGCTAAGCCTTATAAGTAGATAACATTGGCTTTATCTTTTCAATGTGGGATACTCTTTTCCCTTCAAGGTGAACCACTAACTTTAACTTCAATTTTCTCATTCACCTCCCAATTGTTTTAAACATGTGAATATATCATGATCATCTATTCCAATAGACGAACATGAATTAATTTGTTCCTAACCAAAACTTGGTTTGGAACCCTATTAAAAAATTGAGTCAAAGTTGCTTCTCACAATGGGTTTAAAACCCAATTCCAACAATCCCCCACATGAATAGAAAATTGACTGGACACAATACTCAAAGAAACACTGACACTAGAAAGAGTTCCTTAGAATGACACTGCATCGGGATAGGTAGCCGATGGCCTTGAACCTTCCCTAGTGAGAATTATCGGATTTACCGGTTAACCAGTGAACATGATGTCTTGAACTGTTCAATCCTTAGTGTAAACCGAGACAATAGAACTTCACACAATATCGCTTAAACATTGTTTTGAGGTTCTCATTGTTGTGTTTATTTTGGCCCTGAACAACTCCTGATTTTCATGAGTACTCTCTGAGAATACAGCCTTACAATTGTCATAGAAGCGGCCCCACTTCTTATTCACATAGGTGACTTCTTATTAAGAGGTTCCTACCGCACCCCCCACTTAGATTTCCAAGATATAAGAGTCATTGAAAGCATTGCTTAATCTAAACTTTTGTAGGTGTCACTATCTGCTCATCATAGGAATGAATATGAGGGTTTTAACCCCCCACAGTGCTCTGTCTGAGTCGCATTTACATAATTCGGTTTTCCCTTTGAACCTAGATCTTGGGATCTCCAGTTAGCTAGGTAGGGTTTCCATTATGGCAACTCTTTAGTTCATAGGCTTAAGACCCATTCCCCTCGATGACACATTTACTTTCTCTCTAGTCAAAGCTTTCGTTAACGGATCCATAATATTATCCTTTGACTTCACATAGTCAATAGAGATAATTCCACTAGAAAGTAATTGTTTAACGGTATTGTGTCTGTGACGTATGTGTCTAGACTTGCCGTTATACATACTGCTTTGTGCTCTTCCAATTACAGATTGACTATCACAATGTATGCAAATTGGTGGCACATGCTTAGGCCAATTTGGAATATCCTCCAAGAAATTACGAAGCCACTCCGCTTCTTTTCCTGCTTTATCTAAAGCAATGAATTCAGATTCCATAGTGGATCTGACAATACATGTCTGTTTAGAGGATTTCCAAGAAATAACTGCTCCTCCTAATGTAAACACATATCCACTTGTGGATTTTGTTTCATTAGAATCTGATATCCAGTTGGCATCACTGTATCCTTCTAATACAGCTGGATATCTTGTATAATGCATACCAAAGTTTAAGGTATATTTTAAGTACATTAAAACTCTTACAATAGCTATCCAGTGATTCTTCCCCGGATTGCTAGTATATCTGCTCAGTTTACTGACAGCATATGCTATATCGGGTCTCGTGCAATTCATGATATACATTAAGCTACCAATTATACGCGAATACTCTAATTGAGATATTCCTTCCCCAGTATTCTTTGTTAGATGTAAATTTACATCTAGCGGTGTCTTAACCGGACTATCATCATAACTTTTAAATTTGTCTAGCACTTTCTCAATATAATGAGATTGTGACAAGACTAGTCCATTTGATGTTTTGGTAATTTTCATACCAAGTATAACATCAGCCACACCCATATCTTTCATATCAAATTTACTAGCCAACATTTTATTTATAGCCTTAATGAATTCATTATTGCTCCCGATAACGAGCATATCATCCACGTAAAGGCAAACAATGACATATCCTTTTTCCGTGCCTTTAACATAGACACATTTATCACATTCGTTGATTCTAAAGCCATTTTCGATCATGACTTTATCAAACTTTTCATGCCATTGTTTCGGAGCCTGTTTTAGTCCATAAAGTGACTTAACAAGCTTGCACACCTTCATGATGAATATAACCCAAATCTACATATTGAGAAATGAAAGGTGTGGTGAACAAAAAGGGGAAAAAAAAGGAAGCCCTTTAACTCGAAGGGAAAAACAAAGCAAATAGCTAATTTGTAATACCCCGAATTTCGAGAGCCGGTTAAAACAACTATTCTGTGCTCCGAAAAATAGACAGGCATTAATTTTGAGCAATGATCGAATATTAGTAACGTATTGAAGCTTAAAAGAATTTTGTGGCAAACATATAATTTTAAAAACTTCCGGGGTCATTTTGTAAATTTAGAACTTGAGGGGCTATTTTGCAAATTTTGAAAATATAGCCTTATGTGTCAATTTTCAGAAATTGGGGGTAGGAGATGCCACCTCCTTATGTGTTAGTTTGGTTCTATCTTAAATGGAAAGGAAAAAAAAACAGAAGAAGAAGAAGATCAAAACAGAGAGCTTCGAGAAGAAAGGGAAAGAGATTCGGGAAAGATGAGGAAAAATAAAAAGAGAGAAACAGTAAAAGAGAAGAAGAACAGAAAATCAGAGAAGCAGAGGGCACAGCAGAACAAAGAAAGGAAAATAGAGCGGGAAGAACAAAAAGAAACAGAGGAGAAGAGCAAACTCGGTGGAAGAATGTGAGAATAAGAGAAAGATTGGGAAAAGATTTTCAGTGGGTAATCCCCTCATCATCAAGTGTAATTATTGGTTTAAATTAGTGTGTGATTGTGTGTATTATGCCGTGTAGGAGAGGAGGGGCTTCGGCTGGGATTTCAGTGGGTGATTGTGGTGTTATTGTGTGTGTGTGTGTGTGTGTGTGTATATATATATATATAATTGAGAATGATTTAAGGTGTGTTAGGTGAAGAGTGTGTGACTGCGACTGTGTGTAGTGTGAAACCGGGTGTGTTCTCTTCGGGTTTCAAGTGGGTAAGAATTTTGTGTATGTAATTGTGTGTGTATAATTGATGTTAAAACATGTTTAATGTGTGTTAAAGTGTAAGGTTAAGGTGTTAATGAGTGGAGGTGCAGTGTAATGTGAATTTGTGAGTGATGGATGAATATGGTAGGAAGTGTGTTTCGGCTGAAAATTGAGGAAGAAGAGAGTGTGTGCAGCTGAGGTGTTTTAGTGTGTGTTATAATCCAAATAGTAACCGTAATTGTCACTAAAGGTAAAAAATCAATTAATCAGTTTTTAATCCGAATTTTTATAAATAGTTAAGGCCAAAATTAGACAAAGTCCAAAACAGTAACCCCATTATTTTTTCGAGATGTACCCTCTCGAGTTTTTTGGGAATTGTTCGGTGTCCACGAAGTGCGCTATATTAGAGTATCAATCAGGATAAGTTCTGGATTTATTTACCATAGCAAAACAAACAATTTTAATCTGAAAATTTAATGAAAAAACCTTATTATACTGATATGTTTCATATTATAAAATTTCGTGCCATTTCGAGGCCGATATGTATTTTTCGTACCTTTTAGGCTCGATCAGGACATCAGTTCGGAATTTTCGGGCGAAAATTCTTTAAAATACTTTTTAGGCCAAAAATGATATCAGGATGTCTAAAATCGAATTTTAAGATTTTTTGGAATTTTTTCGGTGCCGGAAACCCACAGGGGCATTTTGGTAATTTGCCACCCGAAAGGGTATTTTGGTAAATTGACCTAAGAAATGTATTTTTGCATAAATTCACATATGGGAAGCTTATTTTAGTGATTCTACTTATGGGAAGGCCGTTTGGGTGATTTAAGTCCGAGAGCGATTTTTTGGTAATTTTACACCTCAGGGGCGTTTTGGTAATTTTACATACGCGGTGAGGGAGGTTCATTTTGAGAGCATGTGTGAGTCCGTATTAAGTTATAATATTGTGTTGTAGACTATGTTCTGATGATTTGATCATTCCATTTAGGGTAAAGTTAAAGACTTCCGGTTAGGATAATCTAGCTGCGGATTCAGGTGGGGGATTCTATCTGAACCCTGGGTAAGGACTTTTGTCCGAACCCTTATTTTTATAACTCGTACTCGTAAGTACTCTTTTGATTTATTTATGGCTAATGCCAAACTTTGAACTGTGTATTGATATCAGTATGTTGTTGCCCAGAAAACTCACAATATTGAACTTGAATTGATTGTTCGAAATCTTGTGATACTCGCCTGTTATTGCATGCGGAGCAATTTGATAATTGTTTGTATCTGTTCTTCTGAATTGTTGTGCCTAAATTCGATAATTATTCGCAATCGTTTTGCTGTTTATATTATTTGTGATTTTCTTTTGGAGTTCTGAATGATGACTTATTTTGGTATATTATGGTTATTAAAATTCGATCTGATTTTGGTGAATTAAGCTTATATTAATGCTCATTGGTATTGTTGATTTTTCTATGTTGACCTAGGTATCTGTTCTGTGGGGAGGCGGCATAAGGCTAGTCTGAATCTTGTATGAAACGCAAGCTAGTACCCAATGGGACTAGTAATTATATTCTGGCACATCATGCATGTGTACACTCTGTTAGCTTGCTGGAATGGCATTGCAATCGCTCAAGATCAACATTGATTTTTTGTTTTATCGACTCTGTATATGGCCATGACTGTTACAAAAACAACTGTTCTGTGTATTGCCGTGACTGTTACAGAAATGACTGAAAAGTATTCTCTGAAATAAATTGTGCTCGTGTTGAAATCTTTTTGGGAAATCTTCAGTGTATTTTGGAAAGAACCGTCTCAGATGATCTGTGTACGTTTTGAAATCCTTTGGAAAACCATCATCGTATCTTGGAATTGATGACTTTGAAAAGAATCTTTTATTGATCGTTTTGGAACCCGTCGTGATTGTATTTGGCAATTTTGGTATTTTATTTATGATGAATTTTGATCGTTTTGGAAATCATTGAATTTTGATCAATCAAAGTGTTTTGGAGATCATCGTTGCTTGGATTCTCGGAAATCGTGTTGAAATCTTTTTGTAATCCTTGTACGACTTTCATGAGTTCTCAAAAGCTCACACTTCATTTGACTTCCTTCTGCAGGTGATGATAAATTATAGAAGGTTCGGGAAAGGGTTAGAGTCTGTGTGAGGATCCGGTAAGCCCGCCACTACAGTGTAGTGAGACCCCTGCGTGGGTCGGTACTGTCACCGTGTTTCATGAGGACTCGAGTTGAAAAGAACTTAGGTTTTAAAAGTTTAAGTTTGAGTAGCCTTGTACGCTTGTGTTTGAAGAATTTTGAGATGGTATCGGATTAATGTTTTGAAATATATGTTAGTGAATAGATTTGACAAGTTTGATGTGATCCGGTAAGTTGACGACCCAGGAGTTCGGGGTGATGGAACTCTGAATTTCTGGGGCGTTACATAATTAGGGTATTAGAAAGCTGAAAAGGGAAAACAAAGCAAAGATATTGAAATATGACTACAAAAAAAAAAAAAAACAGATAAAAAAATGTTTGAAGAGTGAAAAATCAGTTAAGGAAAAAAAACGGATATTGGAAAAAAAAAAGAGGGACGAGACATGCACAAAAAAAAGAAAAAGAAAAAAAGGAAGGTCGGATATGAGGCGAATTAGAACCCAAAACCGGTTCAGTCCATTCAACAGATCACAACTTATAGTCTAAGTTTAGAAATAGCGAAGTACTTAAATTTCACTTTTAACATTTGAACTTCACAACAATGACTAAAGTGGCTATACAATAAAAATTAAATCACATTTGACGATGAAAACAAAAGAATCAAATGGCTAAGAATGTAACTCCAACATCAATTTAGAAAAAAAATCCTTTTACATAAATTGTTACCCGATAAAAGATATATTGCTAATATATTGAAATAGGATTACATGGCCATCTCGGTCTTTTGACACAGTTACAGTAAAACTGCATTATAGTATTACACAACGTACGATATAGTTACACGTTGTAGTCTAATAAACATGAAGATAAACAAAGGTCAAATTCTCTGTACATAATCAAATTAGCCTTCTCGAGTCTCATCTGATAGTGTGTTTCACTGGAATCATTTCATAGAAACTTTTGTCCTTGCATCACGACAAATTTTGTTAGAAATTTCGCTTCAGCTAGTTTGATTTCTTGCCTGCGAATCCATATATGTGAATAGATACGTACTAACTTTTTTTTTAATTTTCCTACAACCTTTTGATTACAATAAGTAAATTCATCTGAGTTTAAGCACCTTCAGAACCCACACCATGCAAAGATTGAAGTCACAAAAACTAAGCGTACATAGATATCACATCCTGTACTTGGTACCCATCATCTATGGAGATTCTCCAAGTGTTCCAAACTTGACATTTCTCCACTATTAGTTCAAAGCAAGACTTAGTCCACCAAACCTTCCGTGCGTAAATGATCAATCACGCCGAAACAACTCTGAGACGACCAAGAAAAATGAACTAATATTAATACTCTTGACTATGTTCTATGTTATAGCTAGCTTTTGATTTTCTTAATACTCGGTACAAGTTATCAAGTATGTAATGAAATTACCGATGTACAAAAAAAAAAAAAAAATTCCAGCTTTAACAATTCATCCAGCTCTATTCTCGTGGTCCCTTAAATACTTAATAAACTTGCTTTAGCCTCCACCCAAAATAACTTCTGATTCCACTACAGTACAGCACAAGAAAGTACCCAACTGAACTTGGATCATAGTCCCCGACCCCAAAAGAACAGAAAAAAAAAAAAAAAAAAACAGTTAGAACTAGCTCATTCGTCATAATTAGTGTGATAGCCAACTTATAGACAATTAAAGAATGTTATTTACGTTGAACTTCACAAATTAAAGAATGTTATATGAGGCTTCAGATTTTCTTAGTATAACTTTTGTCAAAAGTAATGAAGTACCGTTGTACTTTTTTAACAAGAAAACATGATGACTTTAACAATTGACCCACCTTTATTCTTTTGCCCCTTAAATGTTTAGTATATTTGCTTTGATCTCCACTCAAAATAATTTTTGATAATCTGATAGTGAGTTTATGGCCTAACAATTAGAAAACTTCATGTTTAACATTTGAGTTTCAATTCACAACAGTCACTTAAACAATTATAGAACAACAATTAAAAGACACTCAACAATAAAAGTGACAATCAAATAACTAAGAATGTACATCTAACATCGTACTAAAAAAAGAAAATAGTTACCATGTATAGAGAAAGAAGGAAAGAGCACGGAAAATATAGATGTCCTTGACTTGTCAACAGTGGGATTCAGCCCGACTTGTCCTCGACCTCTCACGTCTTGATCAATATCCTTATCTTCAACTTCTAAAATAGTGGAATGAAAGCACAGGAAAGTCACAAAGTTGTAACACGATGGTGTGGGCATCGGCAGACTTAGGGTTCGTTTGACAAAATTTTTTTTTGGTTTTCAGTTTTTAAAGAGCAGTTTTTTAAAGAGCAGCTTAATTTATTTTTTTTATAAAAACAAGTGGGTGTTTGATATCCCTTTTTTTTTTTAGTTTTTTTTTTTGGTGTTTGGTAACCCTTTTTATTTTGACTTTTTTTTTTTGTGGTTTGCGGTGGCGGTGGTGGGGTGTAACGGTGGTGGCTGGCGGCCGGAGGTGGCTGCCGGCAGTCTCCAGCGGTGGTCGCCGGCGGCCGGTGGTCGCCGGCGGCTGGAGGTGGTAGCCAGCAGTCTCCGGCGGCCGGAGGTGGCAGCCGGCAGTCTCCGGCGGTGGTCACCGGCGGCCGGAGGTGGCTGCCGGTAGTCTCCGGCAGTGGTCGCCGGCGGCCGGAGGTGTTTGCCGGCGGCCGGAGGTGGTCGCCGACGGCCGGAGGTGGCTGCCGGCAGTCTCCGGCGGTGGTCGCCGGCGGCCGACGGTGGTCGCCTGAGGTGGCTGCCGGCGGTGGGAGGGTGGTGGTGGTGGTCTAAGAAAAAAAAACCAAAAGTGAAAAAAAAAACCTGGAGTTTTTTTTTTTACTCTTCAATTTAAAAACTGGTTTTTAAAATTGAAAAAAAATGGTTGCCAAACGCTCCTTTTTTTCAGTTTTTAAAAACTGAAAAAAAAAAGAGCAAAAAAATTGTGTCAAACCTAGCCTTAGTCAAAAAATCGAACCAGCTTGTGAACATGACCCATTTTTCAGTCAACTTACTATTTTTTCCACAAGACAACCCGTGCTTCCTAGGTCAGGAAAACTTCTACAAATTGCTCGCTTTCGCGCTCAAATAAATCTATTTTTAATTTTACATTTAAAGGATTCAAATTGAATGACGTGTTTATAGTCATTACTCATCATATGACTCATTCAAATCATATATGGACAAACATTTTGTCGAGAGAATGGATAAAAAAAAAATTCATGTCGTTCTAATTCATAAATTGACGACGTTATAAAAGCTCTTCAAACCTAACGATCTTCTCAGTTACAAGTACAACCAAAGAGGAAAAGCATATGGAAATTTCCATCGTGATAAAATTCAGGGAGGACATTTCCAATAGATTTGAAACCGAGAAGAAGGAAAATCACAGGGAACTCTCCATCATGGTACTATTCAAGGAGGACTTTTTGAATAGATAATCGAAACCCTCAATGCTAATTGCTAAATGATCAAAATCTCAACATGTGAGTACACGGAGAGAACAAAGAGAATGGACTACCCAAGTCTACACCGCCAACAGCACCTACGTAGCCACCCTAAAACCCGGACCAAGTTTACGCTCTCGCACTCTGCAGAGGCGATTAGGCGGTCACCAGCTGCCGCAGCGACTTTAGACAAGCCATCACCCAAGCATGTCCTAATCAGAAAGAAGCCATTGGTGGCTACGAAAACTGAATGTTAAGGTTTTCCAACCGTAACATACTTAGCTCCTTGGACCCGGGTTTTGTTACCCTCCGTTATAACTCGAATAACGCAATGAATCTGGCCCAGTTCAATGACGAATTAGACCCATTTTTTATGATGTTCTGATCGTCAGTTTATAGCCTAACAATTAGAATACTTCACTTTTAACATTTAACTTCGCAACAGTCACTAAAATAATCATAGAATAATCAATTTAATTCTGAATAAAAGGTATTTACCACAGAGAAAAAAGGAAGAGCAGGGAAGATATAGATGCAGGTCATCATGGTCAACGGTAAAATTCAGCCTGGCTTGTCCTTAGCCACTCGCGTCTTGATCAATATTTATTTCCTTGTTTTCAACTTAAAGAATGATGTCCAGTTATCGCTTACTTTGACATTATCTTAGTTCGTCACATGGACTTTCGTATTTTGAATTTTAGAATATTTTAAATTTAGTTACCTTGGATTCTCTCTCTCTCTTTTTCTCTCTCTGTGATTTGAATTCCTTCTTTCTAATTGAAATTCAACTAATTATAAAAAATTTATATTTCTCTCTTTTATGTCAACATGCCCCACTCAAAAAATTTATTTATATCTTTACGATTTCATGAATTCCTAGATTTTACCAAAGTAATTCTTTGTATATTCTTTTTTAGTCTTAAATCTTTTTTAGTATTTAGGGAAACACAATATTCTCCATCAGTTATTCTCTTAAACTACCCTAATTTCCTTCCTTTTATTTCATTGCAAGTTTTATATATAGTTTACACTCTTTTTTTCAATCATTTATTATGTATTGTTACTCTTTTTCTTGGTGGTCTTGAATAATAGAACCTCAACACATGGGCTATTATTGTTAGTATTATCACTGCAATTGCTATTAGTTAGGAGCGACTATGTCTATTATTTTGTTCATTATTTTTCATCTTCATTTATCACTAAAAACGAACAATTATTATTCATATTCATTTCTAGCGATAAAAATTGGTAGGAGAACTCTTTTAAAAAAGTAAAAATAAATTTTTGATTATCTTATTATCACTATCAATTTTACAATTGTTATTACATATACAAATACGAAATCTTTTAATAAATATTTTAATAATTATTATTCTCGTGCGTAACGCACAAATGAAAACTAGTAGCCGTATGAAAGCACAGAAAAGTCACAAAGTTATACCAGGATGATGTGGACACTGGCAGACTTGGTCCAAACAATGAACCAGGCTGCGAACATGAACCAATTTTCACAAAGTTGTACCAGGAAGACGTGGACACACATTTCCAACACGTGATTCCTAAGGTCAAGAAAACCGGTCCCAATATCAATTACGTAAGTGATATGTTGTTCGATCCTAATATCAATTACGTAATAAACATTTTGTCAGATATATCGATAATAGTACATTGATTACCTGATGTAGACTTTTTAATAGGAAAAAATGAAAACGATACTGAAATTTCCATCATGGTACAATTCAAAATGGACATTTCCAATAGATCTGAAAACTCAATGCTAACTGCTAAAGCTCAATACCAAGAATATCTCACTGCTTTCTGTGAGCACACAGAGGATATGCATTTCTTATTTAGCTAGCAGAAATAGAGAAGTATGGATGCCAATGTGACCAAAAGGACAGCAAGAAATGGTTAAAAACTCTCCAATCTGAAGCCCTTCTATAAGAAGAGCTCACCACACACCAGCTTATCTAACTTCCATTTCTCTTCAAACAGATCTCCTTCTCTCTCTCTCTGTCTCCAGCCATGGAGTTTGTAATGTATTGGACTTTTCTGGTGCTGCTGCGGCTGCTTCCTGTATTCCTTCTTCGAGCTAGGCGAGCTACGAAGAGGCTGCCACCAGGTTCTATGGGGTTACCCGTAATAGGCCAGAGTCTTAGCCTTTTAAAAGCCTTGAGAGCCAACACGGGAGACGAATGGTTTCAAGATCGAATAAGGAAGTACGGCCCGATTTCAAAGCTCAGCCTGTTTGGTACGCCATCGATTTTTCTCCACGGACAGGCTGCGAATAAGTTTATTTACACCTGCGACGGCAACAAGCTTGCAAACAAGCAACCAAAATCAATCAGCAGGCTCATTGGTGAGAGAAGTATCATAGAGTTGAGTGGCGAAGATCACAAGCGGATAAGAGCTGCACTCGTATCATTTTTGAAGCCTGAAGTGTTGAAGCAGTATGTTGGGAAGTTAGATGAGGAAATCAGGCACCACCTTGATATGCATTGGCATGGCAAACAGGAGGTCAAGGTATGTCACAGATCTATATTGCACAAAATCAATTTCAAGGCGACACCCTCACATAGTCCGCCCATGTTTGCATGAACTAACCCAGATCAAACCATATAAGGCAACATTATCTATGCATAAAAACATGTTTCTATACCAATCATGATGTTTCATGCAATACCATTAAGCTGTTAGAGGACGGTCTCAACAATATTATCATACTTAATACTAACCTCACGTGCAATCCCCCAATTGCACAAGAAAAGAAAAATCGATATGCACAACTGCCAAAAGCGGAAAGAATCTAACCCAAGATCTCGAGAAATCAGAGCTTTGATACTATGTTGTACGTATTGCCAACGTAATACCCATTCTTGTTATAATTCATGCAATTATAGATGTGAAAAAGCTTCTGTTCGGTCAAAACACCCATTTGCAGTTGAGAAAACGAAGCAAATTGTTGAAAATTTCTTGCCAAGTTTGTGTGTGAATCTTCTTCTAATTGACAAGCAAAGAGTTTATGGCAATGACATAGGTGGGGCCGGTAATGAAGACGCTAACCTTCAACGTTATTTGCTCACTGATATTTGGGATAGAACGAGGAGAAAGAAGAGATCTACTTGTAGGGCTCTTTCAAGAATTGATTGCAGGACTATTAGCAGTACCAGTGAATTTGCCTTTCACACGATTCAACCGCAGTCTCCAGGGGAGTGCAAAAATCAAAGCCATAGTTATGGATCTTATACGTGAGAAGAGGGCTGCGTTTGGACAACAAGGCGCTTCCCATCATCAAGATCTCATTACTTGCTTGCTTAGCATGCGCAATGAAGACAACTCGAGTGTACTCTCCGATGAGGAGATTCTGGACAATGCCAAAATTGTAATGATTGCAGGGCATGATACGACCTCCATCCTTCTTACCTTCATGGTCAGGCTTTTTGCTAACGACCCATCTATTTATGAGGCCGTTTCACAAGGTAAAGTTCCACCCCCCACGCCACCCCTTTGTTGAATGCCTGCAAATTATATTGGGAAAAAAGGATTGACTGCTCAAGTTGATTGAGATTGCAGAACAAGAGGAAATTGCTGGGAGCAAGGCTGCTGGGGAGCTTCTCACATGGGATGACCTTATCAAGATGAAGCACACATGGAGAGTAGCTTCGGAGACTCTAAGAATGACCCCTCCTGTGTTTTGTTCCTTCAGAAGGGCCATAACTGATATTGAATATGGAGGATACATAATTCCAAAAGGATGGCAAGTAAGAGAGTACGTATACATACCTCCACAACACGCATCTCTGTACTAGTTAAAGTCAGATTTTTCGAACTGCACGGCAAAATGAAGGAACAGAAGGGGGAAAAAAGAAGATACAAAAAGGTACTTACATGAACTCTCTGATGTGCAGGTAGTTTGGGCATTTAGCATGACACACATGGACGAAACCATCTTCCCAGATCCATCGAAGTTCGACTCTAAGCGCTTTGAGCAACAAGTACCAGCTCCTCCTTACAGCTTTGTGGCATTTGGAGGTGGACAAAGGATATGTCCTGGTTATGAATTTGCAAAAATAGAGACACTAGCTATGGTGCACTACTTAGTGACCAGATTCACATGGAAGCTCTCTTGCAAAGATGATTCTTTCAGTCGAGAGCCAATGCCAGTCTTCAATCAGGGACTACCAATCCAAATTACACCAAAGAAAACTAGTGGTGCACTCTAATCGAAAGATCTTTGGAGGAGATAGAATCTAGAATACCATAGTCCTTTATCCATCTGGTTCAAAACCATATCCATCAGTCTAGTGAAGGGACATCAATGCTACAGGTGAGGAACCTAAACGGAAGAGAAGCTTGAAACAAAAGAAAAGAGCTGGCACATCTAACTCATTCAGGGCATTCAGTGAATGGACTGAAGTAGACTCTCCATCTCTCTAGATAGTCGCGAACTGCTATCAACAAAGTATTAGGCCTGTTTGACACAACTTTTTTTTCAGTTTTGGAAATTGGAAAAAAAAGTTGCGTTTGGTAATCATTTTTTTTTCTTCTTCAATTTAAAAACTCAGTTTTTAAACTGAAGAAGAAAAAAAAACTCCAAAAATGAGTTTTTTTTTAGACCGCCACCACCACCCTCCCACCGCCGGCGGCCGACTCGGCCACCACCGCCACCGCAAACCACAAAAAAAAACTCAAAAAAAAAATTGAGTTATCAAACACCGACTTGTTTCTGCAAAAACAAAAAATTAAGCTATATTTTTAATTTTTTTAAAAAACTAAAAAAAAGTGTTGTCAAACAAAGCCTTGTAAGCAGCAAGCACAACTTATCCCATTTTATAGAATTTCCGTTGTCTTCCCATTCCCATTTGACTCTTGAAGTAAAGAAAAGGACCATCGAGTGTTCAATAACATGCAGACAAGGTGCAAAAACGAGACACGAAATGAAGAATACGTTGGTGCTTAAGCCATGGTGCATGCATCTCTGTGTTGCCAACTAATTGATTTAACGAGAAGAACAAAATTCTGATTTACAAAACAAGTTTACATGATGATACACCACGCTCTGCGTGTTTCACTCGCTCAATAATCACAACATCCTATTATATAAAGGAGAAATAAGTTGTCTGCAAGAAACTAGTCCAACTAGTTTTTTTGCCGAGGCCTTGAATAGAGTTTAAAATATATTCCGTTTTTAGTTTTTTCTCCAGTTTTGTAAACTGGAGAAGAAGAAAAAAATGCGTTTGGCACACAACTTTTTTTTTCTTTTTCTCGTCAGTTTTGAAAACCAGTTTTTAAAACATGGTTGTTTTTTAAAAGTCTCTTTTTGGAGTTTTGGTTTTGCGACCACCCCCCGCCACCAGCCATCGCCGGCCGCCAGCGCCCACCTCTGCCGGCCCCCGCCACCTACCGGCACCCCCGCTGGCCACTGCCACCCCAACCACCGCCATTGTAACCACCACCAAAGAAAAAACTCAAAATAAAAACTGGGTAATCAAACATTCAAAAGAAAAAAACTTAAAATAAAAAATGGGTAATTAATACCCATTTATTTTTGTAAAAAAGGAAAACTAAACTGACTTTGATTTTTAATTTTTTAGAAACAGAAAACTAAAACTGGAATTGATTTCAAAGAGACATTTGTCTTCCTTGTTTTATGGGTTGTGGGCTCCCAAAATTTTCTCTTATTTGTAACTGTCATTTCAATCTCCGCACCAATTCAATTTTTCATTCTTTTTTCCAGAATTAGTTTACAAAAATGAGGCCTTGTCTTTATTTGTTCTCTCTTATTATAATATCCTTTATTACGTTGTTTATTCTAGTTTATGCAAACCAAGTTAAGGTGATTTTTTTTTCTGTTTTTTTTATATGTAGCTTTCATGAGATGTAATATATAAACTTGTGTTTCATATTTGAAAGTGTTATTTTCAACCCTTGATAAATTTTTCATCCCTTTTTTGTCGCTAAAAATACATGTTTGTAACAATTATAAACTTTTAACAACGAAGGTGATGTAACATAAAATATATAAGGGGGTAGAATTAACCTCTCTCATATTATGTTATGTTAACGGTGCAAACAAGAAATGCTCATAATAAAAAGTATTATTGAAAGAATGAATTGGAACTTCTAAATCCTGGGATTTTGAAATTAGGGGATTTAGAATAAAGGGATTTCAAAATGAAGGAATTTTTAAAATATTCCATCCAAACACACTCTTAGAATGTGTCTGGGTAAAGTATTTCAACGAGAGATTTCACTTTGGATGAAAAATTGAAAGTAGCATGAATTAAATTCACTATTTGGTAAGTGAAATTCTAGAAGGATTTGAAAGAGCGATTTGGAGAGCCAAAATTCTCAATTAAAATAATCACTCTAAACTAGTTTTTCTGTCAAATTCACTGGAGTCTACCTTCCACAATTCAATCCATCTTTTGTTTCACCCATCCATTTGTAATTTGTTTATTTTATAACTTTGTAAATTTTGATTGTTTAAAATACAAGAATCTTAATATGAAGGTATCCCAAACTTCTTGGTATTTAAAGTTCTTCATCCAAATAAACTCTTAAGATAGAGAGATATGCAGTATAGAATCGTCTTTTGAAAAGGGTTAGCCAATAATGACTAAATTTGATACATTAACAATTAAACGATACTTGACGATGAAAATAAAAATCAAATGGCTAAGAAGGTAGCTCAACCATCAACCTAGAAAAAAAAACCCGTTTACCATAGAAAAAGAAGGAAGAACATCAGAAAACATAAAAGTCTCAGGTCATCATGGTCGACGGTGGGATTCAACCTGGATTGTGGCTTGTCCTTAACTACTCACGTCTTGATCAAATATCCTTTCCCCCCGTCTTCAACTCGTATGAGAGCACAACAAAGTCGCAAAGTTTCTCTGGGAGGTACTTAGCTTGAATTGTTGTTACTTCAGTTGGTAGGATTTTTGGATTGATGTCATGTGTAATGTTGCTTGGATTTATGTGTAACTTATTCTAGACATGCACATACCCTGAATCAATGAAAACCAAAGTTGCCGATAATAGTATGATTTTCACGCTACAATAACGATGGTCACAACTACATATAACAAGTCAGATTGGTAAAGTTAACAATTCACAGCAAGGCTTACGAGCCAGCGAGGGTTTGTTATATGCCATATACAACTGAATATCTGGTGATTGAATTAGTTATAAGGGGTAGGGGTTTGCGAGGTATATCCTTAAAATACATGTCAAGTTAACTTGAGCAATTATATAAGGATGGGGGGAGTATTAATTACTGGTGAGAAAATAAAAAATGATTGAAGTGGAGCTGGGTAGGGCCATAACCCCCTAAATGATAGTAAAACCCAATTAACATGAGCGATGATACCTCTTACTGCCTAACCAGAAAAAAAAAAAAAGAAAAAGAAAGAAAATTAAAAGTGGCATACAACATATGATTTATTTTTGTTTTGTTTTACTTGTCAATAGTTCCGGAGCGTGCTGCATCATAGTATTACACAACATACTATATAGTTACGCGTTGTAGTTTGCAATTCATAGCTGTAACCATGAAAATAAACATTGGGAGCAACTTCAAATTCTCAGTATAGAATCAACTTAGCCTTCTCAGTCTCATCTACTAGTCCGCATGTGTTTGATTGGTATCAACATTGATAGAGACTTTTGTCCTTGCATCACATGCAAATTTTACTGTGCAAATTTTGTTGGAGATTTCGCTTTAGCAAGCTTGATTTCTTGCCTGATGAATCTATTAATAATAATACATACATACTAACTCTTTTTTTTCCAACAACCTTTTGATTTCCATAAGTAAATGCATGTCAATCTATAAGCACCTTCAAGACCCACACCATGCAAAGATTGAAGCCACACAAACTAAGCGTATAAAATATCACTGCCTCCGTTCCAATGCAAGACTTAGTCCACCAAAACCTTCATGAGTAAAAGATTAATCATGCCAAACAACTCTAAGACATGATAGGAATTAATGTTAAGGAGTTTGTTATATCTCGTTTTTTATTTTCTTAATACTCCGTATAACTTTTATCTATTACGTAATGAAATTACTATTTTACAAAAATCAATGTTAATACTTTGAGTTTGACAATTCACCCACCTCTATTATTTTGCCGCCTTAAATAAAAATCAAAAGACACTTGACGTTGAAAATAAAAATCAAATGGCTCAACCATCAACTTAGAAACAAATCCGTTTACCATATACAAAGAAGGAAGAACAAGGAAAAGACTAATGTTACGTCAACGATGGGACTCAACCTGGCTTGTGGCTTGTCCTTAACCACTCACGTCTTGATCAAATATCCATTCAAACTTGTAAGAAAGCACAGGCTGCACAGCAAAGTCACAAAGTTGTACTATGGTGATGTGGGCATTCGCAGACTTGGTCAAGAAAACTAGTCCCAAGTGCGTGTTTTGACTACAAACATGTTTACGTTAGGCCTTGATTGACGCTTCCTCAATTGTTGTTCCTAGTTAATTGCGTAGTAATTAATATTTTGTCAAATATAAAGGAATAAGATGTTATATATCGTTTTTTATACGTTAACAGCGTGACAAAAGATTCTTCAATACAAATAGCTTCTCGATTAGAACCTATTAGAAAAAAAGGAACATGATGTGAAAATTTCTTACTACGAGATTTTGAACAATCCTATTTAGTCATGTTAGTTAACTTTTGTAAACTTCATATAATTACCTCAGACAATAATTATTATTTTCTCTGTATACTTTATTAATATATTTTATTTACTTATAAAAAAAATGTGACATCACCCTTATTTAATTAGTTGTGTTGCTTAACTCTTATAAAACACATGGTAGAAGAAAATATATGGATCGAAAATTTTCCTATGCATGTAGTTAATGTTATGGGCAATCCACTGAAATGTACAAATTATTTTTAAAAGATACTTAGAAAATAATAAACATGTCTTATGCAATAGTAACTTGATCTTAATATGTTCTCCGCATATTTTTATCGGTGGTATTTATATTTTTTATTTTTTTGCATACTAAATAAACTTTTAATTTTTGTTCATCTATATAGTTATCATATCAGAATTAGCAAATATGCACAAGGACATTGCTTAATTTAATTTATTAAAAGAAAGTTCACTCCAAAAATGAAAGTGACTATCTTGATAAAATTGCTATGAAATTATAAAATTGTGTAATAAATTTTTTTGTACGATTCAAAACTATTAAAATAAATTACTGTTAATAAAACCGTCACATCCTTAGCACATGTTACTGGCCAATAATTAATAAAGACTTTTCAATACTAATGTCTCCTCCATTAAAACATAACAGAGAAAAAAGGAAAATGATGTGGAACCTTCTGTCATGGTACAATTCAAAGAGGATACCTGCGAGCACGCAGAGAGATTAATGTTAGGTCATCATGGTCAACGGTGGGACTCAACCTGGCATGTGGCTTGTCCTTAACCACTCACGTCTTGGTCAAATATCCATTCCCTTGTCTTCAAACTTGTATGAAAGCACAGCAAAGTCACAGACCTAGTCAAAAAAATTGGACCAACATGAACCGGTATACACTCAACTGCAGGTTATTTTTTTCCAACACCAAAATCGTGATTCCGAAGGTCAAGAAAACTGGTCCCAACTGCATGTTTTGACTACAAACAAGTTTATTTTTAGGCCTTAATTGAATTCGACCGGCGTTACTCGACGCTTCCTCATTTGTTGTTCATCGTCAATTACGTAGTAACAAATATTTTCTCAAATGTAAAGGAATAAGACGTTATATCGTTCGTTATACGTTAATAGCGTGACAAACGATTCCTCAATACTAATAACTCCTCGATTACAACCTATTAGAGAAAAAAGAAACATGATGTGAAAATTTCTGAGGTTTTGAGAAATCTTATTTAGTCATGTTAGTTAACCTTTATAAACTTTATACAATTACCTCAGACAATAATTATTATTTTATCTGTATACTTTATTGGTATATTTCATTAACTTATAAAAAAATGTCACATCACCCTTTATTTAATTAGTTGTATTGCTTAACTTTTATAAATCACATGCTATAAGAAAATATATGGATGAAAAATTTTCCTATGCATGAAAATTAAACTAATATGTAGTTCATGTTATGGACAATCCACTGAAATGTACGAATTATTTTTAAAAGATACTTAGAAAATAATAAAAATGTCTTATGCAATAGCAAGTTGATCTCAATATGTTCTCCGCATATTTTTATCTGTGAAATTTACATTTTTTTTTTGTGTACTAGATAAACTTCTAATTTTTGTTCATCTATATAGTTACGAAATCAGAATTAGCACATATGCACAAGGACATCGCTTAGTTTTTTTTTTATTATAAGAAAGTTTACCCCAAAAATAAAAGTGACTATCTTCGATAAAATAACCATGAAAATATAAAATTTTGTAATAATTTTTTTGTGCGATTCAAAACTACTAAAATAAATTACTGTTAATAAAGTCATCCCGTGCTTGGCACCGGTTACTGGCCACATATTAATGAAGACTTTTCAATACCAATATCTCCCCGATTACAATCTAGCAGAGAAAAAAGGAAAATGATGTGGAACCTTCTGTCATGGCACAATTTAAAGAGGATATCTGCAGTAGATCCGAAACCCAAAATGCTAATTGCTAAAGCTCAATACCCCAACACAGAGAGAACGAGAGCATGGACTATCCAAGACTAACTATCTGCTTTCTGTTCATTCTCAGCCTCATCACTCCCCAGCCAATATTCGCAGCAGACGTGCGCTGTTCAGATATCGGCAACTACACCACCAACAGCACCTATGCAGCCAACCTGAAAACCCTCCTTTCCTCCATCTCCAACAGCTCCAACCTCGACTCTGACGGCTTCTTCAACGCTTCCATCGGCCAAAACCCGGACAAGGTTTACGCTCTCGCACTCTGCAAAGGCGATCAGGAGATCACCAGCTGCCGCAGCTGCCTCAATGACTCTAGTCAAGCCATCACCAAGGAATGTCCTAATCAGAAAGAAGCCTTTCTCGGCAAAGACGAGTGCATGTTGAGGTTTTCCAGCCGTAACATACTCGGCTCCATGGACGATGGTTTTGTTGCCATGGGTTTTAGAGTGGATGACGCGACGGATCCGGCCCAGTTCACAAAAGTGCTGGGAAGTCTACTGTTCGATTTACGTGAGCGAGCGTCATCAGGCCGTGTACGGAAGTATGCGGCTGATGTGGTCAACTACACGAGCCTTTCGAAGATTTATGGGTTGGCACAGTGCACGCCGGATATATCGAAGCTGGATTGTGGGAGGTGTTTGGATGCGGCTATGAATGAAATCCCCAGGTATGCGAGTGGGAAGGTTGGTGCTGCCATTACTAGGTACAGCTGTGTTCTTAGATTCGAGACGTACCCGTTCTTTCAACTTGCGGTTGATGCACCGCCGCGACCCCGCAGCCTGCCGGCTCCACCGGCGCCGCAGTCTCCTCCTCCGCTATCAACCGATAACCCTGGTACGCTACGTGCTAGTTTACTTTCATGTTTCCACGCAGTGTTTCGACTATATGTACTATTCATGGATATGAAGCCTTCAAAGGCCTCCATAGCCAGATTTCTAAAGTTATGCATTAGTGACAATTAGGGTTTAGGGCTCGTTGAAAACGGTTCTCAGAGATTTCGCTGTGGCCTTTAAGTTTCGTTTGAAACTCTAAAGTGTACATCTTGAGATCATTGGTAATAATGAGAAGCAGTTATGGTTACCTTTTATCTTTTCAGCGAGGTACAATAGTAGGTAGTTGAGCAATTAATAAATTTGGTATTTCATTCGAATTTTATGTTATTTCAGGAGGCAGTAGCAACAAATCCCGGACAATTACCACTATTGCGGTTTCCACAGCTTCTGCCGTATTAATAGTGGCCGTATTAATAGTGGTCTTACTTTGCCTTTTTCTAAGATGGAGGAAGCGAAAAGAGAATATTAATGTTGAAAGTAAGTTTGGTACTAATTGTGGCTAAAAAAAAGTTAGGCTTCATTTCACTTTACAACTCAAAAGCAAAAAGGATGATCTAAAGTGTAGTACAAATTGTTTGTCTGGTAATGCATGCTTCTCTCCTTCTAAGTACTGCAACTCAGTGAGTAGTGTACCTCAACATCATTCACAATAATTTATTTTTTTCTTGCACTGTATAAAGCACCGATATAATCGTTATATTTCCAAATAAATGGAGCACTTGACCATAAGACCTCAGGACACATAAAAATTTCTGCAGGAAACAGTTATGTGGCTGGTTTGGCATTAGAAACGTCACTAGACCTTCCCTTGAGACCCATATTCCGACACATATATGGTCTCCACTGTGGGAACCACATGCGGAGGCCAAATTTTCGCGCCTAATTGCATAATAAAACAAATTGGTTTTGCTGATGTAATTACACGGGCACACAAGAACGAGAAACTTATTATAAGTTTAAACGATCAAGTAGGCGGCTTAACCTGTAGTTATAGTTTCAATCTTTGTATATGTAAATGGTCGATGTACTCCTGTTTCGTTGATGGTATATATATTTCTATCATTCCCAAAAAAAAGCATGAACTTTTAGGTTTTTAATTGTCCATATGTCGCATATAAAGCTTTTTATCTGTATTTTTTCCGGTACTCGAGACGGAGGAATTTAATCACTAATGTTTTTTGAGATGACTACACATTATTATGATGACTTTTCTTTTTTGGTGAAGCTATCGATGACATTAGTGGCGAAGAATCCTTGAACTTTGACTTTGACACTGTAAGAGCTGCGACCAACAACTTTTCTGAAGCTAATAAGCTTGGGCAGGGTGGATTTGGTGCTGTTTACAAGGTAGGAAACAATACTGTAAATGTGTGTTTACAACTTCATTGAAATTGACATTTTGAAATTTGTGAAGGTAGTTTAAAGTTCACATTATGTTGGTTGTGCTTGATCTTCAGGGTAAGACTCAAAATGGACAAGAAATAGCAGTAAAGAGATTGTCAAAGAATTCAGGACAAGGTGAACTGGAATTCAAAAACGAGGTCTTGTTATTGGCAAAGCTTCAGCACAAGAATTTGGTTAGGCTCCTTGGTTTCTGCTTGGAAAAGAGAGAGAGGCTTCTTATCTACGAGTTAGTGCCCAATGCAAGCCTTGACAAATTCTTATTTGGTATGGTATTACGTTCTCCTGCTTTTCTATCATTTTATGAATTATGTTGCTCTTTGGGTTTTAACAGGGCTACCTTGTGCATAAGGCGTGATTACTGTATGTCTGGGGAGTCACTTTAAATAGTTCATGAGACAAAGCAAACAACGGATATAGGAGAAACTACGCTTACATATTTTTTAGTCTGTTACGAATGTAAAATGAAACTTTTGCTACATAGTGGTTCTTCGTAGGTTGCTAATTTATGGAGACTTGACAAAGCTCTAACTTTGGTCATACATGTAGATCCAGTAAAACGTGGATATCTAGATTGGAACAAGCGGTACAAAATTATAGAAGGTGTTGCTCGGGGAATTCTTTACCTTCATGAAGATTCTCGACTTAGAATCATTCATCGAGATCTCAAAGCTGGCAATGTTTTGTTAGATGAAGAGATGAACCCCAAAATTGCAGATTTTGGCATGGCAAGACTGTTCAAGTTAGATGAAACCCACGGTGACACAAGCAAAATTGCCGGAACCTAGTAAGCATATATGTTTGCTAAACTAGCTAGTACCTCCTTGAAGTGCATTTATGTTTTCTTTATCAGCAAAGCAACACAAATAGTCCGGTTCAAACTCTTATTCTCAAGAGGAATATTTGAGATGTAATCTTGAATCTGTGTAGTAAAACGAGCATTTTACTATTGCAGTGGATATATGGCCCCAGAGTATGCAAGGTATGGGCAGTTCTCAGTCAAGTCAGACGTATTCAGCTTTGGCGTGCTAGTCCTTGAAACTGTAAGTGGTCAGAAGAATAATTGCTTTCGTAGCGGGGAGGATGCAGAGTACCTTCTAAGTTATGTAAGTGTGATTACCCAAGAGGACCTTCTAAGTTATGTAAGTGTGATTACCCAATATGCAGCCCCACTGGATATAACATAGCGAATGCTTTGTCATTGTGGTTGCACATGTTGAATGCTCTTAGGTTTGGAAACGTTGGCGCGAAGGAGCGGGTTCAAGCCTAATCGATCCAAAATTGAGAGCTCATTCAGGTTCAATACACAACATTGTAAGATGCATCCACATTGGGCTGCTATGCGTTCAAGAAAATGTACCTTCCAGACCGACTATGGCTTCAGTCGTTCTCATGCTCAATAGCGTCTCAATCACCCTCCCAGTGCCTTCAGAGCCTGCATTTTTTATGCACAGTAGCATCGTTCCAGAATTTCCGCTCTGCGAATATAGCTCGGGGACTAATGACTCCAATCAATCAACAAGTAAATATGCTCATTTCTCGAATAATGAGGCTTCAATTTCTGAGTTACATCCTCGATAATGCTTAAGGATGTAGGTCCCATTCTATGATTGGATTACTAACGAGGATAAGTCAAGCAAAGATGTAGCACTCCTGATATTTTCAAAGGATATGTCCTGGTTATGAATTTGCAAAAATAGAGACACTGGCTATGGTGCACTACTTGGTGACCAGATTCAAATGGAAGCTCTCTTGCAAAGATGATTCTTTTAGCCGAGAGCCAATGCCAGTCTTCAATCAGGGACTACCAATCCAAATTCCACCAAAGAAATCTAGTGGTGCACTCTAATCTCGAATTCTCTTCGAAGGAGATAGAATCTAGAATACCATAGTCCTTTATCCATCTGGTTCAAAACCATATCCATCAGTCTAGTGAAGGGACATCAATGCTACGGGTGACGACCCTAAACGGACGAATATCTTTGCCATTTAGCAAAACAAATAACAGCACAAAGATCGACATTATATCTTTAATCAGTTCTAATTAGCTACACAATAGTGATTGTGGTTTGTATAGAATAGATGAGACTCACCAAGTGTAGCTAGAATCGCTAGACAAATTTTTTTTTTTGGTTTTTCAGTTTAAAGAGCAAGTTTTTTACAAGAGCAGCTTAAATTTTTTTTTTATAAAAACAAGTGGGTGTTTGATAACCCCTTTTTTTAAAAGGAGTTTTTTTGGTGTTTGGTAACCCTTTTTATTTTGACTTTTTTTTTTTTTATGGTTTGAGTTCGTGGCAAGTACATAATCCTATAGCGGTATTGGCCGGTGGTGGTGGTGGTGGCCAGCGGCCGGAGGTGGCTGCCGGTGGCCGGAGGTGTTCGCCGGCGGCCGGAGGTGGTGGCCGGCGGCCGGAGGTGGC